>JADLZK010010830.1:0-325229 GCA_015847255.1 Hyparrhenia diplandra | reverse complement strand
TTGTCAACGTTCAACATTTTACCTCTATTTTATTTTTATCTTTTATGCTTCGGCTATGTTCACCGACACACGTGGAGTGTGTCGAAGACGCATTCTTGGTTCGTGTTGTGCGGGTGCGGAGCTCGGAGATGGTAGCCGACGCGGTGAAGGGGGCCAAGGAGGACGTGCCAGGCCGACGAACCGTGGAGGTGAAGGACGGACGTGAGGCTTGGACCGAGGGACCGGATCGCCGGGTGGCTAGCCATGGTGGGCGACATCCGGACATCGACGGATGCAAGAGGCGACGGGACCGTGTCGATCGGGTCAAGACGGCGAAGCGTCTGGCGAGCGGGAGCTCGGATGACTTGGCGACTTTCGGTCAAGACGGGCAATGACACGTGTCGGGAGGTTTGGTGGTTTGCCTCAAAACCATCGGGGCGCTGGTTTGCGGTTTGGGCCTCAAAACCATCGGGGGCGGGTTTCGCGGGTTTGGGCCTCGAAAACCGGGGCGGACGTTCCGGTGGACGGAAGGACGGCACGTGGCGGCATCGGGGAGGTTGCGTGGGCTGCAAGGCTACCGATGAGGAGGCGCGGTGGCCGTCGGATCGAAAAATATCCGTGAGTCGACCAAAATAGCCCTAGGGTTAGTGGTTTGGCTCATATGTATCGGAGGGCAAAAATACGGATGAAAAATAAGGACAATATATAGAGGATGGCAGTCATCCTCCCCTTCTTGCCTCTTCCATTATTTTTTCCCAATTTTAGGGTTCTTGCTTAGGGTCCAAGAACATCAAATTGGTGACACTTTGTGGTAATTTTCGTTGGGAAAGGGGGCCCCAAATCTCCCTGTCGTCTCCGGACGTTTTGGATCAATTTCTCCTCTTTTTTGCTGTGAATCTTGTTGGAGATTTTTGGATTTCGTCTGTGGATCTCGGTGTGTTTCTGTCCATATAGGTTATCAGGCAGAGCTATCGAGCAGCACAAGACCGGCGTGGGGAAATCAGACAAGCAGGCAGCAGCAGCTCCCAGGCTGCTACGCTCGCCGCGTGCAAGGCCAAGGGCGGCCACGCTGCTCCTCTCGGCAGCAGTTGCTTGGCGCTAGGGCAGGCAGCAGTTTCTGCCCAGGCCACGCGCTGGACCAAGGACAGGCGACCGGCCCTGGGACACGGACAAGCACAGGACCCGAGCAGCTGCATCGCGGCAGCAGTCCAGGCGGCCGGTCATCACACGCACAGCCATTGACAGGAGCAGCAGCGAGCCACCTCTTCCCAAGCTTGATTCTTCTTCAACAAAGGTCGATTTTTCTCTTGCTGTGAATTGGCCTTCGAGCCAATCGATCTCTTGTTGTGCAGGGCATACAGATCAAGTGCATGTGTGTGAGTTTTTTAGTTGCCGATGAACTCAACCAAATAGTTTTCTCTCTGCGCACACAAAGTGTTTGAGGAAATGCATCAGCAGCAGTTCAGTTCCTTCTATGAGCTCAACTTCCACACTTTGGCAAGGTCAGCAGCTGCATTTCTGCTATCGGTAAGTTGGTAAGCAGTGCATCTTCAGTTTGTTCAGTTTTTCTGTCGAAAACAGCAGCAGCTTCTTTCGTTCGGTGACAGGAGCAGTGCAGTACCTTGTTTTTGTGGGTTCGTTGTCAGCAGCTAGCAAAAGGACTTTCTTTAACGTGATTTATTCCTAATCCTGAATGCTAGTTATGTTCGGTCAAGCAGCTTGCTTCTTGGATACGTGAATTGTCATAGCAATCATTAGCATTCAATGATAATTAATTTATCTCCTTGATGAGATGACATTCACGGTTGTGACATTAGCTCATTTTCTCTGAGTTTTGTGGTTTGCTCATTTGTGATCCGAATCAAGTTTAAATGCATTTGCGTTTGATTCTTTGAGCCTAACAATTTGCGTTTGATATCTTGCTACCAGTTAGCACGTGTATCACTCGTATTCTTGTGAGTTCGTTTTTGAGGTCGGGGATTGAGCCAATGACCGAAATTGAAAAGGAAAATCGAGGCTCCCATTCACCCCCTCCGGTTGCCGTTTCGGTCCTTCAATTGGTGTCGAGCCGGGTTAGGGATCATATCCACCTTAATCGGTCCGTGATCCGGCCTTGAGGCGACATGGAGAGGTTTGGTCACTATGGTGGCAGGGCCTCCGGAGTTCGATGGCACCAACTATCCCTATTGGAAGATTAAAATGCAAGCACATCTTATGGGGATGGATTGGAGAGTGTGGGAGATTGTCGAGGATGAGAACTACCAAGTGTTAGCCGCCGAGTGGGTGAGGAACAAATAGCCCAACACAATGCCAACAACCGAGGCGAGAAGTGTTTTGTTTTCTAGCCTCAAAGACACGAGTTCGAGAGAGTTGCCACTGTGAGACTCGCTCGTGAGGTTTGGAAGACGCTTGAGAGCTACCACGAGGGAACCCCACAAGTCAAGGCCCGCCTATATGAGACCTACAAGAGAGAGTATAACAACCTAATCCAACTTGATGGCGAGTCCATCGATTCTCTTTGCCGGGTTTCGGACGATGCGCAACAAGCCCGGCGAACAAGCCATCGGAGAGGCTTGATGAGCACGAGAAGGCGATGAGGCTCTTATGCGCTCTGGATTGGAAGGTGTGGGACGTGAAGGTGTCCGCGATCATGGAGTCCGCCAACTACGACACCCTCACGCCCGACGAGCTCTACAACAAGCTCAAGTCCTCCGAGATCGAGGCCCGGATCCGGGCGAAGCTCAAGAACCCATCTCGCGCCAAACGTTGCACTCGTCTCGTAAGGGCGGTTCAAGTTCTTACGCTAACCCTTCCACGAGACTTCGTTTGCCTTGTCTTCTTTGGTGTATGCGTGACGGAGGAGCAGCAGGTAGAGGTGCTGGGGGATGACGAGTTGGCTCTCGTCATCGGCCCGATTCTCGCGGTTCCACAACAACCGCTTGAACCGTCGGGCGTGGCGGTGCTCCCAAGGGCGGATGCTTCGAGTGCGGGCGATCGGGACCACTTCATCGCCGCATGCCCCAAGAAGAACAAGGAGAAGCACTCCGGCGAGAAGTACTACGACTACGGCAAGCGCAAGGACAAGCGTGAGTACATCGCCGGCAAGTACAAGTCCAAGAAGGGCCGACAAGGAGGCGATCAAGAAAAAGTACCTCAAAGCGTGCCAAGGAGCACAAGCATGCCTTCCTCGCCTTCCTCGGCGATCTCGGACGACTCGATGACGGGCAAACCTCTTGAGCGACGAGGAGTCGGCGTAAGATTGAAGACAAGCTGAGCGGACTTTGCTTCTTCGCCGACTCAAGCACGGGGGCTTCGCACCATGGCCCTTGACGGAGCGGTGATCGGCAGCGTCGAGCCACACGGCGGCGACTCTTCCCCCGAGGTATCTCCTACAATCGAATCTCTTACTTATGAGGTTCACTCCTTGGGCGATGCGCTTGTGTGTCAGAAGAAGTTGCTCAAGCGAGCAGCTAGAGAGAGGAAGGAGTTTAAGGAGAAGTGGGAAATGGCTATGGTTGAGATAGAGTTGCTTAGGAAGCCTGTGGATGTGTCTGATGAGACTGAGTGTGACGCTTGTGCCGTGCATATGTCTAGCATCATGTCTTTGCAATCTAAGTACTCTACTTTGCTAGATGAGCATGTTGAGCTGAAGGCCAAGCCTATGTTGTTGAGTGCGTGCAAGTCTTGTCCAGGCTTGAAATCTGAGTTGGCAGAGAAGGTTGCCAAGCTTGCTGTGCTTGAGAAGGCCAGCTCAGATAGCACTGTGCTGAAGTGTGCTAAGTGTGAAGCTTTGGAGATGGAGGTCATGTCTTGTAGGCATGACAAGGGTAGAGTCGAAGAGGAGAACAAGTACCTTCGCTCTGTCCTGAGTTGGGTGTCTAGTGGAGAGCCACAACTTGGTATGATGATGAGTCAGTTCAAGCGGGGAACTGACACATCGGGATTAGGCTTTGCTATAGGTGGGAAGGGTGAAGTTATTTATGGCAAGGTTGGTCAAGGTAGTGGTTTGAGCTCGGAGTGAGAAACCCTCAAACACTCTCAAGTTGACCAAAATCACCCCACCTGAGCCTACCAAGCCCATTGTGCAAGATGGCATTCTCGAAGAGACTCAAAGACTCCACCTCCCAAACAAGTGTGGCTTCCTAAACCAAACCACCTCAAGAACCCACTTGACACTTTACCCAAGATCCCTGAGGAAACCCTTCCTAAAGCCAAAGCCACAACAAAAGTGAACCATCCACCCAAGAGAGTGAACCAACAACCACCCAAGAGAGAGGTGAGGTATCACTGTGAGTACTGCCAGAGATGGTCACTTATTTGAGTTTTGCTTTAGGAGGAAGAGGAATGCTAGGCGTCAAAGCTGAGTTTGAGAACCGTGACATGTATCACCCACCACTTGGCTTGTATAAGAAGGGTGTGCGATCGGTTCGAGGAGGCGGTTGCTAGGCCGGAGGTGGGAGGCCTCGGAGGGCTAGGCCGCAGCGAGTTTGTGAGACCCCGTGATGGTCGTGCTCCGCGAGTGCAATTTGATCCTCGCTTTGGGAGCTATGAGTTTGATAGGACGAGTGCACCACGCTTTGTTGTGCGTGGTGAGCACTTTGGGAAGAAGGGTCATGGGATGTTTGTTTTTGCCTAACGCCTATCTTGCAAAAAATGGTCAACACTGGTATTCTCCTAAGTATACTAACCCCGATGTTGTGCCATTTGCTCATCCCATGTTTTTCAATGATGCGGTGACCGAGTCTTGGGTTCCCAAGTTTATGCACATTAACCCTTTGGGATCCAAGACTTGGGTTTCTTTTGTCCTCTCATGTGTAGGTATGAGGACGTGGGGTGGAGAACACATGCTTGGTGGAACTTGATTCTTTGTCGTGGTGTGATCAAGACTTGATGGTTTTCTACACCACTTTGATGGCCTCTAAGAGGCATGCGCCTTATTGTGACACCTACACACACTCTGTGAGCTATTATATACACTCATACCTTAAAAATTCATGTTTTCTCTACTTGTGGTATGAGGTAGCTGTTCATTTGCTCACTTGTATATTGCTTGCATGTATCATACTTGTATCATGCTTTTATATCCCCTTTAGCATGTGTTATCTTGTGTATTATATGCCATGCTAGCCTTTGTACCCTTTTTGTTTCCTAGTTTTCCTTTGCTAGGTGTCTTTGGTTGAGGGGGAGTTGGGAGTTTGCTATCCTTTTTGAGGGGTAGTTTTGTAGTTGATGTACATTTGTAGTGTTAGGTTTGTTTTGATTTCTACATCATTTTGTATCATATTGCATTCATCATGTATACTATTGCACTTTGAGCTTCTTGTTTATATTGATCACAATGAGACTATGCTCTGTTTAGTGTAATAATTACATGTTAGTGCTTATAGCTTGTGCTCTTTCTGCTTAATTGATATATGTTATGAGCAAAGCTGTTTTTCATGCGAACTTGCTTAACAACGATGAATCTTGCAAAATGTTCACCATTGAGATAGTTCCTAGCATGTTTAAGTTGTTGAGATCCTTTGTGCTTATCATGTATGCTAGGTGACTATGTCTCATTCACTGAGTTATACACTTGCTTAGATGACCACATGCTTTTATCTGCTAAAATCTGAAATCTAAGTTAAGTGTATGGAAAAGATCGAGATGGGTCCATACCGTCCCCACATCCAAGTCTTGGGACTGCTTTGCTCATTGCACTTGAGTTGAACCTGAGCTTGGTAGTGTTTGACCCGACCATTGTCTTAAGCTTCTGATTGCTCACATGCATAGGCTTGACATGGTTGATTAGTAAAGGCCGACGGTTGTGGATAACCACTCGCACTCATGCTTTGTCCAATGCTTGTAACCGCTGCAAAATCGATAACTTGAACTTTTGACAAGTGTTGGCTCTATCTTTTGCATGATGTATAAACTTTGCTTGGGGTAGTTCACTTGATATACATGTGTAGCACTTGGTAGATTTTCACTTACTTGTGCTATGTGCTATTCTTTGTGGTGGACACCTTTTTTTCGAAATGCTTAAAACTGAATCAAAATGCTTTCAAGTCATATTTCATATCTCTTGATCAGTTTGAGCACCGTGTTAAGCACTTGACCTTGTTGCCATGACACTTTTTAGAGCATCTTCTCATTTGGATTGCTATAAACTTGAAGCTCTCTCATTGCATTTTCATGCATTTCATAGCTTGATTAGTGCGGTTGCCAACAAGGGGGAGAAATATACAAAGACAATGACTGTATTTTTCCGGGGGGAGTAGCACTTTGAGCTAGATGTGTTGAGCCTTTGCCTCGTCTTGAGGGTCTAGCTGTTTGTGTGTGAAAGCAATTGGTTTGGAGCTAGCTAGTGGTGTTGAGCCTGTTCTACCTCTTCTTGAGGACTAGCTGTTTGTTTAGTTTGGTTGTGTCAAGCCTTTTGCCCATGTCTTTGGGAACCAAGTTTTGCTCCACGTTTGCTATCCAGTGATTTTGTCTAGCTTGTGTTCACATGGATGTGCTATCTTCTACCTTCTTCTGTCTTTATGTTGAATGTTGACAATGCACTCATCAAGGGGGAGATTGCGAACACATGGTTGATCTAGGTCACATGTGTTTAGTTTTGTGATTGAGTGATTGTCAACGTTCAACATTTTACCTCTATTTTATTTTATCTTTTATGCTTCGGCTATGTGCACCGACACACGTGGAGTGTGTCGAAGACGTATCTCTTGGTTCGTGTTGTGCGGGTGCGGGAGCTCGGAGATGGTAGCCGACGGCGGGGTGAAGGGGCCAAGGAGGACGTCTTGGGGCCGACGAACCGCGGAGGTGAAGGACGGACGTGAGGCTTGGACCGAGGGGACCGGATCGTCGGGTGGCTAGCCATGGTGGGCGACATCCGGGACATCGACGGATGCAAGAGGGCGTGGCGGGACCGTGTCGATCGGGTCAAGACGGCGAAGCGTGCGCAGCGAGCGGGGAGCTCGGATGACTTGGCGACTTCGGGCGGTCAAGGCGGCGATGACACGTGTCGAGGAGGTTTGGTGGTTTGCCCTCAAAACCATCGGCGCGGGTTTGGTGGTTTGGGCCTCAAAACCATCGGCGGCCGGGTTTCACGGGTTTGGGCACGAAAACCGGGCGGGCGTTCCGGTGGGCGGAAGGACGGCACGTGGCGGCATCGGGGGAGGTTGCGTGGCTGCAAGGCTACCGATGAGGAGGCGCGGTGGCCGTCGGATCGAAAAATATCCGAGTCGACCAAAATAGCCCTAGGGTTAGTGGTTTGGCTCATATGTATCGGAGGGGCAAAATAGGGATGAAAAATAAGGACAATATATAGAGGATGGCAGTCATCCTCCCTTCTTGCCTCTTCCATTATTTTTTTCCCAATTTTAGGGTTCTTGCTTAGAGGTCCAAGAACATCAAATTGGTGACACTTTGTGGTGATTTTCGTTGGGAAAGGGGAGCCCCAAATCTCCCAATCGTCTCCGGACGTTTTGGATCGAATTTCTCCTCTTTTTTGCTGTGAATCTTGTTGGAGATTTTTGGATTTCGTCTGTGGATCTCGGTGTGTTTCTGTCCATATAGGTTATCAGGCAGAGCTATCGAGCAGCACAAGACCGGCGTGGGGGAAATCAGACAAGCAGGCAGCAGCAGCTCCCAGGCTGCTACGCTCGCCGCGTGCAAGGCCAAGGGCGGCCACGCTGCTCCTCTCGGCAGCAGTTGCTTGGCGCTAGGCAGGCAGCAGTTTCTGCCCAGGCCACGCGCTGGACCAAGGACAGGCGACCGGCCCTGGGACACGGACAAGCACAGGACCCGAGCAGCTGCATCACGGCAGCAGTCCAGGCGGCCGGTCATCACACGCACAGCCATTGACAGGAGCAGCAGCGAGCCACCTCTTCCCAAGCTTGATTCTTCTTCAACAAAGGTCGATTTTTCTCTTGCTGTGAATTGGCCTTCGAGCCAATCGATCTCTTGTTGTGCAGGGCATACAGATCAAGTGCATGTGTGTGAGTTTTTAGTTGCCGATGAACTCAACCAAATAGTTTTCTCTCTGCGCACACAAAGTGTTTGAGGAAATGCATCAGCAGCAGTTCAGTTCCTTCTATGAGCTCAACTTCCACACTTTGGCAAGGTCAGCAGCTGCATTTCTGCTATCGGTAAGTTGGTAAGCAGTGCATCTTCAGTTTGTTCAGTTTTCTGTCGAAAACAGCAGCAGCTTCTTTCGTTCGGTGACAGGAGCAGTGCAGTACCTTGTTTTTTTGTGGGTTCGTTGTCAGCAGCTAGCAAAAGGACTTTCTTTAACGTGATTTATTCCTAATCCTGAATGCTAGTTATGTTCGGTCAAGCAGCTTGCTTCTTGGATACGTGAATTGTCATAGCAATCATTAGCATTCAATGATAATTAATTTATCTCCTTGATGAGATGACATTCACGGTTGTGACATTAGCTCATTTTCTCTGAGTTTTGTGGTTTGCTCATTTGTGATCGAATCAAGTTTCGTCTGTTGCGTTTGATTCTTTGAGCCTAACAATTTGGCGTTTGATATCTTGCTACCAGTTAGCACGTGTATCACTCGTATTCTTGTGAGTTCGTTTTTTGAGGTCGGGGATTGAGCCAATGACCAAATTGAAAAGGAAAATCGAGGCTACCATTCACCCCCCTCTGGTTTGCCGTTTCGGTCCTTCATTTTGTTGAAATGTTTGAGTTCAAAGTTGACCTGTTTGCTGGCTACCAAGCTAGCTAGTTTACAAATTCGTTCAAATAGGGTCTGCTACTATTGAAATTTGCTTGGCATGTTTAACCTGAAATACTGGTCTTGAGGAAAAAAAAAACTATGTGGAAACGAAGTGACAGATCACTGAAACTATGTTGACTACATGTTGATTTCATTTCCTGAAACAATAATCTTGTATCCAATCTTGGTCACATGTTCTCAAGATTGTTATCCAAGTAGAAGTTTCATACTTTTCAGGAATGCACATAAAAATCATAACCTAACGTTTTATGGTATTTTGGCTTGTACATTATTTTCATCTGCTTGTTACTACACAATAGGCAGCGTGCATTGTTTCATCTTTTAAGAGCTGTTTGAGTGAGCAACAAAACAATTTTAACCTGTATTCTATTGGAAGGTGTTGTCGAGTAAAAACATTGCTTTTGTTAACTGAACATTATGAATCACACTGGAATATCTCAACCATCAATGTGATGAACATTTGCATGGTAGGCACTTCCCTGCTGACTGCATGCTGCCACTCCCCTAGAAAAAAACTGCAAGTATTTCGCATAACTATAACATATTGCTTTTCAGATTGCACCTGGAGAGCGATCTAAGTACGGGTAATAAAACTATAAACTTGGGGCAATGTTGCTTTGAAGTGTTTAGTTTTCTGATGTAGGCCTAACCTATGGGTCATAGCTGTCTGAAAACTATGTTCAGATTTGCAGTTGAACATATATTTCAGATTTTGCAAAAAGTAGATGATGGAATGGGCAACAGATGAGGTGTTATCGCCTCCTTTTCTTGGAGGCTTGGCTGGCTTGCCCACCATCCAGGTACTGTGGCAACTCACTGGGGATGGGAACAAAACCAGGTTCCATTCTAGCAGAGTTGATGGTTTCCGCATCACAAGATAGGCCATCACTCTCCTTGGAGTAAGCAGTGGCTGCCAGCAGAACCTTCTTCCTCAAGTCGACCTCGATCATCCACTTCGGTCGTTAGAATAGCCATCTTCCTCTAGTCGGAAGATGATGACGTCTGGATTGTCCATGTCGACGACGGGGAACTCCGGCCAGATGTGTGGGGAAAGGGAAACGGTCTCCGCCATCGAAGGCGTCCCAGAACTCTTCCTCGTGCATCATCACGTCTTTCCTCCACGTGTAGTCGTCTTCGGCGCAGCGACCAGGTTGTGATTCGAACCTGCGGCTCCACTTGAACAAGTCTCGGTGCCCAACTGTAAAGTTGCTCCAGTGCTGTGTGTCGATGCTCACGAACTTGATGCCATAGCGCGTGGCGCTGCGCCTACGGCAGGCTTTAGGGTATCCTCGGCTGCCCCATTCGCGGTCCTCAGCGTCACCAACCATGTCCACCGGAAGCGGCACGTCACTGGAGCCTTGGCGGTGCCGGCGGGTTCCTTGTTGTCTTGTGAGGACATGTCCATTAGAACCATCCCACGGTAGTAATCCACCCAGATCATGTACTGGCGTGCATGCGGCACCACTGCATCTGTCGACCACCAGTCTAGGTCACAACCGCCACCGTGGGCGTGCAGGTTCTGGAAGGATTGCCACTGCCCGACCCGCATCGAACAGGCTGACACTTGTCCCATCATAGCTGATCCGAAGTTGAGCGACAACGACGCGGCGACGGCGAGTCGCCGACGTCATTGCTTGTGCAGGATATTATGCCAATTTCTCCATTAGCCAAATTGTGAGAGTAAATGACAGGCCCGCCTGCAGAAGCGAGAAAACAGCAGTATCAACGACGGCGGCCGCCGGGCGAGGGGAGGTCGCGGTCACGGCTCGCCCGCTGGTAGACGAACGGTCGATGACAATATTTGGCGGGTACGTGTTCTCGTAGGACTTCATCGCAAGTAGCAACACGCCGCGGTGCGCGGGCGATGACATCCCCTTCGCACTCCCTCGGTGTCGTCGTCAACGGCCGCGTTGCCGGTCGAAGGTGAGGGCGGAAGTTCTGGGCGGTTCCACGAGCTGCAACGAGACGGAGATCTCCTCGTCTCACGGATGTGCGGGACATCGCCGTCGTCGGCGGCTGCCGGAGAAACCGTCCATCCGGGCACCGGCTCGGTTCAGGAGCACCCAGCTGCTGTGGTGCGAAGCCGGCGAACGCCGCCGCGGGCAACGAATCGGAGGATCGCTTGAGCCGCCGGTGGCGCCGCCCGTGCACATCGTCGTCGGTATCCCTAGTCGAGGCCCGCATGGATCTAGGTTTTTTTTGTATTGGTGGCGTGTTGGCCGTCGGCGTAAGTGGAAACGGAGGAGGATATATTATAGAGCCGTGGTTTCTAGACGAAAACAGGATTGATTTCGTCCCCTGTCTATATATAATAATAGGGGATTCCCGCGCATTGCTTTTACGGGTATGAAAACGGTATTTTTGAAGAATTTTATTGTTATTATTAAGAAATAGGATTTGTAAGAAATATGATCATAATCACTAAGAAATGTATGAAATAGAGTATATTGTTATTGGTCTAAAGATTATTTATTCTTTTTTTCGAACTCCAAGATGAACCAAAATCGAATAGGAATTTGTAGACATGTTGGACGGCTGACAAGTTCGGTAATGTAATAAAACATATTTAATATTTAGTATTTTTTTGATGGAATCCTTTGCAGATGATTCAATCACTTGAACTCTGTCCTTCATGCATTATTTTGAGTTGAATTTTGTAAGCTACCTGCATTAAGAGATTGAACAATTTAAATGTTAGATATTTTGTACTAAATAGATTATACTATTAGGAGAAACATGGGAATATGAAATTATGAATATGGTAATATATTGGTAATTTAGCGTGAGTTTGAAGCAATAGTGTTTTTTTAGGACAATAATTAAATAGTATAAAGATGATGCTCCTAAAGTATATAAATATAATTTTTTCAGTTGCAAAATTTCTGATTTGGTCATCTTAGATCCATTTAATATTTTGTATTACCTTGCGGGGTCTGCTAATTTATCATGTTTTCATTGGAATTTTTTTATTAAGAAAAGGAAGGAAAGGTTTTTGTGTTATTGTAAATGGGAAGTAATGTAAAGAAAAAAAAACCTTTGAAAGTGTTTGTATATTAGTACTTACTCCTGCCTCTGTTGCTTGTTTTGAGTATCAACTTGATCATCTTGATTGACATCTAGCTTTCGCTTGACCTGTGAGCTGTTTTGAAATGGAAGTATCTGTCAAATAACAATCATGTATATGAATAGTACTGAAGGTTGCTGTACAATTTTCGTTTGGGGCAGTTGAAACAATGTTACATGACAGTAGTAGAAATGGCCATAAGAAATGTAAGCAATATGTCCTCTCATGCTTTTGAGGCCACATCAAACAGGGTTTCTCGCTTTCCAAGCAACCCAAATCATATAGATAGCATGGACGTTACCAAAATTTTAAGTTTGTAAAACGGTTGGTTTCCTCTATGGCTAGAAGCCTTGGATCACATTGTCTTGTAAGCTCGAGCAGAATAGGTGTTAATGCTTTGTAAATTTGTTCCTTTTTTTTTTCCAAAGAACACTTGCAAAATTGTTCTTTGCTTGCCTTGGCATTAGGCACGACCTCTCAGGAGTAAAGACCATGACTCAATGCATCATCAGCTAATAGGACATAGGTGTACTTACAACTCTATGCAATTAGGCAGGTCCTGAGTGAAATTCGGGTGGTGGGAATTCATCTGGGTTGGCAAATCTGAAATCTCGTGTATGGTTTTATGGATTAGATTCTGACTATAAATAGCACAAAATAGAACATCGAAAATAAGTTGGATGATGTTATAAGGAAAACAGATGTACATGATTGGCCTTGCAGTGGTTTGCTGGATGTTTTGTACAGTAAGAAAACTTTAAATGTTTGGAGAAAAAATAACCACATCTTGTGCCGACATTTTTGTTTTAATCATATTGGGCAGGGGTGCTTCATAACCAAAAGTTTGTGAAATAAGTGAAAAAGAATCAGAGGTTATGCAGCAAATGTCACTTAATTTGCATGAAAGAGAATGTTGGGCCAGAGATCTCCAAGGAAATTGTAAATGGACTTTGAGCCTCTGGGAAGAGCACCCTAACTCTGTTTGTTTTCAATGTTGTAGAAAGTTTATGAATTATTTACCTGTCTTGCTCTGACGTTGATTGTATAGTTTCAGTAGTCGGAGGTGTGCTTTCTCCTTCTTCTGCTACTTTTTCCTGTAATTTATTAAATGGTTAATGCATACTTCGGTTATAATTGAGTTAGGGTGGCAATAGTTGTCCATATTTACTCGAGGTAAGATCTTTCAAATGGTCAAATTAAATTTTGATTGCAAGCATGGCCAACTGAGTAAACATGGAAAGCTATTGCCATCAAAGTAAAAAGCCACTCAATTATCACTATAGATTAGTCCATCTTTGAAGTGGCGAATTTTCGCACACTGAAAACATTCAGAAGCACCCAGCTAGAAGGAAATTTGTCATGAAATTAAGCAGCATACTTCGGTTATAAAAATGTACATGTTGAAGCACCCAACAGTATATAGCAGTGTGGCAATATCTAGCAGTTACAACCTTATTTTTAATGGTGTGAATTATAAGGAGACATAATAATGCCGATAGTGACTGTTAGTTTACAGAAATTTAAGTAGTGTGTGCTGGGTCCAGGAAAATCATCTGAAGAACCTAAACTGTTATGTCCACTGTGTATCCATAATAAAAGGGCAGAATAACCTAAAAAACGTGAATTGCAATTTACAGACATCTTCAAAGTTCAAAAAAAGCTATCATTGCAAGTGGCAACTGATACTAATGCACCTACACAATTTGTGTCAGTAACAATAAAAGGACATGTTAAGTTTTGATACCTTTGTCTATATGTTCGTTGACTTGTGATAAAACCATACAATCAGCTGGAATATTAATACTTAGTTCATTACTAAGTTAAAATTCTTTGGCTGACTTGTGCCAATGGAGTCTCTCTGATTGCTCTGTCGGAGGTATTTGTTGCTTGATCATCAGCTGTGATAGTAGCTGTCGTGGTCTAATATCAGGGGTAGGCCACGGACACAGTACAATCGTATGGCTCGTGTGGAGCTCCGATGGCCTAGCTCAAGGGACACAAGATGCAAGATTTATACTGGTTCGGGCAAATCGGTGCCCTAGTCCAGTCTCCAGTTGGAGTCACTATGTGGCCGAGCTCAAATGCTCGTATCGGGGAGAATACAAGCTGTTCGAGAGAGGGAGGCCGGCTCCCAAGTCTCTGTGTCGGCGGAGTGGAGTGATGATCGTATTGTTTCGTATGCGAGGGTTGAGAGGTGAGAACCTCCTCCATTTCTGTGGCTGAAGCCTCCCTTTTATAGCCACAAGGGAGGGACTAAAGAGGAGAAGAACACAAAAATAGAAGGGGTAAAGTGCTAAATGATGAGGGAGCCATAGGTCGTGCGTTTCACGGTGGTCGGCATGGGTTCGTTCGTACGTGCTCCGTTGCGCTTGATCGTCATCGCACGCGGGATTCCGGGGGGATGGGAGAAGTCATGCCCCGTCGCAATCGCAGTAGGAACCCGTCTCGTCGGGATGGCCCCGTGATGTCCTTTTTGTCGTGTAGCGGTTGGCGGTATGCGGCGTGGTGGGATGCGCCGGAGGCTTGAGATCGTGGCTCCACGTTGTTCGAGCTTCGAGGTCGTGCGAAGGTCGGAGAAGAACTTCGTTGTTAGGAGAGCTCGTGCGAGACGGAGAGGGCTCAACCGGCGACCTCGTGCTCGCCCAGGACGGGAAGAGCTCGTACGAGGCGAAGATCTCGTGCGGAAGAGCTCGCACGAGGCGGAAAGAGCGGCATGCAGTCGCGGCCATCTGCGTGAGACGGGAAGAGGTCGAGCGAACCCGAGGGTCGTACATGCCGCGACCGCGTGCCGCGGGTCGGAGGTATGCCGCGCGATCTTCACGGTCGCGGATTGTACGCCTCCAGGGTCGTGACGAGTCGGAGTTTGACGGAGGTTGTCTTGACGGGACCACGAGTTGCCGAGCTCGGAGCTCGGAACTCGTAGGTCGCGCGTTCCGGGGAACTGCGAGTCGGGATCTGTAGGATCGTGAGCTCCCTGGTCGTGGAACTTGGGTAAGTTGTACGTGACGTCCCGGTGAGAGCGTGGGCTCCCGAGCTCGGAGCTCGGGGACCCGTGGGTCATGCGAGTCGTCCTGGCGAGACGGCAGGCTCCGAGCTCGGAGCTCGGGGACCCGTCCCGAGCTCGGAGCTTAGGGATCGTGCGAGTCGGAGGCGGAATGTCGTTCTGCGGCCCAGCCCCTAAACTCGTTCGTGGCAGGGGGTGTACGGTCGGGCTCGCACGGCGCGGAGCTTGGTCTCCGGCGTATGAGCTCGTACGAGGAGGAGCTCGTGCTCGTGCTCGTGCGAGGCAGAAGTACCACCGTGGGCCGAGCTCGCGTTGATGCTGATCTGGGCCGGGTGCCGCTTGGGTTTTCGCCGTGATTAGTCGTATGCTTTGGGATACCCCTGATATAGGTATCCCACAGTAGCTTTTCTGGGAGGGGGTAGCGACATGATTGGGTATGTGTTGTTGATTTGCCTAGTGATGATGGGTTATTGTCTGGATCAAGTAAATTTAAAAGGTTAACCACACAAAACAACAATGTAATGGAAGACTTACTTCAACCAAGCAAACATCAGATAGTGTTTTGGTTTGTTCAGGGGAACCATGGGCAAATTTGTTTCCAATCTGCAATGTACAGAACCAAAAAAAACAAAAATAAATAAATATTTCAATTTGCCCCTAATAGTGCTTCACAATCACTTTTTGGAAGGCAACTGCAGGGGTAGCAGCATGATTGGGTATGTGTTGTTGTTTTCCCTAGGGATGATGGGTTATTTTCTGAATCAAGTAAATTTAAAAGGTTAACCACACAAAACAACTATCTAATGGAAGAATTACTTCAACCAAGCAAACATCAGATAGTGTTTTTGGTTCCCCTTTACAGGGGGTTATAGATGGCAAATACTGCTCGCTGCCTATCTGGAAACAGAGTATCGTGTTTGCAAAGTGAGCCTGCCGCACACGGATGAACCAGTGGCCACCAGGTGAATTGACTAATCCCTAGGTTAAGAAAAATTGCATGAACACATTTTCTAGGCAAGATATCTGACCAAATGTTTTTTTTTTTTTTTTTTTGGGGTGGGCAAGTCGAGGTGCACAAGGGAGATTATCCGACCAAATGTGTTACATGGCTTTCGAGTAACTCCAACAAGCTGTCTTAGCGTTTGTTTTGAAGGCGGGACAATATTCCGTTGCATGTAGTGTTTGGTTCTAAGACGGAGACAGATCCATCTGGAAATTTGGATATTCAAGACATCCCAAATATTCAGGGACCAACTCGTCCCTCCAACACCACAAGTCTACATCACACCTCCTCGTTTGTTCGTCGTGTCACGGCAGGCAGGGCTAGTGGTAGTTGACGCGCCAAGAGAAGGTGCCAAGGGCTTCTAGGGCAGTTTAACGTTTTGGTGGACAATATTTTTTTTTTTGAGAATACACAGTACAACGCAGACGCTCGACATGCACGCACACTCACCCCTATGAACACATGTACGCAAACCCTACCCCTATGAGCACCTTCGAAGGACTGAGCCGGCGAATCTCGAAGTTCACGAAGTCACCACAGGCGCTTCGCTGTCGACGAGGACGTCGCCTACTACTTAATGCATAGCGCCGGAAAATCCTGAAATAAATCCAGGATAATGTGTCGCACCAAGAAACATGATGATATGCATTTATAGTATCTTGAAGTATCAACATAGCAGACTAAGGGCGAATAGTTATCTTAAAACTTATGGTAATTGTTAGGAGCAGATGTCCGTCAGTACGGACACTGCCCTCCTGGGCCGTAGGCCTAAATACAGTGAAGGCCCCGCTAAAAAAAGAAGGCCTAATACTATCTTCATGATTATTTTGCAAGTGTTTTCCAGATCAGGTATGCTTTTAGGAATAACCGTCGGTCGTATTTGCCAACGCTATTCACTGGAAGCAGCACGTACCGGAGCCTCAGCAGCTGAGGCGGGTTAGTCGTCGTCTCCGAGTCTGATTGTGAGGACGACAGGTCCGTGATCACCATACCACGGCTGAGGTGGGTATTGTCGTCCTCCGTAGTTGTACGTGTAGGATCTCTGGATGAGGGAGGGTGAATAGACGTGACCTATTAAAACACCCTGTAAAAATTCAGCTCGAGCAGATATAAGAATGCACCGCAACACTGCTCCTCTATAGGAGCATCACTGCTCCTCTCTAAATAAAAAGAAACTGATAGTGCGTAAACCCAAACTGGAAAGCTCTCACAAAGTGTATTCCACTCCTCCTGCAGAACTGCTGAGCACAGGTACATAACAGAAACAAACTGAACCACAGTAGCAAGAACACTAGGATTGAAACCCTAACACACAAATATAGAATGCAGAAATGTAAATCAGCACACGGGACAAGCGATTTAACCTGTGGTTCAGCATCCCCACCAAGGCTGGCCTACTCCACGTTGTTGAGGTTGCCACACAAGGCTTAGCTCGCCACTAAGGCTTGCATTTTCCCTCGTTCTCAAGTCTAGGGACCAAACCCTAGAGATGTGGGTTGATTTTCTTGATTTAGAACGAGGTTACAAATCTCCCAAGGTTGCCACACAAGTTGGCAAGCTCAAAGGCGACGCCTAGCCGTCTAGGAGCAAGCTCCAAGAGTAAAGAACCCTAGGGTTCCCGGCCAAACGCAGAACCAAATGCTCTTTCTAGGTGGGGAAGCGGTAGATCCGGTCTCAATCGAAGTTTGCTGCCCTTTCCCTCAGGATTTGATGGTGGAAATCGAGTTCTAGCTTGGGGAGAGGTGGAGCAACAATGGAGGAGAGAAAGAAAGAGCTCTGGTTGGGTTCTTCCATGAAATGAATGTTGGGGGAAGAAGATACCCGTTGGGAGGGGTAGAAATGGTAATGGTATTTATACCCCTTTGGGCCCAACAGTCAGATTGAGAGCAGTAGTGCTCCTCTCAACCTGCAGCAGTGCTGCGGTCCAAAAACAACGAATTAGAATCTCAGATTTTGCTGGCTGTTTTGGGTAGCAGGAGTGATGAAACTGAGGTAGATTTGAGCATTTGATTCGACACTTGACCAGTTGATTCCAAAAACAACGAATTAGAATGCCTCTTAATAGTATGGCTTTTTCTAAACTCAATATTCAAAACATGAAATAATTAGGCCTTCATGAGTTGAGGATGCCTCCAAAGCATAATGAGGGGTCCTGCAACCTGTACACCATCCTCCTTTCTAATTTCCTTCATATCATCTTTCTAATCTGCATAATGTGCGTATTCTTGCTTCAATCTTCACTATTCCCGCAAGTTCTTCTCTAATCTTCAATCTTCTAAAGGTTAGCAACTTCTTCTTCTAATCTTTTAATGGTAAATGTTGTAGACAGTCTATTCTAAGTATGTCTACACATTTTATATATATTTATATAATATATTTATATACTTCTTGTAATGGTAAATAATGTATCTCTTTACATGTTTTAGTAATAAACATATAAATGTGTGGTTGTTTAGATTAAGAATAAGAATGGTTTAGTCAATTCTTATTTTTAATCCCCGATTCCGCTTCTGCGCTAGACTTCACCGATTCTGCTCCCCTTCTAGAATTTCTCGATCCGCTTCTCTTTCAGGTTTTAGCCGATTCAACTCTTCCTAGGATTTAGCCGATATGTCTTCTTCAGCTCAACACTTCATAATAGGGCCCATCTACATAATTGCCAATCATTTTAGTGTCAACAACGGTCCAGTGATGTTTTGATACACGTCCAATACATCGGACGTCCAGCTCCCAGCATTACCGAAATATATCTTATCCCTTTGCTTACCACTCCAGAGTCTTAACCCATCCTCTCCTACCTCCCACTGAAGCTAGCAAGCTGCCTGGCTCTCTCCGACGCTCCCTCCTGCACGCATCTCTCTAGAGCTTCCCGCCCTCGAAGAGAGAACCGACCGGCGTGGCCCAATTAACACCACTCTAGACTACGCGTAGATGGCCGACCGCAGGATGAATTTCAGCACCGTCACCGACATGGCCACCGCACTCATGGCATCCACCGCGGCGCTCCCACCACCGCCACGGTGCCCCTCGCGTGTTTTTTTTTTTTTTTTTTTTTTTGCTTGATATGCATGATTTGTCTGGTGTGAGTTCAGTTCCGTGTCCTCTTGCACCATCACTACCGAGCCAAGCCCGATACTAGTGTCGGTGGTGCTAGTGGCGGTTGTGCGTAGCCACTAGCTGCTAGCTCCCAACCCCGTCGACCGGAATCATCCGGGCCAGGCCTCTCCCCCTCTATGTTTGTAAACGTTTCTTTCACGTGTTTGCAGATGTTTTAAGTGTTTCAAATACATGTTGCAAGCATTTTTTGAAATGTGTCATCTATTATAGAAGCATGTTGCAAGTTATTTTTTTTCTTGATGTTGCACATGTTATATTTGTTTCAGAGGAATATTGCAAGTGTTTTTATGAAATGTTTCATCTATTTCAGACTCATGTTATTAGGTTTTTTCTAAATGTTACACATGTTTTAGTGGTTATACACATATGTTGCATGTTTTTGTCTAGATGGTACACACGTTTAAGTGATTATACACATATATTGCAACCATCTACTCAATTGCTTTGCGTTGCTTTGTACTTCAGACTTTTTTATGTTTTCTTATATTTAATAAAAGCACCTGTAGGGGCCTCGGCCCCTCCAGTTTCAGTCACAAAAAAAAAAAAAAAATGTTTCATCTCTTTTTTGGTCGTATGTTACATAAATGTTTCATGTTTATCAGGCGTTGGAGCCGGCGCATGTGGAGGCGGTTCACCGTGGACAGAGGATGGGTGTGGGGAAGCAAAATTGTGTGGCCCTCACCTACATGTATTGGAGTAGGCACAGAGCGTGCAACAACCATGTCACGAGTGGGCGCTAGTGATGTAGTGCATTTGCATGCAGGGTAGGTGTATATGGGGCAAGAGCATTCAGTGCATGCGGGGCGTGCCTGTGCATAGAGAACAAGCGCTCAGGCCGCACATGTGGGTTTTGTCCGGTGGAGCGAACAATTATACGGGTGAGCGTCCGATAGAATTTATGACGATAGATGTCCGAGAGCCAGCATTAGGCCACGCCCCTAAATTATATACTCAAAGAATGTCCATAAATTTAAATGAGAGTCCTTAGATTCCGAGTTCCTGCATCATGTGAACTATACTCAGGGAATGTCCCTAAATTTAACAGTTTACCTATTAAATATTAAATGCGCCAAGCCCCTAAATTTGTTATGGAGGGGAGTATAACATTTATCTCCACTTTTTCAGGGAATGTCCAGAACACATGAAAACAGGTGTCTGCAGTTTGATATTTCCAGCTCCAAGGTGGTCTCCAAGCTCCCTGATCTAGCTTGGTCGGATGCCGTGGCATGCATTTTTAAAAGAAGCATGACAAAAATGTTATTTCTACATCAGTTGCCTTGCAGTTTGGAAGCAAGCACGAGCGACAGAAATCGAGGTTCGAGGTGGTGCAGTATGACATTTACAGTAACAACAGCAAACAGAAATAATATCACAAGTGAACACATACGTTGCACAGATACTATGAAGGATGTTCAAAATCTTCATATTGCTCGCCCCCTCCAGAGACATTAATTTCCAGCACCCATCTCCTTCTACTCGCTGTCAGCGTTGCTGCTCGTTTCCATGGATGCAACGGACGGCTACGGCGAGCCTTCCACGCCGCCGGCAGCCACCTGGCTTCCGTCAGGTCGTCGATGAGGCGGAGCAGATCACGGATCTGACGAGCCGCCTTCCGACGGGTCGCTGCTGGCCTTCACGGCGAGATCCCGCGCCCGGCCCTCGCCGCCTCCCCGCCAGCCGCTGGCTCCAGGAACCTTCGCACCGCCAGAGCCACGGCCTCCGCCGGCACGAGCTTCCCTCCTTGTACCTCGCGTTCCGCGCCCCGCTCCCGATCCTGAGCACGTCCGTCACCGGCCGCTCCTCGATGAACTGGTCGAACACTAGCGGCCACGCCAGCATCGCGGCCGCCGCCGCCGCCTGCCTCCAGCAGCGAGCCTCGACCTCAGCGAGTGCGCCAGGAAAACGCCCACAGCAGGGTGGGCGAGTATCGCCGTCTGCGGCGCCCATCCTCTCGAGGCCAGTCTCAATGGGAGTTTCATGAGTGTTTCATGCACATTAAATGCAAGCGCCACATCAGCAAAATTTCACTTTTTGCATGAAACTCCTAGGAGAGAGAAGAAAAGAGTTTCACCATAGTGAAACCTTTGGGCACATTTCACATGCGTTGAAAACGGTGTGAAACCCCCATTGAGACACAAATAGTGTTTCACCATAGAACTATGCAATTAAATCATCCAATGAGAGAGAGTTTGTGGGACCCTTAAACCTATGAAACTGTGCAATGAAACTATGCATTGAGGGAGATGCCTATTTCATGCCAAAGTTTCATATCTTGGAAACCGGGAGGTGAAACTCTCCATTGAGACTGGCCTGACCAACATCCCCTCTCGCCAACGCGCTCCTGCCAGCCGCCAGGCGGCGCCCACCCGTCGCCGGCCCTCACCGCCCACAGGAACGGCTTCCCGGAGGCTTCCAGGCCAAGCGCTAGCTCCCGGAGCTGATCGCCCGAGATTGGCGGCGTAGGTGCCGAAGCACACATACACCACCGAGCAGCTCGTCGGCTGGGAGTCGAGCCACCTGATGCATGCAGATGGAGACTGGCTGATGCCTGGTGCTGCTAAGGCCGCTGGCAACGGCAGTGAGACGGGGCCGACGAAGTAGCAACGCTTCAAGGATCCGACGCGCACGTATGTCTCACGGTACACTTGCTCCAGGTCTGCGAACGTGTTCACGGCGACGCCCAGGCACGCGGCCCGCGCCGCGTTGCAGCGGTGGTACGCGCCTTGACCATCCTCCTTGGTTGGGCGTCTCAAAAAACTCTGGCAGCTCGCTGACGGGGATTCGTATCTCTGCCCCCGGCAACCCGGGAACGACAACGTCATGGGAGTCGCCGACGACGGCGCCGCTGCTGAGTAGGCGCATCACGAGAAAGGAGAAGGCGCCGATGACACTGAAAACGACGCACGGCAAGCCTAGCTCGGCGGCGATGCCGTTGTTCCAGAAGAAGTGGAAGTCAGTGACGACAGCATCGAGGACAGCCCCCGTCCCCTGAGGAGCGCCTCTTGTTCCGGCCGGAAGAGGGCCTCGTCGAAGACAGCGGCGTCGATGCGCCACGCGTCGTCTCCGGCGGTGGAGAGGTTCTCCACGCCCGGAGCGAGGCCGTCGACGCACGGGAACGGGTAGGTCACGATCTTGACCATGCCGCTCGCCGCAGGGCCGTGCCGCTCCAGTGCTGACCGAACCACCGTGACGTTAGCTGGGGTCACGGCGATGAAGGGCTCGACGGAACCAGGCCTGGCCGCTGCAAGACGGACGGCGAGGTCGGTGTGGGGGCCAATGTGGCTAGTGGCGAAGAATGGAATCAGAAGTATGCGCGTCTTCTTGCTCTGCTTAGCTGAAGCCACGGCTTGCTGGGTCGTGCTGGTAGAGCAAATAGACGGGCAACAGAGGCCTTTTGGTTTGATTATGCTTGGGACAACTAGGCCATCGATCGAGATAAAGGTCGTGTGTGACCACGTACGGCTATGGTTGTGCTGTTCTCATCAGAGAGTTATGCTTAGGCAACCGGTCACTCAAGCGATTGTCTCGTTGGGTACAATAATGATCACAAGAGTCTCTAATAATGCATGGAAAATATATTTTTTTAGAAAAAAGAAATATATTAATATTTCACTTCTGCATCAACCGATACAAATAACTATTCCTTATTACCGTTACGCCACAACAAGGAGCGCACATAACAATTTATGGGCCTAGTTGCCACACATGTCCTCAAGCTGCCGGCAATCAAAACGCCTCTTTGCTCCAAAAAATAGCCGCCACAATGAGTCTGCAGTCATATCATGCATGTCATCTCGGTAACTCAAAAATTGTTGGCCACCACCTCCCCACATCGGTCTCCTTGTCAATTTCATGGGTGCCACCCACGTCCGCCAGCTCGCCAATTTCTTGGACCACTACTAACAGATGTGAGGCCCTTGAACTACCACACCAACGCCCTCCTCCTGACCGCCTTCCTCTATTATTGACACCGCAAACTTGAATCCTCAATTAGGCCTCTACCTCCTCGCCATGATGTTGGCCACCGCAGGCTGACTGAATAATCTTATGAAATCATGTATAAGGAGATACATGATGCCACTGGTGCCGCTGTCGCTTAACCAGCAGGTCCAGGTTTTCAGCCATGGAAGAACACAAGCCACACAAGGCGAAGAGGCTTGAACGACGATGGACTATCTCAATGAAGAAAACGATGTCTGGAAACGTTGTCGTCATCAACCCATGAGGCAAAGCTTTCGCCATGGCACCTCAACCCCGTGCACAACATTTGTCGAGACTTGTCCTCTGCGCCCAACAGGTGGCTCGGGTCGGATAGGGCTGTTGAGGCTGCCCTTAAAGGCACTGGCGGCGCTTAGGTATGCCTGGGTATTGCTTGGCATACCCAAGATTCTAGCACAAAAAATAAATACATATACCAATATACATGTATATTCTATTTTTTTTAATTAGACAAAGATGCAAAAGGCACACAAACAAGGAGCTGCAACCGAACATGCCCATTTGCCTAGGCCCTAGAGCCAAGAGGCCACCTCCCGTAGTCACGACGGTAACTCGGTAGTGTATCCAATCTCCACAAGACCGTGACTTCGGCACTTCGCAACGCAACCAGAAGCGGCGGCGGCGCATCTACGGAGTGCGGAGCCCGGAGGAGGTGGCACCCACCAGTCCACCGCGGGTCCGCGGGCAGGCGGCAGGCAGGTAGGCAATTTCCCCTTTCCTCCAACCCCTGCCCTCGCTGCCTCTCGTCGCATGCCACCGCTCAGCTTTCCCCACATTTGGTCATCTCGATCTGCTTTTGCTGTAGTGCTTTATTCAATAATTTTGTAACATTTTGCTTCATTTTTTTTGGCATTTGGCATACCCAGCCTCCACTAGTGCTTAAAGGGTGTCCATGTGCTCCATCTGCTTCACCCGAGCTAGCCAGTGGAACAAGATTGGGTAAGCAAAGACATAGATGTGGAGGCCGGATTAAAAAAATATCCTTTATCAAAAAAAAAAAAAAAAAAAAGACATGGACGTGGGTATGCCAACGGCAGGCTTAACGCTAACCGCGTGTTCATCGTGACGTAGCTTCGGCTGACGTCAGAGCATCCGATTCCTCTTCAGCGATGGTTGGGCTGTCATGATCGTGACATTGTTATCTTATCTATCTGGCCTGGTGACGGTCATCATCACTCATCACGTGTGTCATGTGTGCGTGATGTGATTATATATAAAATTCAATTTATTTGGTAGCCTGTCTCACTCAAGTCGTTGTTTGGTACAGTACAACAATGGAAAAGAATCTAATACGCAGACCAGTAACAACATTCAGCTGCTGAACCCGACCGATCGACCATGCCGCCCGCCGTGCGCACGAGGCGCGCCAGCACCGTCGTCCCGCTTCCCTCCTCCGGCGGTGGCACGCGTCGACGACGACGTTGTCGTGCCGCTCTCCCCATGGACACGCGCTGGGCGGCGCTGCCACCCGTCTGCCACGTCTTCCTCTTCCCTACTGCTGCTCATGCAGTCCCCTTCTCGGACATCGTCCGCGGCCTCAGCGCCTCCCTCGCTGCGGTGCTCCCGGCGTTCCACACGCTAGCCGGCGAGCTCGTCTACTCGCCGGAGCTGGGCACGGTCACCATCGTCTGCGGCGAGGACGCTGGCGTCACGTTCGTCGAGGCGGAGGCAGACCTCGACCTCGCCAGCCTTGTCGTCGAGAACGACGACGACGGCGCCGCGGATCTGGACGTCGATACGCTTCCGCAGCTTGTGCCGGATATCCGCCGGGGAGCAGCTCCCGGCGCCGATGTTCGCAGCGCAGGTACGTATGTATATCAGTATATGCACGTATGCCCGGCCTGTAGCCGTGCTCCGACGACCGTGGGCCAAGCTTAAGTAGCTCTGGCTGCAGGTGACGGAGTTGGTCGGAGGAATCGCGCTCGGGGTGGCCTTGAACCACGTCGCCACGGACGGGATCGGCTTCTTTCGGTTCATGCAGATGTGGGCCGGTGCCACCTCTGGTTGGACCTGGACGGAGCCGCTACATGACCGGAGGTTCGTACGTTTCGCCGGCGACGAGGAGTTGGCCCGCATGTTGTTGCGGCAGGCGGCGCCGGACTTGCCCAGGGTGAGAGTTAGTACCTTTTTGTTGGTGCAAAACAGAGCAACAAATGAATATTTTGAACATATTTGATGTGTACCCTGCAGATTATGCCGAAGCAACAAGGTCCGATGCCCACACAGCAGCGCCTACTCAGCCGGCGAACATTCACCTTCTCCGCACACGCGCTGCGCCGGCTGAAGCACCGCCTCACCGCCGCCGGAGCAGTCATCGGAGCGGTGGCGCCATCAACCTTCGCGACGCTGGCAGCGCACGCCTGGGTCAGCTTCGCGCGCGCCAGCGGCTTCACCGACGGGGCCCCGGTGTTCGCCGTGTTCCTCGCCGACTGCCGCGCCCACATGTCGCCGCCGGTGCCAGACGCCTACGCGGGAAACTGCATCGCCTCTTGTGTGGTGGCGCTGAGCGGCGCGGAGCTGACGGGTGCGGACGGGCCGACCCCTTGCGTTTCAGGCCGTCAGGGACGCCGCGGCGGAGGTGAAGCGGGACCCGCTTGCCGGCAGTGAAAGCTGGATCGCCAGGTTTAGAGCAGCGCCGCTAGGCCGCAAGGTCGTCCTGGCCGGGTCGCCGTGGTTCCCGGCGTACGAGCTGGATTTCGGGTTCGGGAGGCCGGCCAGGGTGGAGAGGGCGTCCCTGGACCACGACGGCGCCATGGCTATCTTCGCTGGGAACGAGCCTGGCTCGGTGCAGGCGTCCGTGGCCGTTGCTGCGGGAAAGATGCCGACGTTCCACAGGATGTTCGCGGTTAAGTCTGGCAGTAATAAGGCCAGACTTTGAGCATGGAATGAACTAAAGCAATGCTGAAAATGCCTGAAAGGTAGTACTCGGGTGAAATTTGACAGCCGCTCACTCGATTCTGTACGGCTCAGATGCCCTGTGTTCAACTCACATATGCACGGTGCACCTTGCACAACCACGGATGCTTGCTTTGCCTGCGTGATGGACTACACCACCCGATCGTGGCAGGCCACGCGCACAGCCTAGACTCAGACACAGTAGCCGCATGCCACCTCCGCCCGTGCTTGAGGCCCATGTGCATGCATGCCGGCCCTTGTGCCACGGTGGCGAGCGTGACTTCTTCATCTGCTCCCGGTACTCGTCCTCTTTTCTCGGCCGTCCTCGGTAGTTTAACATTTACATGCTACTATTACTAGTTTTATCGTAATGTATTCGTGTGGATCACTGGTGTAAATTGGTACCATACTATTTTATAGAAGTGATATGCTTAAACCTACCGTCCACGATAAAATCGGTAACACACTAAAACAAGAGCTAAATTGCTCTACATAGGGCAAGCCGAAATCGAAGATCGGCTAGTGCCTAGGGATATCCACACCTAGACCGTGTGCCTCCAACGATGAGCGCGATCACGCTAAGACACGCCGTCCGGAGGACCCTCGTCCGGAGCGCGATGCGCAAGACACGCCCGGCGAAGTCTCTTGAAACCCCGAAACCCCACACGCCCGGGGCGGACTCCGTGAGGGCGTCTGCGGCAGCAATGGGCTGCCCTAGCCGCCTGACCGCTCTAGGGCGTGGTCGCCGCCGATCACCAATTCATGGCAGCGCAGTGAAGAAGAAGAGGGAAGTTGACCTACAAGCAAGACGGTAGTAGATTGATTTTGTCGATTGGATGTAGATGAGATCAAATCGGTCATGAACCTCTTTATTATATAGAGGAGGGTGGTCTTATCCTTTTAGGAAACCGCCCTTGGACGTTTCCAAGCCTCAAAATCTGACCTAAACACGATTGGAAACAAATCGGTTCGGATCTCGTGACGGACATAGCCCGCGTCCGGGCTGACCGGACGCTGGAAAACAGCCGTCCCCGACGACCGCTCCGGTCGCATGCGTCCGGTCGAATAACAGTAAGGTTTGCAATCGACCACGGCCAACCTGACCGGACGCTGGACCGGACACACCAAGTCGCGTCTGGTCGACGCTCAACTTCGGCCTGACGCCTTGCCGACCGACCGACGCTGGCGAGGAAGTGACCGGACGGTCCGGTCGTCTGAAATTTGCGGTGACTTGGACCCCAAAAGCCGCACTGAAGATCTCATTGTAAATATAGTAGAAAATTGGTGTAAATATAGTTATATTACACTGTAAGTGGAAGTATAAAATCCGATTGTTTTAAATCTTTAAAACAACCGTTTATTATATAGACACCACCGAACATTAGCATAGTCAAAAATAGGTAACCCTTGCAAGGATTCTGAAATTTAAATTGTCATGGAATTCATGTAAAAAATTTATTTATGGCTTTTCCACTCCTAGTTCATGAGGGAAAAATGTGAATTATAACTTATATGTTTTTTCTTGTATTAATCTCAATAACATTGTGCTTCATGCCCAGTATGCTAGTTTAGTGGTTCGATCAACAATTAGAAAAAGAAGCTTTCTTCAAGAAGTGAGTAATAATTGTCTTACGCCCAACACGGACCGTATTTGCCGGAGGAGACACAGGCCAATGGGGGCCCAAATTGGAGGTGCCACCGCAGCGCACGCCGGACCTCTCGGCCTACCATGGGGGAGAGGAGGCGCCCTGGCGGTGCCACCGCCATGATGGACCCACCACCACCATGGTCTACCATATGGAGTCCACGTAGCACTAGTAACGAAATGATTTTGCGAGCACTTGCAAAATCTTTTCCGTGGTAGGGCACTTTTTTGCCCGTCACGGAAAATACCCCGCTACGCCCAGCTTTTTCTTACGTGGCGGGCGTTTTTGACCCGCCATGGATAATTGATTTTGCGTGGCGGGCATCTTAACACGCTTGCCACGCAAAAATACGTTATTTTGCGTGGTGGGCGTGTTAAGGTGCCCGCCACGCAAAATCAATTTTGCGTGGCGGCATCCTAAATGGCCGGTCACGAAAACTAGAGAGGCCGCAGGCCCAATGAGACCCGATAGCCGTCGGCGTATAAATATAGAAACTTAGGGTTTGGAGAGTCACCCCTTCTCGTCCCTTGCTCCACTTTCAGTGGCATCTCTCCCACCAGCGCCTCTTCCACTCATCTCTCCCACCAGCGTAGTTAAAAAAAAACTCGCTAAGCGCGCCGGCGCCCTCCCTTGCTCCCCTCCCACCGGCGACCGCGGATCCCCTTCCTCCCTCGCTTCCCCTTCCTCCTCATCTCACCGGTGGATCTCGCGGTGGCAGGGGCCGGCGGTTTTGCCGACCGTGGATCTCGGGCGACCGGCGGCGGATCGGCGGCGGGGCGGCTCACGGTGGTGGATCCGGCGGGGCGGCTCACCGGCGCATCGGGCGGGGCGGCTTCTGCGGATCCCTCCCTCTGCGGCCCGGCGGCGGCGGCCCCTCCCTCCCTCACCCAGCCGGACGGCGGCGACGGCGGCACCTTCCTCCCTCAGCGCGATATCGACGCCGGCCCCTTCCTTCAGAAGCGCGGCGACGACGACGCGGTCAGCTCCACCGGCGGGCGGGGCGGCGACGGGGCGGCCAGCAGATCCGCGTCCCCTTCCTAGGGTTTGCGCGGTGGCGGCGGTGCCCCTAGATGGGCTCGGCGGACCTGTGCGGGGTTTTCTGATTTTTTTATTTTTTTTAAACCTTTACCGTGGCGGGCATCCTAATGTGCCCGCCACGGGGGGATTCATTAACCGTGACAGGCACTGTAGCCCGCCACACAAGTTCACGCGATTAACAGTGACCTCACGTTAGTGACGAGACTCACGCGCCCGCCACGCAAAACCAGATTCACCCGCTCACGCAAAAATTGTTTGGGTACTAGTGTAGGTTTAGGAAATAAGTCGATAAGTTAGAAAGTTGAGTTTGTTAAGGACAATCCAGATTCAATAAGGATCTCCTAATTTTCTTAGGAGTCAAGTCCCAAGAGGACTATAAATACTAGATGATTGTAATCAAATCAACTCAAGTAACAAAAGCAAAGGCTCTCTATTCCTCTCTCTCTCTCTCTCTCTCTCTCTCTCTCTCTCTCTCTCTCTTGCTCTTGCGCCCTCGCCCCCTAAATCCTAAGCAATCGTTGCCCCTCACTCTTGCCGCACACCCCCACGCTACAAAACGCCACCTGTGGCAACCCTAGGACCGCGTTGCCGCCCCTCGACGCCGATGTGCCCTCTAGCATGCCTCTCACATCTAGTATCTGGAGACCTTTCGATCCTCCCCGCCGCTGCAATGGCTACACTAGTGGACCTCCGGAACATCTCGCCGAATTCTCCAAAGAAATCAGCATATTACCGAGTCACCACAAAAGCTCAACCACTTCAGGCATTTGCCTCGCGAACTTCGAGAAAGAACGCTAAGAGGACATGATCCTGGCCAAAGAAATTGAGCATTAAACGGCCAAGGAATACAAGAGCGAAAGGGAGATGATGGCGACCAAGATGGAGATGGCCACTAGCCACACTATTGAGGAGGTAGGCCGCAAAGTACCTCAAGGAATAGTTCCGCCTCGGCCCACCTCGCATACCGTAAATCGCCGCCAAGTTGGAGGCCAAGCTCTTCTGGAAGGAGGGAGCCGTGAATCGAGATCAAACCCATGGGAGCCGCTCCAGGCGCCTTCTCTAGCATGGATATCCACCAACACAAGCTTCCCTTCCCGACGTATGATGTTAAGGAGGACCCTGGCTTACAAGCTGCAACCAGTTCTTCAAGGCGCAAAAAATTTGGTGCGCGTCTTACCATCTTGTCGGTATCGCTCGACAATGGTACATAATCTTTGGGTCCTTTAGTTTAATTTTCATTGACGTAACATGCACAACCCCGAACAAAGCTCATAATCATAGGAGTCACCACAAAGCTCAATGCATGACGTTAGCGGTCGCCTCGCGAACATGCGAGAAAGAACCCTACGAAGACACAACCTTGGGGAAAGATCTCGAAGCCAAAACGGCCAAGGAATACGAAAGCACGAAAGGGAGATGATGCCGACCAAGATGGAGATTACCACCAGGCACGCTATTGAGGAGGCAGGCTGCCTTGTCCACGCTGTAAGCAACAACGGAAATCGCTGTCGAGTTGGAGGCCAAGCTCTTCCGCAAGGACGACCTCGGGGGTGTCCTTCCTTGGCCTCGATATCTACCCACACAAGCTCTCCTTTCCGACGTATGATGGCAACCGACAAATGGAAAAACTTGGTATGCCTATTACCACCTCACCGGTACCGCTCCACAATGGTACATAGAACTAGGTACTTCAGTTTATTTTTCATTGCTATGACAAGCACAACCGGACTCAGCCTCTTGGCGAGTGCCCATGGCACTTGGCAAAGCCCATAATACACTCGACAAAGCCGGTACGACAAAGGCCTCTTCGCTGAGTGCCTTTTGTCGGGCACTCGATAAAGACTTTGCCAAGTGCAAAAAAAAAAACACGGTAAAGAAAAACACTTGATAAAATGAAAATAAAAAACAAAAAATAGTTTTTTTTTTAATCGGGGAGGCCCTCACTAGCGCGTTTTTGCAAGTCTCGTAGCATTTTTCGGGCAAAATTCACGGCCAACGCAGCCAACGGGTTCAAACCTGCATTAGCCACTTTCGCCCCCTACGCCTCTTGTACGGGATACCCGTCGTAACACACTACTACACAACCCGACTTTTACTCTCGAACCCAAAAATGCGGTTACTCCCGGTTCGAAATTGAAGTGGGAGTAAAGGTATTTTTACTCCCAGTTTGAATCCCCAATGGGGAGTAAAAGGCCATGCAAAGAAAGTTGCCCCCTCGCCCGGCACCTTTATTCCCGGTTGGGGACTCTAACCGGGAGTAAAGGTAGACTTTTACTCCCGCTTCTTTGCCCAAACCGAATAAAGCTTTACTCCCGTTGTTCATCCAAACCGGGAATAAAGCTAGACCTTTAGTCCCAGTTCTTCACCTAAACCGAAATAGATGTTTTCCGGTGATTTTTCGCTCACACCCTTCAATCTTTATTTTTGTACAAACCACCTCGATGGTTTTAAATGTTCTCAATCCAAAATAGCGTAATCAATGATTACATTTTCAACTATGGAAATCATACTTGATTAGAAATCGTAAATTCGAGCTACTTTCGGACCCCTAGGTGGCTTCAAATCGAAAAGTCTTGAATACCACGTTTGTTTAACTCTTCAAGATTTGCACTCCGTATATTGGACATTTTTAATTTTCCAGATTTTGAACCATCGAAATTTTGGATTTCCAAAAAATGAAAGAATTTTTAGTTTTTCGAACCCTAAATGTTTTTAAAATAAAAGGTCACAAATACCAAAAATTCATAACTCATCGAGATCTACAAAGATTATTTACATTATTTTTGCATTTGAGAAAGTGTTTGGAAAGTATAGTTGTAAATTGACGATTGTGCGGAGTAGTTCCATAAACTCTCTCTTAGATTCCTGATTTTGTGACTAGTGTTTCCAAACACTTTCTCAAACACAAAATGTCATATATAAACATTTTAGATCTTGATGAGTGCTAATACGTTTGTATTCAAAAAATTTTCGAACGAGGTCATTTAGGTTGCTCCGTTTGACCGGTTTGACCAAGTCAAATTTTTGAATTTTTAAGTGAAGACACCTTCGAGCTACTTTTTGGACCCTAAATGGCTTCAAATCAAAAAAGTCTTGAATACCACGTTTGTTTAGCTCTCCAATATCCTCACTCTATATATTGGACAATTTTAGATTTGTGATTTTGAACCATTGAAATTTTAAATTTCCAAAAAAAATAAAAGAATTTTCATTTTTTCGAACCATAAATATTTTTAAAATAAAAGTCACCAATACGGGTGATGTGAAAACATTTTTCCACATCATATTGAATTATTTTAGTTATTGACAACAATTTTGTATTAATGAATTAATGATTATTGACTACATTGTGTTTTTTTTTTTTGACCACATTAACTACATTGTGTTTGCTAGTCAAAAAAAAAAAAAAAAGTAAAGTATTTTAGGCTACATATTTTTCTTGTGTGGAATAAAGAAAAATGAAATCAAATTATTTTTTAAAAAAAGTTTTATAACCGCTATAAATTTTACTAAGCAAATAACTTCTATTTAAACATTATAAATTAAATTAAATTTGAAAAATCGAAAATTGTCCACACAAATGGCGGGAAGCTGAAAATTTTTACGTTTATTCCGGATTGACACCGCGGCTGGGAGTAAAGGTGGATTAGATTTTGTGGCCGCCAAAAGATATCTTTTACTCCCGGGGAGAAACGAGATCCTCTACGGTTGGACAATGAACCTGTCTCTACGGTTGGACAATCTCTGCCGTTTATTTCTCATCCAACCATCAGCTCTAGAGAAGTAAGTCTAACAGGCCTCCAACCGGCCCACATAAGCCCATCGTGGTGCACTCCATCTGACAGCAACGATCAGCCAATCCCAGACGTATCTACTTTGCCGCTGGACCATGTTTTTGGCGCGAGAGTACTGGAAACGGCGTGTGGCGGCGATCCGATTCTGCTGCTCCTGCTAGTGCTCTCCATGGCTGCTCGTGATGGTGCTCTCGATCAATCCGTTGTCTGTTGGTGCTCTCCATCGGTTAGTAATAATTGTCAGAAATCTCTACACTCATGTCACCTCTTCTCTCAACTATTGACGGTAATGACAGATGGTGTTATTGGTGAATTCTAGTAGTTCACATCATCCATGGAATATATGGCTCACCAACAGCAATGCCATCATGTTCAGTTTCTGGTTCTGTAGCTCAAGTGTAAATATTAGCAGTTTGCTAGCAGCTTTTGTAGCAATATTGTATCAGGTTGGATGACAATGAACAGATAATCAGCAACAGCCTTTGTGCAATGCAGTGACAAATGCATTCCAAACATCTATGTATAAACCAATGTCATCTTACAATGAGTGGAGTGACAATTTACAATTTGCTAACATTTACACAGAATCGAGCACCTCCAAGCACATTTTACAATAATAAGCATCTTCCTAAGTCTTTGAACACCACAAGCACCTTGCTATGAGGCGGCACTACGGCAGCATCAACTACCAGTATGTATGACGCCTATGAGGCGGCACTACGGCAACATCAACTACCGCATGTATGACGCCGGGCGTGCGCTTCTTGCTGACACAAGATTGTGAGCATGTCCTCGCAGCTCAGAGGGTGACGACGGGGCCAGGGGCCGGAGCCTTGGCCGGGAGGAATTCCTCTTTGCCGCGAAGCTTGACGCAGTTCTTGAACTCCGGTGGCACCCCTGCACGTGCATCGCGGTGGCGGGGAAGATAAACGCCCGCGTGGTAGCGAACTTCGCCGTCGCGAACAGCATGGCGTAGCATTTCGCCGGCGAACTTCGTGCGTCGAGGAACGACGGCCGGAAGGGCGCGCCTGTGCCTGGCGGGACGCAGCGCCCGATCCGGTGCGGTGCTAGAGGAAGACGGGACTAGTGGCGCGCGGGCGGGGGGAACAAGCGCCCGACGATGGAGGAGCCGCGCGCTGCCAACCCAGCGGCGGCGGCGGCGGAGGTCGGAGTCACGAGGGATTCCGACACGAGAGGATAAGAATGCTCACGGGATGGTGTGATGGGCTCACATGGGCGGTAAGAAGCCCGCAAATTGAGCTTTACGAGGGCACGCCGATCTAAAATCAATGGCTCGATCATAACTGTAGAGACAAGTTGGATTTGTCAACCGTGAGGGATCTCGCTCCCCGGGGGAGGACTTCAGCTCGAATAAAGGTTGACTTTAGTCTCGGGACGTAGTAAAGAGCCGGGAGTAAAGGCTCGTAGATAAATCCGCCGTCCCCTTCCTCTTTCTCCCGCCCCCTTTCTCTTAACCACGACTCCCTGCCCGCCCCTGCCCCCCCCTCCGCCCGGCGCCCCTACGCCGCGGCGACCGCCGCCCTCCACCCGGGTGAACTCGAACCTCGCGGATGCGGATCTACCGACGCCGCTACGCCCGCCGCGTGGGAGCCGCCCCCCCCACCGCCGCCCCACGATCCCGCTCCCCTCCCCGCCGCGTGTGGGAGCTCATCGGCCAGCGGCCTCCCCGCGCCGCCGCCACCCCCCCGCCCGGCGCAGCCTCCAGGACCCGCCGACGCCAGTAAGCGCATCCTCATCCGCCTTCACCTCGACCGCGACTCTGACCGCGCCATCCGCTTCAAAAAAAGTCGGTCGGTTCTTCCTTTGTCGTCGCGTCTTTAGTTGTACAAAGACATTGGCCCTGTTTGGATGCCAGGGTTAGAGTTAGATTGGGTTATTTTTTGTCCAAATAACCCAAAAGCATCCAAACACATGGGTTAGATTGGGTTATTTTGGCTCTAACCCCACCAAAAAGAAGTAACCCCTCAAGGGGGTGATATTTGGGGTTACTTTGGTAGGGACCACCAATCCAAAGGCACACTAACTTGAAAAAGTGATTGAAAAAGTGCTTCTAACCCTGTTCTAACCCTGCCATCCAAACTATCTATGGGTTAGAGTTACTTGGGGGTTAGAGTTAGAGTTAGAAAGTAACTCTAACTCTAACCAAGTTAGAGGATCCAAACAGGGCCATTGTTTGGTGCGTGTATTCTGTTGCCCACCGCCAATTTTCGGTTCCGTGCTGCTACTGACGGGCTTGGAATTGTTGGTTTTCAGGTTGAGGAGCTAAGAGCCAAGGGGCATTTGAGCAACTGAAGGCATTTATTGATATTGTGATATATTAGGTGCCAGTGATTCTATTAAAAAACAGAGAAAGGTTCATTATAACTTCTATTCTATCTGTCAGTAGTTTTTTTTCGTCTGTACGCAGTTAAGATTTGAAGCACGAGATAACCATTTCTAGAAGAGTCCGCTTCTTCTACTGGCTGGCTATGCATGGAAAGTGCTGGACGGCGGAACGTCGACACCGTCATGGGCTGCAGGACTCCAACCTGTGCATACTCTGTGATCAGGCCCCGAAACGATTCATCACATCTTGCTGGGATGCCCATACAGCAAAGAAGTGTGGCATCTCGTTCTACAGCGACTGCATTTGCAACACACAATCACCGTGCGGGAGGAGGACTTTATGGAATGGTGGTTGCGCGGCCGTAAAAGGATGACCAAGCAACTACACCGCGGCCGACTTCGGCGTTCTTCTTAGTAGGCTGGTGTCTCTGGAAGGAGCGAAATGCACGGACTTTCGACCGTGCAGCATCGACACCAGCCACCGTTGCACTCTTCATCGGGGACGAGGCCAGCCGGTGGTGTTCGGCTGGGAACAGGAGACTAAGCGGAGCTCCGGCAGCGGCTGGAGTCTAGTTCTTTGCTCTATCTTTTGTTGGTCGCAAAATCTGTAACAATGTAGCGCTTTCGGGGTATCCAGTAGATCATAGGCCCTGATCGGTAACTAGTTGGTTACCGTGAACCTTGTTATCTTAACATTCTCCTTCTTAATGAAATACGGCAACGGCGCGGTCTCTCGAAAAAAAAAAAAAAGAAGAGTATTTGTACAGTGATTTCCTTAGAATCAGTATATAGCATTTTTCTTAATTTTGCAGAGCAAGCTTCCAAACCTCGACTTTGCTATTCAGATTCTCATTCTTTTCACCATTTGTTGATTAGATTCAAAGGGATTGGTTTTCAAGTGAGTCCCTAGTACTAGCTATCTGATTATAAATTGTTTTGAATAGTAAAAGTCACAGTGAAGCAACCTACTTCCATTATGCAGACAAATAAATAAGAAAATCAGCTAAACAACAGCCTGCTCCAAATTTTTAAAACCTGGACTGCTTGAGTCTCCGGCTATATCTTACTATACTGTCAATTTGTTATTGCCAAATGTCTATATTCTTGACATGGTGGGTTTCATTGCAGGGGAGCTATCTGTTTATGTTAAAATTTTGAAATTCTCACAAAATCCTTACTCCCCAAAGGTACATGTTCTGACTTGCGCAGGTACATGATAAACATTTTCGGACGATGTTAGGGTTTCCGGCGATGATAGGGTTTCCGGCGAAAACATTTTCAAACATTTGTTTCAGTCTGGACCATCCAAAGGTACATGTTGATGAAGCTTCATATGAATTTACTTCCAAAATTTTAGTAGGGATGCTTGATAATTATGCAAAGCTAGCTGGTTGATGGGTTTGTGGATGTTGCAGGCTGCAGGAGCTTCACACACTCAAGGCTCAAGGGGAATGTGGAGTTAGTTGTCAATCTAAAGGGGCTCGACATTGAGGCCATCCACGTCCTATTCAGTGTGTTGTTGTCTGTCCAGAAGAAAGGATTTTTGGCCACCGAAGTGTGAGCCTGTGTAATTGGGACATGTAATAGCACCTTAATATGTAATCGAGACATGTATGAACACCTTCATATCTAATCGAGACATGTATGAACACCTTAATATATGTGTGCTTGAACAATTATTAATGTGTAATATATGTGTACCTTAATTATATATATGTGTTCGCATTAATATATGTATATTACTTCTATTCCCAACCGATTAGGAATTATGCATTATTACGTGTATATATTAGTTGTAATCCCCAACCGATTATGAATTAAAATGAAATCAGGAATTAAAATCAAAAAAAAAAAACAACCCTTTACTCCCAGTTGGTGGCACCAACGGGGAATAAAACCTATTATGGCCACATGCCTGGCGGGACCTTTACTCCCTGTTGGTACCCCCAACCGGGAGTAAAAAGGTCCTATCTTTACTCCCAGTTCATTTACCTTTACTCCCGAACCCGTACTCTCGGTTTTACAACCGAGTAAAGGCCCAGATGAATGAGAGTAAAGGTCAATTGTGTAGTAGTGACAGATGATTAGGCAGATGTCAAAGCATTTAGACTCTGTTCTCATAACGCGACTTTATTCATATTACCGAAGCAACAACAGTAATAATGTTACACATATGTATAGAATGCAATATTTAGAGTGCTGAATGACAATTCTACTTTGAAAAAATATGTATTAAACTGTGATTCCATTATCTACACACGTATGCCAATTCTACTTAAGATTTATCCACGCTAAGGTATCTATTTTGTTTGCATGCTTTATTCTTTACTAGTCTTTTCACTATATATATGCATGATCGATGTCATAATCTATGTATATAGATTGTGTTCATTTTTCTCCTAGTTCATGCAACGGGATAGGATGCGTCCATGGCGACACCACAGGCGCCGACACCCCTCTGAAGCCTGAGGTACCCTTCCTCTCCCCAGGAGTTCCCCACTGGTTCTTGAGCAGCCAGTACTGTGTGCCATCCTCTGCCGTGTCGTACCCAACCGCCGTCACCGCGTGGTTCAGTTTGGTGCCACAGCTGTCCGCGGTCATGACGCCGCCTTTGTACGACTGCCAATTGCTGGCGTCGATGGCTACGGCAACGGAAACGGGCTGCTTGGCAACAGCCGCGGCGAGCGCGTCCTCGTCGTTTTGGGGCACTTGCTCGAAACTCCTGATGGCGACGGCAGGCTGGACGTTCCGGCACATGCCCTGCGTGGCGGTGTACGGGTAGGCGGCCTCGGTGGCGATGCCGCCGTTGTTGCCCATAACGTACTGGAAGGCGTACTCCAAAGAGCCGCCGCCTGTGCAGCCATTGTTGGGGGCGCAGTCCAGCAGTTGCTGTTCTGACAGCGACACTAGCTCGCCGGTCTTGATCTGATGCATGCCCTCGATGGCTGCCACTGCAGAGAACGCCCAGCAACAACCTGTGACACACAATAATTTACTAGTTAGTATGACAGTTCACAAACATTATTTGTATGCAATTTCCTTACTATATACTTACCGCATGGGTTTTGGTCCTTGACATCGGTCACTGCACCTTTCTTCCTCCAGTCAACCGCCTGCTGGACATCTGACAGTGTAACATTCCCGAACTTAAAACCGGGTATCTTGGGCACGGGCTTGAACCCTGTGTACCTCGCCATGAACTCATCGTGAGTCATGTCGGCGAACTGGTTGATGGCCAGGTGGTACTTCTTGCCGCTTCGGCGGCATTGAACGATGTCGACAAAGGCGGCGTTCGCCTTGAATACCTGGAACCGACGTGCCTTCTCGGCCTCGTCCTTGTAGGTGCGGCCGTGCTCCGCCATCCACTTCTCGTGCCTCGCCCGTCATAGCCTCATCACCATAGCCACTGCTCACTACAAGAAATGTGTTGATACATGACGGTTTCCTGGTGACGGTTTCTGAAACTGTCATCCCTTACTGAATCTATGACGGCCTTATGACGGTTTGCATATTAGCTGCTAAGTCTATGACAGTTTCAACCATTTGTCATCTCCGTAGTTATCTATGACGCTTTAGAATATACATTACAGTGGAGTATGTGGTGACGTGGATGGTGCACTACCAGACTGCAGTTTTTTCCTGTCGGCACTTATGTTTCCTGTCGGTTTTATTAAAACCGTCAGGAACGTGGATTTACTCCTGTCGGTTTTCATATACCCACAGGAATTGTAAAAAACCGTCGGGAACCTGGCAGTGACTCCTGAGTATTGCCGAACCGGAGGGAGTCCACCCCGCGGCCCATATGCGGCACAATGCTCTTCAGCGTGGCCCACAACAAACTCTATCCACACAAGGATCCTCGTCAAAAAAAAAAAAAAAAAAAAAAAAAACTCCATTGCCAAACCCTATCCACATCTGCCCACCCCTATCTCCTTCACCCGCCGCCACCGCATGTCTCCTCCTCTTCTACCGTCTCCCATAGCGCCCGCGCCACGGCCCCAAGGGCCTCCCGGCGCCAAGCCGCTGCCGCCGCCGCCGCCGCCTCGCCGGCCTCGGTATAATGCAGCCCCGGCCCCAACAAGGATCTTCACCGCCCGGCTGAGGGGCTCCACGCCGCCAGCGCTACAGCCACCCCGAGGGGCTCCTCGGCGCTGGGCGCTACCCTCAGCGGCTCCTCGACCCTGGGGCCCGGCGATGCACCCCGCTACCCTCGGTGTACCCACCCTCTCCCAACCTCCCTCTCGGATCTGCTATGTCTTCCCTTTCTGATGGGATCTATGTTCACAATTGCATAAAATTGATGAGATCTATGTTTTGGTTTATATTTAGAGTGCACTGTTGAGCGTTGACCTCATATGTTGGGCTAATTTAAGATTTGAGGCACGACACCACACTGTAATATATATCTGAACAGAGTAAACCTTGCAATAGTGGCACGCCCTGTTGTCTCTGTGCCTGATGCTATCTTACGATTCATTCATTATATATTCATTATGTCTCAGTGCAGGTTTGCGTTCATAGGTTGCTGAAGAATGGAGAGAGAGGTTCGAATAATTTCAGAGATAGCATTTTGGTATGCTTCTGCGACTCCTGTGCTTTCTCATTTGCACATGATATTTCAGAGATAGCATTTAGTTAGAAGAAAAGAAATACATGATATTTCAGAGATAGCATATAGTTAGAAGAAAAGAAATACTATTTTTGCTCATATGCTAACATGACATTTCAACATTCAGGAGCTCAATTGTTTAGCAAGAATTAGTGGAACTTGTGATTTTGTCAAGGTACAGTTAGCTTATTCAGTTGCATTTCTGTTGAAATAGCCTCTTTTTAGAGCAAATTTTGTTACACTACTAGTTCTATGCATTTGCAGGCACAAAAGGATCAAGGATGAAATTGAGCTTGGGTAAGGCAAGAATGCTTTCTACATGGTAAGATAGCATGCTCTCTTCTGTTTCTGATCATGTTCTGCTACAGTCCGCCTTGGGTAAAGGCACCATTAAGAAAGCAATAATATACACTAGTAACACTCTGTTATTTCATTCTACTTGTTATGATGTGGTTTGATAGCTTAGCCCCCTTGCCATTCTCTATCAAATACTGGAAAATGATGCTGGGCAGTACCTGGTGTTTTTGTTCACATGGATAGATTTGTTTAGAAAACTACTATCTAGTCAGTGATTGGGCAAGGAGATTTTTTTATGACACTTCTTATAATAGTATGTCTGATTGTTCAAACATTTGTAGTTTGCAGATTGGTGCTGAGAGTCTCATACTGACCATTTTCAACTGACTGATGTGCATGCAGTGCAGGTTGGTGCTGCTCTTGATCTGAGCCACACCCAAAACATTGGTAGATGATCAGGGCTCATTTTCCTCGCTCTCAGGTAATATATAATCCTGATTAGTAGGTTTGTAGCAGTGATGGCTACAATCTGATCCAATAAACCTTGTCTTGTACTCATGGTGCAGGTACCAGACTACAATTAATAGACTTTGTTAGGGAGCACAAAAATTCAGGCACTCCATTATTTATTAATAACTGGGAATTCAGATTGGGGAATTGTTATGTCTGAAGGTTAGTTCCAATAATTAATTGGGAATCTTCTGTTACTTTTTTTAATTTGACTAAGGCATAAAATATTTAAAACTTAAGCAGACTATTTAGCGACAATACATGAGGCCTTCACTTTTCCCTGAGTAGATAAAACTTAAGCAGACAATATTTAAGGATATATAGAGCCTGTTGATATATGCAAACAATTTGAGAAGTTATATTCATCAAGTTATTATGAATACCAATAGTTACAGCCTTTCAAGTACATATTTTAGGCCTTATGTGAATTCTATGCATCTCTGAATGGCTTCAGTCTTTCTACTTGTAAAAGCGTAATAACTTTGTTCGCTAATATGTAAAAAAGCATTCAGACTTTATTCTTGATATATGCTCACTTGAAATCACAAGTAGAGTCTGCTAATATGTGGATGTGAGCAGCAAATGCACCATTAAGATTCTAGCTTAATTAACAAGTACTTTATTAGTACATGATATAGCAGAGCACATGGCCAAAATGGACCTTTGTCAAACTAGTAGTGGATTACTTAGACATCCTTCCGTTTTATTCACTACTATAGCAGCAGCTCATGCTTTTTTCCTGGTTGTTTTTTTTTTCACTGCAGTTCAGCAACCACAGCTGTAGGAGCGGATCATGCGAAAGCGATTACTCTAATGCAGTTTGTCATTTCTTATGTATTGCACTCGGTGTAGTCAGTCTATTTAATCTCAAGAACAATCCTTGTACTATGTATAATCTGCTTATGTACTATTAGAAGTCTTCTTGGTAACAGTTTCTGTTTTGTGGCAGGAGTTGTATCTGAAGTTTGTAATAAAGAATTTGATTGTTGAAATGGTGAAACATGGCTGATGTATATAGGACCCTAGTAGGGTTTTTTTTTTTTTTTCTGAATTATTATCGCTGACGTTCTATTTCAGCACTATATGCTGTAGTCGCTGCTGTAAAACTTGACGAACAGCTATTCCATGACGATTGTGGTCGCCACCGATCCAGCCGCGTCTGTGGCGGTTTTTTGAGCAATGAAGGTTTATGACGTGGATTCCATGACAGATTTCTGAACCCTCACGGATAGTTACCTATGACAGTTTTAGAGCGCCTATGACCAATTGATAACGCCATGTATCAACACAATCCTAGTAGTGGCTGGACAGATCCCTGGTGGCGACTGCACAGCTGATGCAGTTGGCAATGGCTAGGGCTGCGAGCAGCGCTAGTGCCGCCGCTATCAGAGGCTTGTTGGCCATGTAGGACGCCATGGCTATGCTATGATCGATGCTGTTGTACGTATGTGATGTTGTGTGAGAATGAAGGTACGTAGGTGGCTGGATTGTTTATGTTCTTTGCCTTCTAGGCCTGAGCACTTTAAGCAGGATGCCAGGTGGTTTATATAGAGGCCAGCCTCGTGTCACCTGCTGCAGTCAAGAAATAAAAGCTTCGATCTCCATAGATTGCAGGACGGGTTACGTCCTTCAATTCATTCGATGCCCGGGTCGTTAGGATGCATTCATGCAAGTCGTCCAAGCGTATACGTCGGTTAGGCCAAGTCGTTAGGCCAGTCAAGAGTCAGCACATTAATAAGCTGGAAGAACAATCACATGGGAATGCATTGTGACTAGCTAGGCTGGGATCTTCACACACGGTAACGTCTTGCATGTGAAAAAGATTTAAAAGTAATATTGTGTGTGGAGTAAACCGTCGGCCAGGACGTCCACGTTAGCAAAATTATTTTTGACCGTTCGATCTCGGCTTCAACGACCGGATCTAACTCATTCTACTGTAGCAACCGCGTATATATTTGGGCCCCTCCTCACGGTAAAAAAAAAAAAAAAAAAAAAACTACGAAGCCTCTCAATCTCCCGACTTCTCCCGATGCGGCGGCTCTCGGTCTCGGGGAGGGCGCCGCCCACCACCTCCAGCGGCTCCAGCGCTGGCACGGCGGCCAGCCCCAACGCGGCGGGCAGATGCCGCCGGCGGCCGGAGGGCCTTGCGGGCGCGGCGCGGGCGCTGCCCCTTGTGGCGCAGGCAGGCCTTGCGCGCTGCCCGGCCGTAGGCGGCGGCGACGGCGGGCGGGCCCAGCGGCGGCGGCGTTGGTGACCCCCCTTCTCCTCTCTCTCTCTCTCCCACGTCTTCTCACGTTCGCCATGTGCCCCAATGGTTAGGAGTTCGGGTGCAATGCAGGCGGCGGGTGGCGGCACGGCGGCGGGTGGCGCGGGGCGGAGCGCCCGCCGACCTAAGGTTGCTTGGCGGCGGCGCCGACGCAGCTCCCTCCCCTCTTCTTACGTGTTGGCACACCGAGGCGGACCAGGCGGCAGCGACTCCAATTCGCTCGCTCGGCCGGCGGGATGGATTTCAATCCAGCTAAGCGCCCGCCACCGGCCCGATTCATCTCGAGGACAGCAGGCTCAACCTACCTAGCGCCCGTCTTCCTCAAAGGTACAGTCCGTCATGCCCCCCCTGTCGTTGCTCCTCCAATCTTCTTCGAGTTTGGTCTCTTTGAAGCGTGGTTTGCCTCTTGCCATTAAGGGTCCCGCTCCGAGTCGGGCCTGTGCAAGCCGGCCGGAGGAGTGGCGGCGGGATCTCGGCGCCCCGGCCGGATCTAGGCGGCCCGACGATCGGGTGCCTCGAGGTGCTTTGCTTCGGCTCGGCGCTGCTCAGCGTTGAGGTAATGCGTGTTGTGGCGTCTAATTGTCGGATCTATTATGCTTCTCGTGGCCATTACATTGGGTTCAACTTCGATTAGCGCTATTTGAAAGATGTGCTTGACATTTTGATCTGTTCTACTTTTGGGTTCTTTTTTTTTCTTTTCTTTTTTAGTTTGTCTTATTTCATTTGCGTGTGTTCAGGATAACAAAGCGCCGCATTGGGAGTCCCGCCATGTTTGTGGTGGGCGCGTCCCTATACCACTCTTTTAGAAAGTGTTGCCGCTAGCTGCAGGCTGCCGTATGCTCCTGAAGTCAGTGAGCTTGATTTCCATGGGAATCCTGTTTATGGTGTAGAGCTTGGGGTCCCGTGTAGCGAGCCTGTGTTCAGCTGTCGTAGCGTATTTTTTGGCTTCGGCCGGTTCGGCAAGGGATCTTGGTTTTGAGCAGGCAGCCCTATAGGCCATTGCCTTTTGCAGAAAATATATGGGTTTGTTGTCGTAGATTATAATTTGCACGGTGTCCTTTTGTACCAAAGAGTTGCTTTCGGGCTGCTGTTTCTTTGGCTTCCAGGGGCTACTGGTATGCTTGACGAATTTGCTAACGAGCATGAGCTTGGACTGCAGTCCAAATGCTTAATGAATGAGCTTTTCTTTTTGAGTCTTCTTGTTTAGCTATCTGCAGGATGCTGTTATGAGTGTAACAGGCATTTTACTCTCGAAATAAAACATGTTTGCGTTCTGTTGCCTCTGAGGTCATAGGATTTCGAGCGCTTGATCCGAGTTGTGGTTCAGCCACTTGGTGTTGTTGGGAATTGGTGTTTCAGTGCTTGGGATCCGAGCTATATATTACAGAAGACTAACTTCGTAGGGCCTATGGTTTTCTCGGTTTCTTTTAGACATGTTACCTTTCGTATTGTAACTCTTATTTGTGTGCTAAAGGGATAGAGTTTATATGATTTTTTCACATCACTTGCTCAAAACTCTAAGCATGGAGAGTCAAGCTATTTGTATACATCATTCTTTTTAACCGTTTTTATACAACGTTATTTTTATCACAGCATGTCGTTACATTTGAGTCCGGAAGATTGTTGACATATTTTGTACCTCTTTACGTTGAGTCAATTTAGCTGATCATATTATCTTAGGTAGCATTAGGTTGGGAAATTATCACAGATTCACATGATATGCTTCTTTCAGCTGCCATTCATGTGAATCTGTGATGATTAACTTAACCAGTTAGTCTTCATCTATTGCAGGGGTGCATGTGTGATGATTAATGCTAGAACGTTTCTTTGTGCTGCTACCCTTTACACATGGAGGTAATGGTGCTTCCATTAATTTGTGATGTTTCATAACTGCTGGAGTTAATTATTTTAATTTCCAAATTTCTTCCAAAGATAAGTCTTCTAGCCCACATTACCAAACAAGCGGTACTTTTCTGACTTGCCTTGACAGTTTATGAGAAAGAAAGCTTTCTGTACATCAGATTTCTAGCTCCAAGTTAACATTTCCTGAATTGTGAAGCATGTGGAATGCCATCTGAGAATAAATGTTCTAAAAAGACAACTGTCAGTTATGCTAACAAAAAAAAAAGTTTGAACACCTGTAAATAGTTGGATGAAAAATGATAATCTTACATTGTTAAATTCATGCCGGTTATATCATGTTACACCCATGTATATTAGCTGCCGAACTGTTTTCTGCTTGGAGATGTTATCTGTTCTATATTCATATAATCTAAGAACACGAACCTTTTTTTTCAAGCATTCTATTTCCCATGTTTAATTTTCTCTCAAATAAATTTTCTCCTGCTAGCCTATGCTTACCTGAGAACTGCCGCTCTCTCTTCCCTCCTCTCCACCCCATGAATTTAGGTTGTCTAGGTAACTTTGTTGGAACTGGCTTTAAGTTCCAAATTGTTTTACTTTCTCAGAAATTGGTAGAGCTTTGCATATTTTAAATTTGGAATGAACCCATGTGGTGGATTGGCCTAATTAACGCATTATGATCTTACGTTGAGTTCATATTAGATATGAGGTTTTCCCTCAGCCGTGTATTGTATTAATTGTACATTTTCAAAAGACCATATATTTGCATAGTAGTCATCTACGATTACCTACCTAGCTGCTGACAAACTTGAGTGTCAAGCATAAAGGTAACAATAGAATTGATCCTTGCTGAAATATTTAAGAAACTCCCTTTATGTTTATAGACAGATTATAGACAGATTATAGCTAACAATAGAATATGGATACTTTCTAGCTTATTCTAAATATCAATACGAAGGAAAAAAAGGTCAGCTTTGTGTCTATAGACAGATTATAGCTAACATTGAAATGTATTACGGTTTTATAAATGAAGATGGTGGGATAGCTCGTGATGAGATTGTTGTTCCATAAACGTGCATGCCATTTTTATGAAATTTCCTTTCTTTTCTAGCCTTAATTTTCTTGCACTTGTCTATACAAGGTGAAGGTGAGGCTTGCAGGTTGTTGTGTGCAGCATACACCTTTGTGAGTCTGAGGCTAGAAAAGGGAGCTCGACCATTAAACATATGGACTCTGCTGGCAGTAAGAGGATCTTTGCACATCTCTGTTAGATGGCCAATTGGCCAGTCCAGTTATGTGTTAATTTCAACAAATCCTTTCAGCCTTTTGCTTTGCTAACTATGATCAGCTCGACCATTTCCTAAATTGTCTTATTGCACAACTAATTTTAAATTGTTGTTGTAGGAATACCTGTGTGCATGGACATGGTCTGTAGGTGAGTTGATCTTTGTTGTTACCTTGTGTATTGTTACAAAGCATATTCTAAATTTTGAAAGGAATTGCTTTTGCTGTCATCTCCAGTGCTGCTTCACCTGCCTTAGGTTACCATACCCTTGTCAATATATAAAATGTTCATTTAGCTTGTCAGTCAATATCATTCCGCATAATCAGTGATACTCTATCTATAATTTGAACACAAAACTATGATCTGCCACATGGAGTTTTTCAGCACTGGCTTCTACCAATTCACAACTAAAAGTGTGTTAAACAATTTTGAAATTGTTTCCAGCGTTTCAATACTGTCAAATGTCTTTCCACAATTTAACATGTGGCACTTTGTCGGATGTGGTAATTTTGATTTGGACATATGGATTTGGTGTGTGGAGTAGGAAGTGGTGATTTCTGGTTTTTGAACAGCTGTTCAGATCAATTGACAGCTGTGGTAACATGTGGCACTTTTCTGTAAACTCTGTTCAAATCAATTGACAGCTATGGTAATTTTGATTTGGACATATGGATCTGGTGTGTGGAGTAGGAAGTGGTGATTTCTGATTTTTTTTTTTTTTACATTTGGATTTGGTGATGACAGGTTTTGTATGGGTTTATAGTGAATCCCTTTGTTAAATCCCAGTAATATATTTATATGATAATAAATCTGAGACTCATCCAGCGAAATCCGAAAGTGAAAGGAGGGTAACAGTGAAGGTGTTAAGCGAAATACAAGGTTTTGCTGTTGCAGGGGCTAACGCGATAGCTAGAATGGAGTTAGCAAGCTAGGCTCATCTCCTACTCGGTAGTTTCAGCATTGTGGTAGGATCTGAATCTGATGTGTTATGTGCTTTGGGCCATGTCGGGTGGCCATTTCACAAGCACTATGAAGGCCCTAAACTCTTTTATAATTTATTAGATCCAGTTTAGTGTATGGTGGAATTGCTATTGAATAAAATCTTGCTAGGCATTGTTGAAGTATGAGTGAATGGGCCATCTTTGGTTGTCTCGAGTTTGAGTCTTGGCAGGCTCAATTAAATAAATAATTGCAGCCCACTCCTGTTTCCAAGGTTGAGTAAATGAGGTTTGGGCTGAACTGGACAACATTGTACTAGATACATCTCGACTTTCAGAATAACCATCTACGTCCTTTTCCCTATTTTGCATTAGTTACTTTTCCTAACTTTGAGTATAATCATCTACGTCCTTTTCTCTATTGTGAAATTAGGTACTTTTCCCAACAGGAGGGACATCCAAATACCATGATTCAAGAAGGAACTCACTTGACGATGCCATCAGGGTATGCCTAGAGTATGATCTGCATGGGATCGTGTCAGATGTGAGAGGCGTTCTGAAGAACCCGTCTGCAGTTGTCAGAGCACAAGAATCTAACCTTGCACTTCTCACGTATGGGGAGCTCAAGTAAGCAGCATATCATTATCACGTTTCTTGTGTCCGTCAACCATTGCCTGTTCACCAATCATCTTACAACCTTCCTACGAACCTTGGTTGCGTAAATTCTCAGTAACGTGTCGGAGGCAGTCTACATCCAATACCTGATGGGTGTACATGGCGTCATCGTTGATCGGGTGGAGGAGATCTCAAATGCTGTGGCGGGTTTCGTAAAACCGGACCTCGGCCAGACTGGTGCTGGTGTGGATGGAGCAAAGCATCAGGCCTTCTCGCAGCAGCAGCTGGGGTTCTTGCTCCGGCTTATACCTGAACTGATTGAGCAGAAACATTAAAGGTACCCCATATATACCCGAGTGACATCCCAGTTTTGACCCTCGAAGCGGATGGGTCAATTGTTGTCCTGATAGGTCCAGTTTGACAGTTTAGTAGGAGGTATACTTGTGTTGAGTGCATACACGATTCTGTACAGTCTAAACTCGATTCCTGTTGGTACAGCCGACCATGGAATGTGGTCTTGGTGCAAGTAGGTTCACCAAACAGTTCACCAATGCACTGTTGGAAATTTACAAGATTGTAATTTGGACATCCAGTTCTTGCCAGGTTATCTGTCTTGGTTTTCATGCTGACAGTTTAACACAGCTATGTTGGCCATGAGGCCATGACCGCATCCATTTCGGGCAACGTCCTTATTACATCAGGCTTCGGAATGCAAAGGAAGCAAGAACATGCATATATATGTGAGTCGCTTTCTCTTCAGTCCTAAGGAACTGAAGCTCTGAACAAGCACGACCGTGTGTCCAGCGATCAGAGCCAGACACTGGCACTGCAAAGGCAAAGCATTAGCATTATACTAGCAGCCCTAAACTCTTTTATGTATCATCACGTACAATCGGACGCTTATCCACCCGAGGATCGGGTCCTATAAGCATATATTGTTGCCACGTCATATGTAGGAGGGACGGCTCTATCGTATCGCCTACTGAGATGGCTACATGTGTTTATAAGTTTAGTATCCCAGCCTCATGATCACGCATGTTTTGATTTGTGTTTTCTTACATTCATCGAACACAGCAACGGCCAATGCCCTCTAGCCAAGATGGGCGGGCGCAAAACACTAGTTGTATGTGAAACGTACACAACTGAGCGTCATGATAGAAAGCGCCATAAGGCAAGAAAACTCAAACATGAAACAATAGAAAGCTTGGATCTAGTGAGTTCAATGCCAAAAGGGAAACTCTAAACACTAATACGTTGTGAAGTTTTAATCAAACTTCACAAAAACAGATAAGATCAACGTCTCCCGCCTTGTGCATCCTTCCTTGAAAAGCGGTGATCCTTCTCTTATATGCAGCATGGACCACTGACGGATCCAAAACGTTGCCCTGAAGATTACTTGCATGAAAGTATTAGCTTTAGCCTTATTAAACACCATATCATTCCTATCCAACCAGATAGCCCAACAAAGCGCCAATAGCTCCTAACCAAATTTGGTTCTAAAGCTTTGAATCAAATCCAAATCATGGAGCCAGGAATCAAACAAGTTTGTTATGTAAGTAGGTGGAGCGATATGTACAGTGTTCTAAATAAAGCTTGCAAAATAGCAATTAAAAAAAAAAAATGTTGGATTGTTTCAGCAGAATTACAATGACAACATTTGATACTTCCTGGCCAGTTCAATGGATATCAGAAGGGGTTTTCGACACTAATATTACATAACTTCGACTGGAAACCACGAGATGAATTTATTAAGCATAATTAATCCATCTTAAGCACATGTGGGTTATTGTAGCTATTATTGCTAATCATTGACTAATTAGGCTCAAAAAGATTAGTGTCGCAAGATACTAGCAAAATGTGTAATTAGTTTTTTTTTATATTTAATGCTCCATGCATGTGTCCAAAGATTCGTTGTGATGGGTGAAAAGGAAAACTTTTAGAAACTAAACGAGGCTTAAGATGCAAATCCAATCCCAAAACACTCCAAAGAAAAAAAGAGGCTGCCGTGTTCGTTCCGTCATTCCGTAGGCGTTGATCGTCATGATGTGTTGACTGTTAATTAATTACCATGCCCTGATAGATTGAGTGGAGACTCTAGTAGTCTTCTACCTGGGTCTGCGTGCGTTGACTAGCTGCTAGCCTAGCTTGGATCTTCACACAAGGTAACGTCTTGATTTTAAGACGGCATCAAACTAATACCTTTCGAAGTGGGTAGACTTGCAGCAGGCTTGCACCAGGTGCAATGGCGATGGTGTGGATGGGAGCCTCCGTGTCTGTGCGAACGAAGGGGACGAGCAGACAGGAGCTAGGAAGCGTTTGCATCTCAGCAACAAGGATAAGCTTCCACTCCACCTGTTTCCTTTACCTTCCGTGAGTGGAGGCTTATCCTAGTTGCTGAGCTGCAGACACACCTAGCTCCTATCCACTCAGTCCCCTTCTTCCGCATGGACACAGAGGCTCTCATCCACACCATCGCCATTGCACCTGGTGCAATCCCGCTCCAAGTCCACCCACATCGATCTCTTCCCTCCTAGTTCTCTCGCACCATCCCTGATGATACAAGCACACTCCTTTCCTTTCCTTTGTAGAGGTCCTCCGTTGCTCATGCAAGCATGACTCATGGTGGTGGCCTCAAACTTTTTCTCAATTTCAGATGCCCTGTGTGAAACCAACAAGTTTGAGAATTTTTCTGAATTGGTTTACCAATTTTTTTTTTCAATTTAGTTGAATTACCGCGTGACTTCACTTGGTAATTATACGTTTGAACCGAGTCCACCACCGAAAAAGAACCGAAACGGCGCCAAACTTTGCCACAAGGTCTCTTGTGCCCTAGGAGACTAAACTTTGTGGAGACCGATACAAAATTCTTATGTTTTCAATATATAATTCACCATTTTTTGTTCCACGCGACACGGAGAAAAAAATACAGCAATATAAATAATGATATGAGAAACCTAAGATCTTGCGGCGGACCATATTATGGGTGCAAATGAGTGCCAAAAAAATTTCAAGCCATTTTGACATAGGCGGAGTCCACGTGCTTCACAAAGGTATATAGAACCTTTTTGCGAACCATGTCTACACATAGGTTTTTCATGATTTTGTGGTCCATGCGCTTTCCAATATCGTATTGGCCTTAAACTTTTTCCTCAGACTTCTAGATGCCCTATGTGAAGGACCACCAAGTTTGAGATTTTTCTTAATTATTTTAGTAGATTTTTCAGTTTAATTGAATTACACCATGTGAGCTGCACAAATGAAAGAAAAAAAGAAAAAAAAAGTCTTTAGTCCGGTTGCTAATACCAACCGAGACTAAAGATGTGCTAGGCATGTGGCAGGCCTGGGTGCTCAACTCGTCGCGGATGGTAACAGGAACTGAGACTAAAGGTCTATCTTTAGTCCTGGGTCTCGTTGAGGCGCTAACAGGACCTGGGACAAGATGCCATTTCTCTACCAGTGTCCCTTGCCACCGTTTGGTTTTCATATAACTGAATATATCTGACGATGATACTAAAACGACCATTGTACGTGCTACTGTGTCTAGATGCAGATCTTCGTGAAGAAATGCCTCACTGGCAGAACATTCGTCGTCCAAGTGGAGTCCTCTTCCGACACGGTTGGCAGCGTTAAGGCAAAAGCTTGAGAAGTTGGTGGGGCTTCCTGTGCTAGGCATCAGAAACTTGGTTTCTCCATCTGGACTCTTGGAGATACACTATACCACAGCCCAAGCTAGCAACCACGTCCAAAGGTTGGTCGCTATTTTTATTTTGGTTTATCGTCGGATGGTTACTCGGTATAACTGATTTACTAGGTTGGTCGGTCGGTCGCTACATTGAATTGGGCCTGCGCGCCCATTCTTAGCCCAATTTACGCCTAAAATTTTGGAGGCCCATTCTTGTATGCATAGCGTCTGACAGTTGGACGCTATATAATATATGGCGTCGAACCATTGGTCGCTATAAGTTTGTAAATGGCGTTGAACGGTTGGTCGCTATATCTTTCATGTTCTGTCGGACGGTCGGACGCTATAACTTATAGCGACGCCTTTTATTGCGTCCGTTCAAGTTGGACGCTATATGTATATAGCGACCGACCATAAGTCGCTATATCAGTAGGACGCTATAGATGGGCTGTGGTGTAGTGATATGCATAAGCTTTCCAACAACAACCTCGTGGAGCAGTCGACCACTATGACGACCATGCACCTCACCACGCGTGTTTCTTCTTGTTGTTCTGGTAGGCGCCTATGCTGTAGTGACAGCATCTATATCTACGTACAGATACACAGAAGCAAGAGCATCGCGCTCCAAGTGGAGCCATCAGACGCGATCACTGATGTCAGGAAGAAGATTAGTGGCCACCAGAGCCTCTTCTTGGCCGGCGACAAGCTCGAGGATGATTGAATATTTGGATACTCTCAAACCCAAAACCACTCTAACCTGCACCTTCACTTCGGCATGCAGATGTTCGTGGCGATGCTCGATCGCAAGATATTATTGTTGAGGCTGAGCCGTCTCATACAGTCGGCGATGTCGAGGCAAAGATATAGGACCAGCAGAGGGTCATCTTTGACGGCAGCTGGATTGATAAGAAGCCCAAGCTTGGCTTTTACAAACAAGGTTCAGCATCATTCGACGTGGCGGCATGCAGATTTGCCGTGAAGACACTCCCTATTCAGTTTTTATCCCAAATATACGCACAAACGAGTTGAGGGAATAAAGCTTCAAAACATCAAAGCCATTTCTCACAACAGAAGGTTACAGAATCAGAGTATTACAACATCATCTTATAAGCTGAACCTTACAAGACTGATACTGTTGCTAGAACAGTTGGACCCTTTATTAATTTAATACAAACAAAAGTGTCACAAAGGGGCAAAGAAAACAAACAACTCTACGACTTCAAACAAGGAATAAGGACTACGGTGGGTTCCAACTTTAGATTGTCTTGTACGGAATTTAGGGGTAGGCATTGCCATATCCAGTTCCAGCACCGAACCGCCGCCACCCCCACCATTGTAACTATTTCCTGTGCCACTACCATTGCCATTAGCATTTGCACCAGCATCACTAGAACCATCCCAATACCTGTTAGCATAACTAGAGCCAGAACCGGTGCCACTGCCGGATCCTTGAGCATCAGAATTCCATGCACCTCCAGCTTGTCCTCCACCTCCACCCCGATCGGCACCACCAGCATTAGAAGACTCTCCACCAGAATACCCTCCTTGACTATATGTACTAGACCCTGAACCTGACCCTGACCCTGAACCATATCCAACCCCACCAAATGAGCTAGTAGCTCCACCACCTGCACCACCTCCTCCCCAACTTGCATGGGCACCATTAGGACCACTATCACCTGATCCGCGCCCGGACCGGACCACGATCCCCGCCCGGTCGTATATCCACCTCCCTCTCCCTGTCACGTGCCAGTCCCATCAGCACTAGAGTATCTAGCCACCCTTACAGCATTAGCTAATCCAATGCTCATGAGGACAACGAGCCCCATTGAAATTAGCTTTGTGCCTGCCATTGTGAGCTACCACTAGAGAGTGTTTGAGTTGAGATGAATTCCTAGTGAATGCTGCATGGGTATTTATAGTGCTTGAGGCCACGCCGTGGTTCATTGCATGCAAAGGTAGTGGTGTTTCAATAGGAGAGACCAAGTGGAGGCTTTTTAAAATCTACTAGAATTAATGGAACTTCGTTGATTTGACCACCATTAAGTGCATCCAAGTAGCAAAGAGGATACATGTTACGAATTGTATGAGTACTGTACTTGTTGCGCTCTCTCACAAGTTTCATCTTCTATAAGTCTCTGATGTCCATATATTATGAATGCCAGAAAGTTCTAGTATTCACCGGTGTTTTGTATGGCCCATTGAAACTAAACTAGCTCCTTGCTCTGGTTTTGTATGGCCCATATATTATGAATGCCAGCACCTCGGACAATTCTGCCCAATTTGCAGAGAGACCTCGAACAATTCTTCCCAATTTGCAGAGAGGTGACCTCGATGTTTTCACAACGACTTTGATAAATTAAGCCATGGACTTATTAAGACTACACTTGTGTGGAGCTGGCGAACTCGATACGTGAGACAACTCTCACTAGGTCAATTAATTAGTACAATGTGGCAAGTTGTATTAAGCCAGTCTCAATGGGTATCATAGGCATTTCATGCATGTTAAATAGGACACCACATCAGTAAAAGTTTATTTTTTGCATGAAACACTGCGGGAGACAGAAGGGAAAAAGTTTCATCTCGGTGAAACTCTCTTGACACCGAATACCAACTATCTCTGAGTTATGAAATTAAATGCATGTGAAATCATAGAATAAAACTCTCCATTGAGAATACGGGTTTCATCTAAAGTTTCATTTTTATTTTTTTATGACATGTCAATTTTGGAAACAACGTAATAAAACTCAATATTGAAACTGGCCTAATACATATAATCCATTTCAACCGATCTGACAACAAACAAAAGGTAAAGTAGTCATAGTTTCACAAGGATTATTGGCCCTTTTACTTGAACATATAATCTTGTTCTTGGCTTTTTCTGGGCATAAATTGTTTCCGTTCAAAGACTTACAAAAACGCGCATCCAAACCACAGTATAACTCTCATGCATGCTCAAGACTCTGCATTTGACCATTCTCTCCAGCACTGTGCAACATGCACAGCTAGTTGGTGACACGAAAACCAAAAGATCACGAGATCACCCATATAGCAATGTAATATATCTTTTGTGATCAGGCTCTAGCATTATACTAATATATAGTAAACGACGACCTGCGTGCATGAAGTCTCAACGAACAGCCTCGTTTGAAGATCAAGGCAGGCATCCCCTGATCACCCGAACGATTCTATTCCTCATGCACGTAGTGTGGTTGACGTTGCAGAGGTGCGACGACCTCGAGGTTTTCCCAACGACTTTGACAAATTCAGTCATGGACTTGAGAACTACTCCTATGTGTACTTGGAAATCTCGATAAGAAAGACAGCTCACAAGGTTAATCAATTAATCAGTACAATGCAAGCCGTATCAGTAGCAAAGTAATCCTTGAAGGCTCGAACCCAAAGCCGTATTAGTAATTGGATGGAAGTGGACAAATGTGAGGCAAATTGTCTGGTTCACCATTCACTTATTAGCTAGCAACAATGTTTTACAAAGGTTAGGAATCTTTTTAATAATACTGGACAGACACACGATCACGTGTCATAAGTCACAAGTCACGCTTTTTTCACGCGAAAAACAGCCGCGCGTGCACCAACATCGCGAATAGAAGGACGACGAGCTGGAAACGCAATGCGCCGGCGCCATATCCAACTACTGCAAGAGGGCGCTTAGGGTTCAAGCCACTTCAAGGATTCTTTCACTACTAATACAGCTTGCATTGTACTAATTGTAGTTAACATTGTCAGTTGTCTTTCTTATCGAGATCGCCACCCACGTACACGTAGGAGTAGTTCTTAAGCCGGTGCATGAATTTGTCAAAGTCGTTGTGAACACCTCGAGGTCACCTCTGCGATATCAACCACACAGCGAGAACAGAACCTTTCGGGTGATCAGGGGATGACTGTGTTTTGATCTTCAAATTAAATATGCATCCAGCCCATGCATGTAGGCTGTAGCTCGTCGTTTACTAATAATCTTATTATTACAATTTGGAGTCTCTAAGGAAGGCTCCATATTATTCCTCAACAAACTTGCTTGAAAAAAAAAATGCTAAAGAAAATCTATGAGTCGAGGACGAGTGGACAGGGACGGGCCGCTGGGTGGCGACTGCGGACTCAATCTCCTGTCTTGGCGATCGATATCTCAGGGATCGGGCGGATTGCACGCTCCACGCTGAACCATTTAGTTTCGGTTGGTAATAGCAACTAAGGTCCATTTAGTTTCGGTTAGTAATAGCAACTAGGACTAAAAGATGACTTTCTCAATCCCGGTTAGAGACTTATTGGTTTCCCAAACCAGGATTAAAGAATGATTTATCACATCCTTTTTTTAATTCATCTTGATTATTCATGGCCTTTTCCTTCATTAGTTGCTTTATGATTTCGCTTTTTACTTCAAGTAAACAAATGTTAAACTGCAGTGAGCTCCCTCTCTCTCTCTCTCTCTCTCCCTAATTTCAAGTTCAATGCTTAGAAATCACAACAAGAGGTTGGGTAACGTAAGGGGGATGGAGAGAGGCAGAGAGTGTTTGTGAGAGAGTCTGAGCTATGGTTCCTGCATCCCAAGAATCCAATAACACTTCAAATAACGTATCAGAATTTTTACAGACATATTGTCTTCTTCTCCCGTTATGGGAGGAAATACAATTAAGGATTTACCTTTTCTCTATGAACTCATATTTTTCTTCCCTAGTATTGTGCATTGGATCAATTAGAACAACAAATGTGCTTCATCTTTTGTTGGTCATGGGATTGATATGCTATCGGAAAGAGGATGGTAGATTGGACATACAAGTGCTTCGAGTGGTGGAGGAACTGCCTACACATCCCTCAATATTGTAAAACGAAGAAAATAAAATCAAGCTGTGAATAATCTCTCTCGGCAACACATCAACTTTCTAGCATGTACTTCATTAAGAGGAGTGGGAAATTACAAGAAAACACTAGAAATCCATAGATTACCAGTGATTCCAACAAACACCACCAACAACAAGAAAAGGCAAAGGGGGAAATCTCCACTTAACAACCCAAGCTAGCTAAACCTGAAATAAAAAGAAGACTCGACGCTATATGGCAAGCAGCAGGGTGGTGTAACTCCCAGCATTTGGTAAGTCATTTGGATTTTCTATATACATAGCATATATTACGTTATCTAGACGATATATATATCTAGTGTGGCATAACCGCCTAATTTAACACAATCCCAGTTGTGCTTGTCACCAATTTGATAAAATATGTATCCAATAGACAAAGTCAAATTTGGTAGTCCATCCAGCAGACCCAAAAAGTGAGAACTCAAAATGATTCAGTTTTTATTCCAAATCCTTAAACGAGCTTAGGGAAAAAAAAGTTTGAAACATCAAAGCCATTTCTTACAACACAATGTTGCCAAATCCGAAAGTATTACAACATCATCTTATAAGCTGGACCTTACAAGATTGCTACTGTTGCTACAATAGTTGGACCCTTTATTAAGATATTTCTAACATACAAAAGTGTAACCAAGGGACAAAGGAAAGACATAACTATATGACTTCAAACAAACAAGGATGGTGGGTCCAACTTAAATAGGCTCATATGCAACTTAGGGGTAAGCATTGCCGTATCCAGATCCGGCACCTGAGCCGCCGCCACCCCCACCATTTTGACTATTTCCCGGGTAACCTACCTCATTTTGACTACCTCCTGTGCCACTACCATTGCCATTAGCACTTGCACCCGCATCACTGGAACCATCCCAATACCTGTTAGCATAACTAGAGCCAGAACCGGTGCCGCTACCAGATCCATGAGCACTGGAGATCCATCCACCTGCAGCTTGTCCTCCGCCCCCACCCCCACCAGCACCACCAGCATTAGAAGACTCTCCACCAGAATACCCATCTTGACTATATGTACTAGACCCTGAACCTGAACCTGATCCTGAACCAGATGCATACTCATAAGGACCACCGCCTCCCCCACTTGCACCACCACCTTTACCACCCCCTCCTGCACTTGCATGGGCACCATTAGGACCACTATCACCTGATCCAGCGCCAGACCCAGTCCCTGATCCCCCACCAGTCGCCTGTCCACCTCCCTCTCCTTGTCCTGTTCCAGTCCCATAAGAACTAGAGTATCTAGCCACCCTTACAGCATTGGCTAATCCAGTGCTCATGAGGACAATGAGCCCCATTGATATTAGCTTTGTGCCTGCCATTATGTTGTGAGCTACCACTTGAAAGTGCTTGAGTTGAGATGAATTCCTAGTGACTCCTGCATGGGTATTTATAGTGCTTGAGGCCATGACGTGGTTGTTTACCTTCATGCAAAGGTAGCGGTGTTTCAATTGGAGAGACCAAGTGGAGGCTTTTAAAATCCACTAGAATTAATGGAACTTCGTTGACTTGACCATTAAGTACATCCAAGTAGCAAAGTGGGTTCATGTCAATAGATTATGGGTGCCAGAATGTTTTAGTAGTGCAGTTTATTTGTATTCTTAGTCTCTCTATACTGTAAATGAAGTACTAAAGAGTAGTGCCTGGAATTTATTTTGATTCACGTCTCTCCTTGATGTGTGCATATACATTTCGTTGTTTGACAAGGACCATATACAGAATAGAAAAGAAAGTACTTGCAAACCTTCCAACTTTCAAGTGAGCGCCCATGCATAATAAAGTTTTTCTTGGCTTTTGGTTTGGATAAATTGTTTCAGTTGAAAGACTTTAGAAAAACACGCATACTTCAATACACTCATATGCATGCTCACGACTCTGCACTGCAGTTGACCATTCTCTACAGCACTGCGAAATATGTACAGCTGGTGACACGACAATCAAAAGATAACACTAGATCATCCATAGTAATTTGACCTCGGTTTGTATATCTTTAGTGGTTCGCACTATATATGGAGTATACCTCTCTGGCAATTTGACTCAAGGTTTCTAATTTATACTATAACACATAGTATACGGTAACATAGTGAAGCTAGTAAACGAGGACCTGCATGGATGCATGAAGTCTTATCAGACTGCACGTTTGAAGATCAACACAGGCATCCAGCACCTCAAACAATTCTGCACAATTTGCAGAGAGGTGACCTCGAGGTTTTCACAATGACAAATTCAGCCATGGACTTTAAGACTACTTTTATGTGGAGCTGGCGAACTCGATATGCGTCAGACAACTCTCACTAGGTCAATTAATTAGTACAATGCAAGCTGTATTAGTAACAACTACCAAGCTCTAATACATATACTCCATTTCACCCGACCTGGCATCAAAAGGTAGAGTGGTCACAGTTTCTCAAGGATTGTGGGCCCTTGAACATATAAACTTTTTATTGGCTTTTGCGATCGGGATATGTTGTTTCCGTTGAAAGACTTGCAAAAAGATGCATCCATACTCTCTCATGCATGGTCATGACTATGCATTTCACCGTTCTCTCCAGCACTGTGAAACATGCACACGGAAATCAAAAGATGCACAAGAGATCACCCGGGTTTTATACATATCTTTTGTGGTCTGGGTCTAGCATTATACTAACATTAAAAATAGTAAACGACGACCTGCATGCATGAAGTCTGTACGGACAGCACTTTCGAAGATCAAGGCAGGCATCCCCTGATCACCCGAACGATTCTATTCCTCATGCATGCAGTGGTTGACGTTGCAGAGGTGACCTCGAGGTTTTCCCAACGACTTTGATAAATTCAGTCATGGACTTGAGAACTACTCCTATGTGTACTTGGAAATCTCGATAAGAAAGACAGCTCACAAGGTTAATTAATTAATCAGTACAATGCAAGCCGTATTAGTAACAATCCTTGAAGACTTGAACCCAAAGCGTCCCACTTGCACAAGTTGGATGGAAGTGGACAAGTGTCAAACAGATTGTCTGGTTCACCGTTCACTTAGGCCGGTCTCAGTGGAAGTATCATTGGAGTTTCATTTGCTTTAATTTGGTTGCCACATATACATTTTTTGATGACATGATAGTGTATTTAAGAAGAAAGACAAGAAAAGAGAGTTTCGTCTAGGTGAAACTCTATTGACAACATGTCTCTAGATCATTGAAATCAAATATCTATGAAACCACAAAATGAAACTCTCCATTGAGAGTAGGTGTTTCATCATAATTTCATTTCATTTCATTTCATGACATGGCAGTCTTGGAAATAACGCCATGAAACTCACCACTAAGACCGGCCTTATTAGCAACAATGCTTTCAAAGGTTAAGAATTTTTTAATATTGGGAGTGACCATATTGGACAGACACACGGTCCGTGTTAGAAACACAAGTCCTGATTTTTTCACATGAAAACGCGACACCTCGTTGCCCCCAAATGAGGTGATCGAAGGTAAGGTTTGAGGCTGCATCGAACCCACTGTAATCCGGTCGAGGGCTAGGCTAGCACCGCCATGCCATGGCCAACCCATCGGGTCTACGTGTGTGTGTGTGTGGGTGGGTGGGTGGGGGGGTTGGTTAAACCCGTATCCACTCATGGCCCATCTTGGGTTGCACCATCCAGGACAGCTCATACCACAAGATCAAGCCCATGTTTGGCTTGGGTTGGTCGGCAACCACCCCAAGGAAGCGTGGCATTGCTTGACCGTAAAGGAAGGGGGTTAAACCCGTATCCACTCATGGACCATCTTGGACTGCGCCATCCAGGACAGCCCATACAACAAGATCAAGCCCAAGTTTGGCTCGGAGTTGGTCGGTGACCACCCCAAGGAAGCGTGGCATTGCTTGGCCACAAAGAAAGATCTTAGATGATACACTAAATATCGTATTCCATGTAAATTCTTCTATTGTAACCTACCAGGACTAGATTCATCCGACCTAATTGGATATGTAACCCTACCCCTTGGGTATATATGGTGGGTAGGGACGCCCTCTCAACTCACATCATACCAATCAATACGAACCACTAGAAGCATGATGCAGGTATTACTCCCTCACATTGGCCAAAACTGGGTAAAAACCTTGTGTTCATCGTCTTCGTCCTGCATCGACATCTCGTTTGATGTCTCACGCACCTCTACCGATTCAATCTACTACTGTGGGCATACCCCTGTTGAGGCGCCAAACATCTTTCATCGACACGGGCGGCAAGCAATTCACGGAAACAATAGTGCCCGGATATGCGGCGCAAGGATGCATCCGGACGCCACCCTATGCCCATCATGTGGTCTCTCTTGCCCTCACCTATCCCATCTTCCCCTCGAAAACAAGCCTGCCCCACATGCAACGGCTACCCCATGGACACCAGCTACTATACCCACCTCGTAGTCCCCCACCCTCACCTATCCCACCCTCTCCCCCCCCCCTCCCCCCCTCAAAAAATCCTTCCTCGCATGCAACTACCACCCCACATGTAACTTTGCATCTGCATGTTTCATAGGTAAAATTGTTTGCCCTATGCATGCTAATCTTGAAACAGAAAAATCGCATGCCCCACGGCAACACATAACCGCACCCCCAGCTCCCAAGCTGCGAGATGGAACAAAAGATGGGAGAAGAAGAGATGCAACACCCAATCTACTTCTCAAACATCCAAAAACAACAATTGCAACATACATCTAAAGGTAAATGAAACACTTGTAACATGCTTCGAAACAAAAAAAAAAATACCTCGAACATGCTTGAAAATCATTGCGACCATACACAGCATCCGAATAAAATACGTGAAACATATGTGTGAAGTTCATAGAACATCCGGATAAACACAAATGCAACATTCATCCAAAAACACAGATGAAACATGCATCCGAAACACCTAAAACACGCTCAAAAACATACTATTGAAACATGTCTCAAAAACAATTGCAACATGTGCAAAGTCCCCGATCTACTTTTGCAACATCAAAGAGAGAGCCTAGCACGCAGAGGCGTCATGGCCACCTGCGATCTGCGTTCTCGGTGCGGGCGGGGCCGCCGCGCCCTCAGCGGGATCTGTGCAACAAGAAATGTGTTGGCTTATGACAAAACCCTTGTTTACATGTGTCACAAACCATGCGCTTTATTTCATGGTTTGTGATGTTTACATGTTCATGAAACATTAGAGATGTTCTCTGACATTTAAGCATGTAAACGTCACAAACCATGAATAAAGGCGCCGCGTTTTTGACACATGTAGACAAACATTTCGTCATAATCCAACACATTTCTTGTAAGACCTACCACCAGGGTCGGGCGGGTCCCCTCGCACGAGTTGAGGCCATGAGAGGCCGGCTAGATAAGAGCAAGGGGGTCTCTGTGGGTGGTCGTTTTGAGAAGAGGAATGGGGTCGCTAGGGTGGCCAGCTCGCGCCAGGGAGGCCACCGCGTAGGAGCAAGAGAAGGGGGAGGGAGGAAGTGTGTGCACTGCTCTTTAGGGAGGAAGGACGTACGCTCGGAAGCTCGCAGTCACCACTCGTTGGTGGAGGTGAGCGCAACAGTGTTGCGCAGTCAAAGTAGATATGTGGTGAAGGCGAGTGGATGGGTGCGGAGTGCGGACGAGAGAGAAAGAGAGCATAATGGGTCGTTCAATCAGCGAGGCCCACACGTCCGGCAGTCCAGAGTCTATAATATAAACAATTACCGAAGAAATTATGGCGATGCTGACACGTCGACCAGTGAGTGAACTTCTTTAGCACTGTCATCTGCCCGATTTGTAAGGGGCAGCTGGTAAAACTAGCCACCCTTATAGAGTTATCTGTAAGGGCGACTAGGTTGCCCCCCACGGCCAGCCCACTGTAATGACGGCCCAATCACCTACAGTAAAATGGGGTTGGCTCTTACAAATCATTTTTGGCATAGTGTACGGTTGCTGCTAGTGTCCAAGTGCACGTAGTAGGCCTTCAGGTACTCGTAGGCCGACAGCCTACAAACGCAGACTGTGCCGACGAGGCTAGAAGATAGATCATCAATTCACGATAACCTACTCGGTCACGTGTTGGGGGTCGACGTGATCATAGAGCAAGTGCAGCACCATGGAGTCTGCGCCGTGGTGGCTGACGTCATGCCTCCCCGCAGCATCGTGAGTGCTCCTTCACATCCCGTCTCCATGGTGCAGGCACTTGGCACACCTGGAAGACGCCGGTGGCACGGCGGTTGCGCGCTCACCAACACCGCGAATAGAAGGGCGACGAGTTGGAAGCGCAATGCACCAGAGCCATATCTAACTATGTTACAACGGCCGATATGGGCGTTTCCACTTAGCCCGGCCCGGAGGTGCCTCGTGCACGCACGCAACTTGGCTCAAGCAGTTGAGTAGGCAACCAAACAGCCTGTCCCTGCATCCCGCCAGCCCAGCGGAGGCGGATGTAGGGAACCAAACAGCCTCTTCGGGTTCAAGCCTTCAAGGATCGTTTCACTACTAATACAGCTTGTGTAAACGTTGTACTAATTAGTTAACATTGTCAGTTGTCCTTGGTATCGAGATCGCCACACACATATATACGTGTAGAGTAGTTCTCAAGGCGCCCGTGCCTGAATTTGTCAAAGTCTTTGCGAAAACCTCGAGGTCACCTCTGCGATGTCAACCACACTGCGAGAACAGAATCATTCGGGTGATCAGGGGATGACTGTGTTGATGTCGTTCAAATTAAGCATGCTAGAGTCTGATGATCACAAAAGATAAAACTCTGGGTTACGTTACTGCATGATCTCGCTATATATCTTTCGATTATCGTGTCACAAGCTGTGCAAGGTGTTCCACAGTACGGGAGAGATGAATGGTCAAATGCATAGCCATAAGGATCATGATTTTTTAAGTTTATTGTGTACTATGCATATTTTCGCCAGTCCTTGGACTATAACTGTTCACCCAAGCAATAGCCAAGAAAAAGTAAAAAAAAAAACTGATAAAAGTAAAATGAAAGTAAAAAATCACTCTTCCTAATTTTGTTCCACGTAGGGTGAAATGGAGTCTAGTGTAACAACCCCCCTCCCCTCCCCCACCCCCACACTCGACACACACACACACACCCCCTTAGGGAAGGTACATTGCAACATATGAGCGGTCTCATACGCCGTCTCATGCATCGCCCGCGTAGGATTTTTTTGATGATGTGGAGGAAAGAGAGGTGTGAGAGAGAATGAGGTAGTTGGTTCGTGAAACAAATAAATGAGCTAAAAATTTAGAACTGATATAACTCTTTTACCATTGTATGAGTTGTTGTCGTAATGCACCTCACAATCATATTTTTACTCTCTCCGTAAATTAAGGAAATGCGAGTTGCTATGAGACAACTTAGAAAGACAACCATTGTATATGTAGTCTATTAAGTCGCCTTAAATTATATGGCACTATATGAGACTATTTATAAGACAACACCGCCTTCCTGAAAGGTTAGATATATTCAGTTTTAACCAAATATATAAGAAAAAGTACTAACATTTATATAAAAACTATCATTGGATAGATCATTCAATCTATGTTAACTTATTTAGATATATAAATGTTGGTAGTATTTTCAACAAATCCCTATTCGAATTTAACAAAGTTTGAGGAGCATGCTTTCCACAGCAACAATTAAAGGAACAGGGAAAATGTATTTAGAGAGCTTGGAAGTGCCAAGACATACTATTGTTTTCAGTTCCCAAAAATAGTTTGAAAAAAGTGGGGAAATTAAATTTGAGGCGGCCCCATTGGTCAGCCCCCCCCGCTCCATCGAAGTCACAAGTCTCGATATTATTCGAAAGTGAAAATTGCCAAAAAGTGAGAACTCAAAATGATTCAGTTTTTATCCCAAATCCATAAACAAGCTTAGGGAATAAAATTTCAGAACATCAAAGCCATTTCTTACAACACAAGGTTTCAAAATCAGAGTATTACAACATCATCTTATAAGTTGGACCTTACAAGATTGCTACTGTTGCTAGAATAGTTGGACCCTTTATTAATAACTATATGACTTCAAAAAAAAAACAAGGATGGTGGGCTCCAACTTTAAATTGGCTCATATGCAACTTCGAGGGGGTAGGCATTGCCGTATCGAGCCACCTCCTTTGCGCCGCCCCCCCCACCATTGTAACTATTTCCTGTGCCACCACCATTGCCATTAGCATTTGCACCCGCATAACTAGAACCATCCCAATACCTATTAGCATAACTAGAGCCAGAACCGGTGCCGCTGCCGGATCCTTGAGCATCAAAATTCCATGCACCTCCGGCTTGTGCTCCACCCCCCCCCCCGCCAGTACCACCAGCATTAGAAGATTCTCCATAACCGTAATACCCTCCTTGTTGACTATATGTACTCGACCCTGAACCAACCCCGACCACTGAACCAATTCGACCCACCAAATGAGCGGTAGCTCCACCACCACCGCACCACCTCCTCCCGCACTTGCATGGGCACCATTAGGACCACTATCACCTGATCCGGTGCGGACCGGATCCCCGACCCCCGCCCGATCGCCCATCCACCCCCCTCCTTGTCATGTGCGGTCCCTTCAGAACTAGAGTATCTAGCCACCCTTACAAAGATTGGCTAATCCAATGCTCATGAGGACAATGAACCCCATTGATATTAGCTTTGTGCCTGCCATTGTGAGTACCTGCACTAGAGTACGTGCTTGAGTTGAGATGAATTCCTAGTGAATGCCGGATGGGTATTTATAGCATGCAAAGGTAGTGGTGTTCAATTGGAGAGACCAAGTGGAGGCTTAAAAACTACACTAGAATTAATGGAACTTCGTTGACTTGACCATTAAGTACGCCCAAGTAGCTAATCTAAAAAAGAAAGTACATCCAAGTAGCAAACCTAAGGCGTGGGGTCAACATGGATACACTAAGGATAAATGGACTTAAGAGTCATGACTTCCATATATTCATTGGCGTTTGCTACCTGTGATGATGCGAGGCTTTGTCAAAAATGAGATATGGGAGGCGTTAGCTGAGGTTAGCTACTTTTTTAGAGTGCTTTGTGCAAAAGAGGTTGATCGTGCCGCAGATTCTCCAAATAGAAGAAAACATACCTATTTTACTTTGCAAATTGGAGAAAATCTTTCCACACAGGTTCTTCAATTCAATGGAACATTTGATGGTGCACCTCCCATATCAAGTTAGGGTAGGAGGCCCCAGAACATACACATGGATGTATCAATTGAAAGGTGCACCTTCTAACTTTTGTTCTTTATTATCACCGTGGCTGTCCTAGTTAGTGAACTGAATTGACTTCATTCATGTAGGTTGTTAAAAAGGTCAAGGGACAAGTCCGTAACAAGGCTCGTGTTGAAGCCTCGATAGTTGAAGGATGCCTAGTTAATGAAATCTCTAACATCACATCATTATACTTGCCTCGAACTCATATCTAGTTCCCGCAATCGTCCTCAGCGTTATGCTCAATCTGGTGCTCCGTCTCATTCTACACTTAGCTTGTTCCAAGTACGTGGTTGGAAGGGTGGTAGAGGGGTGACGAGGTTTCTAAGTATTGAAGAGTACAAGACTGCAATGATATATATCTTCATTAACTCGCCTGAAATGAATGAATATGTGCAGTAAGTACACTTAGTATGATATTATACATAGTAACATTTATCATGCACACATTTTATAGTCCTGTGTTATAATATGTAGAAAATTTGAACAAGACTATTGGAGACGTGCAAGACCACCAAATCAAAAGCAACTAGACAATCTAAGGATGAATGGGGCTGGAAATGGGAAACCAAATTTGGTCGACTGGTTTAGAAAACTGGTACTAGTGAGCTGCACAATTTATATACATTCTTACAAAATTTGAATTGCACTTGAATTTTCATTATAACCATTGCAGTGTGACACTGATGCAAGTGTTCTTAGTGAATCTGCGTCGTTTATCGCATGGATGTGGCCTCAAAGTCAAGTCATATGATATTTACGAAGTTAATGGGTACAGATTTAGGTCCGAAAAGTATGAAAAATCTAGAGGGAATTTAGCCACCATCAACACCGAGGGTTGTTGTAGCTGGTTTTGATGATGACATCAACAATGAGCTTGAGTATTATGGTATCATCAAGGACATAATTGAGCTGAAGTTTGATGGTGATAGTGACTTCGGTCTTGTTTTGTTTGATTGTCACCGGTTCCACCCGACCGATGGAGTGAGACACTTGGAAAGGTTTGGATTAGTTGAAGTTGTCCATGAATCTTGTAATCCAGCAAATGAGCCTTTTTGTTCTCTCCAGCCAAGTAAAAGCGTGTTTATTATCTTCCTTATGCATGTAAATCGACCCAAGCCTTCATGGTCGGTGGGTTGCACACAAGGTCAGCCCCCATGGAATCTTGTCTACTCCATCAATGGATGAGTACACCGATGAAGGCCAACCATCTATGGATACCTTCCAAGAAGATGGTGTAGTTGGTCAATTTGTCGTAGACCTTGGAGCGGTTTTAGACAATATCACCATTAGTGATGGCTTTGATGAGATCGATGATCCAAATGAAATCTCTATCTTGATCAAGCGCGAAATGGAATGAATGTTGATGATGAGATGCCAATTGAGGAGCCAGGGGCTATTTAACACGTAATATTTTCATGACATCACGGAAGAAGAGTACCTAGATCCTGATGACTTTTAGTAGGATAAGTAATAATTAGGTAGTTACTGTATCTTATTGTATCTTACTGTATCTTATTGTATCCCTCTTGTATCTTCTTCGTATCTTATTGTATCTTATTTTCAGGGATGGCAATCTCACACACGACACGTGGTCGGTCTTCTAATAGTTTAGTTCATAGTGAGGACGGGGTGTCCAAATTTGATAACATTGAGGATCCAAGTGAGGTAAATGTGGTCAAGAAGAAATCCGCTTGCGGTAGGAGCCGCAGATCTGCCCCTGAAATCAACAATGAGCAAGATCGCCCACCGATTGAGCGGAAGGAAAATCGTGGGTTCTTAAAATCTGCACTTTGTCACTCTTGTGAAAATCTTTCTCATATGACATTTGATTATTGATTTCTTGTTTATATTCCAAGGCATTGGACTGATGTAAAGGGAAGGACTCCTGCAAGTGTTTTGACTATTCTACTGAAGAAAACCATCCTGGTATGATTGAATATGGAGGCAAGGTTGTGGTGGCATCGACATGGAAACATTACCAAGCAACAACGGACTCAATTTGGGAAATCTGCAGCTGATGTGGTATCTGAAAGTTTTTGGGTAATTCTCTATTTCCACAGAGATCATTTTTGGAATACTTAAGTAGTTCAATATAGATTTCCCTATATAGCTACTAAATGGTCCATCATTTGTTTTCCATATATAGCTCAACTGACCATTCTAATTTGTGGAGAAATTTATGGAGGTGAGCAGTAGCATACATGCCTTAGTATCTATCTTAGTGCCAATTGACCATTCTAATTTGTTGAATCATGTAAAAACTGAACTGCAGCAAGTTGCTTCCCACAACGGAATGCCTGCCACTGCCGTTCCTTCTCCCCCAGCTCCTCCTCCACTACCTCCAACATATGTGGTTCCATCATGTCCAAATCCCCCTCTTGTCAATGTAAGTCTGATGACCATTATGCCTTTTTGGACCTTAAATGATGCATCACCAGTTTGTTACAGTTCACTGGAGACAGTTTTTACTTCAACTTTGTGATCTTCTCTGTTCTGAATTCTATTCAATTTGTGAAAACTTGCCTTTTTGCTTATAGTAACTAGTAATAATGTCTCATGTCTTATTAGACTCCGTAAGTTGCTTATGTTATTCTGGGACGTACTAGTATTATGCTTTGTCTTACAGTAAAGCAACAAGTGTTTGCAACAAGCTGAATGGTCTAGAAAGCAATGGTGCAGTAGTTTTGCAACAAGCTGAATGGTCTATAAAGCAACAAGTGTTATGCTAATCTAGTGCTTTTTTTTATTTGTACAATTGCATGGCAGGTTGGTACATTTGGATCATGTGTTGGAATGGAAACTCCGGAGGAAACATTGAGTAGGATCGCTTATGGAGGCTATGGTTGTCATGTGAATGCCACAAGTGGTGAGGGTACATACTCTCATGAAGATCGCGATGAATTTCCAATGCTTTGACATGGATTGCAAGGATCACATGACATTGGTGTGCTCACTTTTGATTATTTGGCTATTTTGGTCATAGTAGCTACTCATTGCCTGTAGGAGCTGCTGCTAGTTATTATCTACCAGGTTGCAATATGCACCGGTGTGTAGTAGTGTTTGGTTATTTTGATGCCACAAAGTGGTATTTATATTAGTATGTAATGAGATATTATGGCTTAAGACTTTATGGATTAATGAATATTAATATCGATGGAAACATTGGAGACCATGGATGTGTACTGTGATATACCACATTCGTATTTAATTAAAAATTTGAATTCAAAGACCAGACCCACGTTCCCTAGGAGACACAGCCCCTAGGGGAAAAAAGATTTTACACGTGGACCATGGCATATCAGGATATATCCCTAGGGTTTGAATTATCCTAGGGAAAGTTAGTTTCCCTAGGGTTTTCTCGGCTCACCCTAGGGCAATCCTCCTTTTCCCGTGAAAATTTTCCCTAGGGAGCAATCCCGACGAAGCACCCTAGGGAAACTAGGGTATTCATCCTTTTCCCTAGGGTATTTGGCTCTAGGGAACAGGAGGATTCCAGTAGTGCATGTTACGTACTGTCTTAGTACTATACTTGACCATTAAGTACATCCAAATAGCAAGATTGATCTGCTAAGTGTCCATAGATTATGGATGCCAGGAAGTTTTAGTAGCTCAGTTTATTTGTATTATTCTTCTGTATATACTGTAAATGAAGTACTAAAGTAGTGCCTGGAATTTATTTTGATTCACGTCTCTCTCCTTGATGTGTGCATATATATTTCGTGGTTTGACAAGGACCATATACATATTCACGTCTGTATATATTCCATGTTCCAAGCTCTGTTACATATACTCCATTTCACCCTAAATGAAAGTGGTCTTACTTTCACAAGGTTTATTATGCATGGGCGCTCACTTGAACATCTCATATAAACTTTTTCTTGGGCTTTGCTTTGGATAAATTGTTTCAGTTGAAAGACTTGCGAAAAAACACGCATATGCATGCTCATGACTCTGCACTGCAGTTAACCATTCTATCCAGCACTGTCAAACATGTACAGCTGCTGACACGACAATCAAAAGATAACACTAGATCATCCATAGTAATTTGACCTGGGTTTGTATATCTTTAGTTGTTGGCACTATATATGTCTATATGGAGGTATATCTCTTTGCCAATTTGACTCTCAGTTTATAATTTATACTAACACACATATATAGTGACATAGTGAAGCTAGTAAACGAAGACCTGCATGCTTGCATCCATGAAGTCTTATCTGCAGACTGCACATTTGAAGATCAACACAAAAATCCAGCACCCTCGAGGTTGCAGTCGTTGACATTGCAGAGAGGTGAGGACCTCGATGTTTTCACAAACGACTTTGACAAATTCAGCTAGGCCTGCTAATGGGGCGGGGGTTGAATGGGTATTTTGGGGCGGGTTTTAATACGGGTACTACTGGAGCGGGTGGAAACGGGTGACACCGTGAAACGGGTTGGGGCGGGTTGGGTTGACGACACAAACGGGTTGGGGCTCTATGGTCATAGATCGGTAAAAGTCATATATCATCTTCCGTCGTGACTTCGGGTTGCGGTGGGTTGGGGCATTGAGTCAACGGGTGGGGGGCGGGGCGGGTGGTAGGTAGGGCTTTTCAAATATAGGTTGGGGCGGGTTTGGGGCGGGTTTAAACCCGTTAGCAGGCCTAAATTCAGCCATAGACTTAAGACTACTCTTATGTGGACCTGGGGAACTCGATAATTGAGACAACTCTCACTTGGTCCATTAATTAGTACAATGCAAGTTGTATTAGTAGCACTACCAAGATCTAATACATATATTCCATTTCACCCGACCTGAAAACAAAAAGAGGTAGACTGGTCATAGTTTCACAATGATTATGGGCCCTTACATGAACATATAAACTTTTTTGGCTTTTGCTTGGGATAAATTGTTTACACTAAAAGACTTTTTGAGATGTACAACTTTCATTTTGTTGTCGGTTTCTCCGTCTGAGATCGTTTATAAAATTTGAATTTCAAATTTGAAAAATTCAAATGTGGTATTGCATGGCAAGATTATTTCAAATCAAAAAACTTGTCAACTACAAAGTTTTCTAACTTTTTGAGATCAACAACCTTTGTTTTTTCTTTTGTTTCTCCATCTGAGTCATCTAAAAATTTATATTTCAGATTTTTGAAAATCCAATTGTAGTTTTCCATCGCAAGATGATTTCAAATCAAAAGTTGCCAACTACAAAGTTTCATAAATTCTCAAGATCTACAACCTTTATTTTGGTCATTTGTTCATCCGACATAGTGGTAATAACATTGTTTTCACAAATCTTATATATCTATTTAGTAGTTTCATAAACTATATGAGAGATATATAGATTTTTGTGAACAAAATTACTATCACTTTATTAAATTAACAAATGACCAAAATAGAAATTGTAGATCTTGATGAGTTATACAACTTTTATATTCATGACAATTTCAGATTAAATCATTTAGTGTGTTGAATGACGTTTGATGTTATCATTTTTAAAAATTCAAAATTCCAATACATAAAGCATTGTCGCATGAAACCATAGAATAATAGTGTAATAATATAATAAATTGATAGAGCACAATTTTATATTTTTTTTAGAAAAAAAACATCAAAAAGTTAAAGTTACTGTGAGGGAGAAAGAATAGTTATAAGTTCTAGCCCAAGATTAAAAAGGAGAAATTAGAGTTCTTCAATGATTTCAAACATCATTTTCATGTAGAAAATAATTTTGAATAAAATGTGTTCAACTACAAAGTCGCATAACTTTTCGAGATCTATAACATTTGTTTTGGGTGTTACTCCATCTCAGGTCATTTGGAAAATTCAAATTTTAAACATTTGAACATCCAAAATTAAAAAAAATTGAACTACAAAGTTGTAGATCTCATCGAAAGTACTACAATTTTGATGTAAAGTTCGTCTTCGTTGGATATCATATGAGAAACTTATAAATTTTCTTGCATATGATTCTCCTTTCATGGGTAAAAGTGACATTGGTAGTATTAACTTCGGTTCATGGCTAAAACCGGTAGTGATATGAACCGATAGTGAAGACTCGAGTATCATTGTTGGTTTGTCCTATCACTGTTAGTTTTAGCCAAAAAAAACCGGCAGTGGGGCACTATCAATGTCGGGGTTTTCAAAAATCTGGCCCTGATGGTGCCGGCAGTGAAGATTGAATGTGAAGTAGTGGATATAATGCCCGCCGGCACCATGACATGCAGGAGGCTAAAGCTAGAGTGAAGGAGTGGGGAGAAGCAAGCAGTGGCTGGCAATGACCCAAACTCACTTTCCTCTTGAAGCACGCTCTTCTCGACATTTACCCTCCTCCAACCCCTTAGTTGTTTTGATGCCGGCACTGATGTTTTATGAACATGACAAGCTTAGCGAATACAAGCTTAGCTAGCACATGACAACCAAATTATTGTTTCTATATCACATTGATTTGGACAGGCTTAAGGTAGCCTGGCTTTTTTTTTCTAGCCAGATTTGGTAAACAAACACAACCAAACACACCCCATAGCGATAACCCACTTTTCCTTCATTTTTGTTAAACCCATACAGAACTCGTCTCCCTGGAGAAGAAAAATAATCCATAATAATGGAGTTACAAAAAGGCGGTTCAAAAGGCAGAGTTGTGATTCCATATATATATTGTTACACTACTCCAGAACATGTAGTCACTATGGGACGATCATTGTCGGTTATGGTGGAGTCGACAATGATTAGTATATCACTTGGCTTCAACCGGCGGTGATAGCACACCCTACACAATCACTGCCACTTCATGGCTCCAACCGGAAGTGATAGACATGGTACTACTACCGCCGGTTGGAGCCTTAAACATGCTATAATAGCCTATTTTCCAAAAAAGAAATCTTAAGTATTCCATATGAGATTGGATGAAGATGAACTTTATATCAAATTTATAGAGTTTAAAGAGATAAAAAACTTTGAGGTCACTTGAATCTAAAACCAGAGATCTTCTCTTTCTATCTCATATCACTACCGGTTGTGTAGAAAACATCTCCGCGCTGTTTTATTTCAAGTGAACTGATTGATGATGATACACGCTTTTCAAATTACCATCAAGATCCTATGGGTATATATATTATACTACCTCCGTCCACATAAGTCACTACTACATAAGGATGATCATGTAGTGGGTGCAGAAGGATGACTTACCGGCGGTGATCGACATAGGGTCCATTGGTGAACAGAGTGTCGGCTCCACAGCCGTATCATACGCTGCGACAACATTTAGCACCACTGGTTAGTCACCCAATAACGAGCGATGAACATACTTCATGATCGGTTTGAACATATTGGAGGTCGTAGCAACTGTTAGAGCCGACGGTGAAAATCGTCGGTTCAGGTTATGATCCAACGGTGATAGAAAGTTTCACCGTGGTTTGTTTGTACACTGAATTCCACCTACTGCGATTCAGTGGTAGAACACATATCATCGTTGGTTGTCCATTTACTCCAATAGTGGTAATCAGTTGGAAGAAAACCACGTTTCCCTCCTCTTTCTTCATCATTTCTTAAGATGTGGCTCCTCCCACCATTTATTGGCGACCGTTCTTCATCACGTATGCTCGTGAACCCTCTCAGTTTTTAAAGGATGTTCTTAGGTTGGTAATAACTAACATAGCCCTTTCGATACATTTGCTTGTTCCTTTGGTTAAATTGTGAACCAAAATCATCCTTCATGGAAGGCATCACTCTTTTCCAAAGGTTGTCAATGTGGCAAATTATGTGTGGGGTCAAGGATCCATACAATGCCCATATGTTAATTGTAAAATGAAAAGAGATTTAAAAACATGGAGTGGATACGATTTCATTTGTTAAGTAAAGTTTCATGAATGAAAAAAATAAGGTTTGAGCATGGTAAGAACTATACCTGGGCAAAAGTCTCACGTGATAAGGTCTGAGCACAACGCCGACCAACACCGTCCTAATTGGTGGTTGTGGGTAGTGCGTTTCTACCCCTTTGTATCTCATTTTATTTGTTGTTGTCTTTAATTTTATCTGTTGTTGTCGGCTATCCTAGCCTCTCGCTCTAATAGCGAACTTGTTGTACCTTTGTCGACGTTCCTTCTTAATGAAATACACGTAAAGTCCCGTTCTAACAAAATAAAACACCTTCCTAACTAAAGGTGGCCTTAGGGTTGTAGCATCGGCGCTAAGAGGCCTTGCAGCTTTTCGGTTGATGGACAATTGGAAGTGTTGTTCCCTCTCTTAATAGCCCTTCATTATCTTCTGTTTTTCCCATGCTAATGCAACCCAACACTTGATTTGACCAGGCCTCGAACTACCACACGGCCACAAAGGCCCATCTCGTTTTAAGTATGGTATATCGTTTTTTTTATTTAATTTTTTCTTCATATTTTTTTAAAAAAATCAATTTTATTCTTATTATTTATTTTTTAATTATATTATTTAGTATTTTTATGTAGTATAAAAGCAAGCATATATTTTTTTTTTTTTTTTGAGAGAAAGGTAGGCATACTATTTATCAAGAGTCATAATGTTTTGAGGTACATGCAAAATATTTGGTCGCTCAAGGAGCCAAACATATCTCCCTGGCATCATCTTACATACACTTTTAGCAATAGCATGAGCCTCATTGTTACAACACCTACCTTCATGCTTGAAAATTACATCCCAAACAACCTACTCCTAGATTTGATATCCCTTAGAATGGAGTAAGCACATAGACTTTCCTTATGAAGATTGACAATGACTTCCAAACAGTCCGAAGCTATTACATATTTGCATGCATCAACATCTAGTGCCGAGAGATATCGCTTCATTACAGTGCCATTGCTTCCAAAGAGGGTGGATCAACAAGCCCATTAATGACAATAGCACTAGCAAAAACGTAGTTGCCTGCATTATCTCTACAAATTACTCCAACTGCTCCTTTGTCACCTGTTCGCTGCCACTGCACCATCAACATTGAATTTCAAGAAACCTTCAGGTGGAGGTAACCACTTAAGAGGAGGATCTTTATTCTTCACTAGCCTTGTTATACTTTTGCTCGCAAAAAGCCAGCTAGTTCCATATCATCAATGTACTTAGAAATAAAACTAAAAGTTGACAGCGGGCTTTGGAATACCTCCTCATATAAAAGCCTTTCTTCTAGCACCCCATATTGCCCAACATATAACCAGAAGTTTCTGAAAACATCTTTGCAGGGAGTGTTTCTTGCATGTGGAACAACCATAGCTTTGGATTATTAATCTGGACGGCAACAATGTGTTCAGTAAGATCCTTATCAACTAGAGCCCAAACACATCTTGCCATAGTACATTGAAAAAGGGCATGCAGCCAAGAATCAACTTCAACACCACACAATTTACATGAGCTTTCTTTTGTCATTGACCTTGCCTTAAGCACTTCTCCTGTAGGTAAAGAATTGTGACTTAGTCTCCAGGCAAATATTCGTATTTTTTATGGCACTTTAACTTTCCAAAATAACTTCCATCTCCTTCTACATCCTTCTATATCAGAATTTTCAGCTTTAGAATTAAGCCAGTTTTCAAACTGATTTGTAGTGTGAAAAGCAAGCATATATATAATAAGTAGAGAATATATATAGTGCTTGTGTTCGGGCCCGTTGGGCCATGCCAGCCCACCTGTCCAACTGTGAAACCCACCCCAGATAACCCACCTCTGCGCCGTTGACTTCTTGGCCATGGCAATCCTGACACCGGGAGCAAAAGCAAAATCGCAGCGGAGGGGATGGAAGTGACGAAGGCGGAAGGCGGCGCCGGCGCCGGCGTCGGCGTCGGCGTAGTGCCAGAAGAACGCAGGGAGAACGGAGGAGGATTCGACTGGTCCAGATTCCTCACGGTAAGCTCGTCCTCCGTCCTTGTTCAGCCCAGGTGCTGCTATATGCCTTTATCTGTAAGATAAGATTGAGAAGAAAGAAAATCGAGAAATCTGTCTAGAATTGCCTCGCCCAGTGCCGTCACCCGAAGATGTTCATTAGTATTCGCGATGTTCCTTTATTTTTTATCTGTCGGGAAGTTGTGGCGTTGAGGATTCATTAGTATTCGCGCACTTGGTAATAGGGTTGCCGTTGTGGCCGGGAGCGGCACGGCGGCGGAGGATGTCTCGGTGAGGATGTGCATGGAGAGAGAGAGTTAACGGTGCCGGCTCTGGCTTGCCCTAAACCAGTGGACAGAGTGAAGTCAGTGAACCGTATCTACTGCAGCCAGTTTGGAGCTTGGATGTCTTTCAAGAAAAATTGGTTTATTGATATGGTTCTAGAAGTGCCAGAAAATGCTTACAAAGTTCTCAAAATTTATTATGGGAAGTTCAGCCATATAAAATAGTTTCGAAGCTGCTGCGATTTTTAAAAATAATAAAAATAATAATAAATCTTTACACCTTTGCAAGTGTTAAAACTTCTGCGATAGCCAAATTTCAAGAACTTGCAGTTACACAGGATGGAGAGTTTGCCGCACAATATTCCTTACTTCAAAAATGGCATATTGTCTTCCCTGCTCTGCTTTGTTCACATTACAGTAAATAAGTCCAGTGGTATGTGCTGCTAGATCAATAACTTAAGGATATTTGTTAGGGAGAACATGTGAGCCCATGTTGTCATGGGTACTTACAAGGTTTGGGTTCATGGTAGCATAAGCCAACATCAGATGCAGCATGTGTCAGCACATAGTGAGGTAGATGCTGCCATAAAGCTTTTGAGAATCTTTCGAAAAATGATAAAGCTTGTGAGAAAATCTGGCAACAGGGTTAGGGGCAGACTGAGTTTTGTTACTCATGAGATTGGAGAAGCCCAAGTATTTGTGCGTGCATTTTTTCACTGTTTGATAGCTTGACATGTATGACTATTTAATCCAATTTTGAATCAGCTACGTATCATCTGGTTGAAGTTGCAAATACCACCCAGTTTCAGAGGCAGAACTTTTTCAGGCCAAACTGGGCCATCTCCCTCCCCTCCTGCTGCTCAGTTCATGCTCTCCCACTGGTTCCAATGCTTTTGTTGTCATAAGCTCCTCAACCATTATACTGATAATGCCTAGACTTTCTATCCTTCTGAAAGTTTCAATGGAACTCTTTTTGTTATGGTAATATAACTATATGCTAGCGATAGAATTACTGACAATTATGGCAAATGCAACTGTGATGTTACAAATTCATAACTAACATTTTATATTTTGTGGGTGTTTTTCAGAATCCTTATGTGTTGCTACAAATCGTCTTGTACGTCTATCTGTTTTACACAAAACTACCTGGCCTTGATGAGGTGGGTCCACTGATGGTATGGCTCCTGCTTCTTTTGCCAATGTGCGTGTTGAATCTGCTGGGAACCCATAAGCTCAAGGAATTAGCTGATAAACACAAACGTGACAAGCAGACTTAGCAATTTTAGTTTAGTCTTGACACTCAGCTTGCTTTTTATGTGTGAATGTGGTGGGTAACACTAGCTATTATGTGTCTTCTATTTAGCTAGTAATATATGCTGACATGTAGCATTTCAAGAGAATTTTGTGGTGCACTATTGTGGATATGTGCTAAGGGCCATGTTCAAAGAAGTGTGTAATCAGCTAAGCCCTAGTAGACTTGGAAAGAAGAAAGCATAATGGAACAGCATGGGATACTGTTAGTGAACTTGTGAATATGTCTTTGCCAAAACTAAAACTAGGGTCTGGGGCCTTTAGATATGTTGTATTCAGGAGAGACGCCACTCTGTGTTTGTGTCACCCTGAGTAGATGAGACCTGTGAGCAGATAGGCATGACTCCTGAGATATGTAAGAGTTAAATGCCTGATAGCCAAACACTGTTTCCATAAATGAATTATTGTTAGCTTTCAGGCGATGTTTGATCTCAAGAACATATTGCAAGTAACCACAGTGTAACAGAAGCCTGGGCCATCAGTTTCACAGGAAACCTGGTTCTTTTAATTGGTTGCAAGCTAAGAAAAAGAATCAGAAGATGTATTGAAAATATGCAATGAAATTTATGTGAATACCAAGTCTGGCATTGTGGCTGAGGGAGCAGCAGACAATTCACTTTCGAAGCTTATTGTGCACCAATCAGTGTTTATGCTTTGCTGTGTTAATACTCAAAAACCAGTATTGTATCTGTTGTAGCGAGGTAGGTTCAAATTTGTTAAGAACATGGCTGTCATTGCTCATTAAACATCAGATCCATGTACGGCAATACCAAGTTCCATTTCATGCAGGGAGTTCTTGGTTTCAGTGTATCAGTGTGGTTTGAAGTTATGGGTGGAATTGAGACTGTGAACTAGTTGAAACGAATGGGGAATGAAGATAGGCTTTCTAATTCATTGTTTTTTGTTCGTTGGTCAAAGAGCTGGCTTGGTAGAGAGTCAGAGACCGAACGGGTTCAACAGTTAATTTAAAAAGTGTTGTTGTTTTTGTCTATGCCAATAGTTAACTAAGGATGTGTGCTAGCTATCTACTGGAACTGGAGAAGTAGATTGAGAGTTAAAGATTTTGGGGAGGTTTATATTGATGCCTGTATGGGTGGGTTTTGTCTTAGCAGTTGCTATCTCCTACTCAGCTTAGGTTCTGTTCGTGCTGATGCTGAAGTACATTAGTGTTTGTGTAATCACTAACTTGAGAACAGCACCAGATGATATTCATTCTAGATTCTACCATTCAGTTACTTTACTGTGGTGCTTCCTCCTTGCTAGTTGCTACACATTAGTGACTAGTCTTTGTACTGAGGTGAACAAAAACAGCACCAGTATCCAGTCAGAGCTACTAATCCAGTTAAGCAATGCAAGGCGCAGCCCAGGGCAGACAATATATAGCTGAGTTTTTGTTTCAGAAAAATTGTTTACAAATCATCGTGGCCGATGTTTGGCTCTCACCAGGTTTCCTCTATTTGCCTAGACGCAGGAATACAGAGGAACTATTGACGTGATAAGCTGTTAATTAAAATTCAAAAGCACTTTGTTGCAGGCAGGAGGATCGAGCTGGGTTTAGGTACAGGCCAAACTTGTGCCTCCCTTATGCCCTTTATGCCATTAAGCTCTGATCAGCTCAACGAGACATGCGAGCACTGATCAGCTCACCACAGTCCTGCACTCATGCTGACGCCTCAATTGAGAAACTGGTTGTTGTGACTACAGAAGCACCATGCAGCGTGTGAAAAGCAGAACAATGGCCGCATCAAATTTTGATCATTCAAAAAGTTTCACGCCTTACTGGGAGAATATAGTCGTCTGTCTTTAATTCTTTATGGATTATTGGAGCTTCACAATCATTTAGCCAAGATGCAAACCAGTTTTAAAGGTCAGTCGAAGCAATAGTAAAATATTTTTCAAAACTTTGGACGGTGGCAATCTTCTTGCTAAAGATAATCTTATCAAACAAGAGATGGAGAGTTCAATCATGCTTACTAAACTTGAAAATTCTTTGTTTTACACCATATTTCAATAATTGAATAGGCATAATAGATGGCAGGGATGCAAGTGAGTACCCAATGGTGTTTTTTAGGTTGGCTAACTAATTACAGTCAAATGCCATTCTAGTTCATTTTTCCTCCGATCAAATTACATGAATACCATTCTATTTTATTTTTATCAAGTTTATGGATCCAGATATATATATCATCTATTTCGGATTTTCACTAGTCAAAGATGGAGTGAGGATGGTTATCTGGAGTGTGCACGAGTTATAGAAAAGCTGATGAACTAGTGTAAAAAAAAAATATAGAAAACAACTTTTACTCAAATAGCTGTCTATAGAAGAATAAATTTTACAAAGATCCTTGAAGATTCTCTTAAGAGAGAGATTTTGATAAGTGCCATCGATATGAAAATTGCATGACCGAGGCATTTTATTCCAGAAAATGGTGGCAATGAAGTAGTATTGCTAATGCTTTGTTTGCTATGAGGGAGTAGTTTTGATGTATTATTTCTAAGGCAAAATTATGATTATCATAATATGTATCTTTCACCAGTTTTTTTTATGACGGCATACGATAAAAGTAGGGAAGATATAAGGATAAAAGTAGGGCAAATAATGCTCTAAAATGGATAAAAAATAAGTAGATTTACATCCGACAATCCAGGACGTTACAGGATACAATCTGCAAGCTGCTTTTCATGGTCCAAAATGAATACAAACAGGGCTAATTATTTAGGTCAAATCTTTTCGGGACTACAATTTTCTTTTGTTTTTATTAAAATGCAAACTAGAAGGACCTGCCGTTTATAAATTAAAAAAAAAAAAGGAGGAGAAGTAAAAGGCCTATGCCAAAAGGAAAATAAAACCAACACATTGCACTTCAAGGAGAGGTACATTTTTCTTTGGCAAGATCCCAACAAGCTGTTTAGCACAAGCAGGGCACAGGGTCTGGGCCTCCTTGACTACATTTTCTTTGGCCGTGAAGCAAGCACTTAGATATTAAACAAAGTCATAATAAGTTAAGTACAAATATTTAAGTTGATTCACTGGGAAGACAATATTTTGATTATATTAAGACCCAAAATTTACTTCAGTTACTTCATAGATCTTTAATAAGCCTCATCTCACTTCAATTGCACACATGCCGCTTGGCCTGCAGTCAAATAACACCACACTCAAAAAAACAATGATGTTTAAAAAAAAACAATAATAAATGGGAGAACCAAGAATAAACAACCAGGATCCATCCAAACATGCTTATGTACGTTTGTGCACTATCTTTTCCTTAAAAAATATCCAGCCTCTGATATCATTTCAGGTAACACAGATTATAATTAAACAAGTAGATTACCTGTCTGAACCGCCTCTGGAATCAGAGCCAGCAGTATCAGACATCCCAATTTCTCTGACACAAGGACTTGCCTTAATTTCTTCCAGAATCTGAAAGAGGAGAGAAAAACAGTATCAAAGCACAGTATGACATCTACCTTCTGTTCTTGAAACTTTCTTTATCAAAGTCCACTATTGTTATGAATAAAAGCCACAATACCTTCGGCCACTTTCTGTAAAAGAACCAAACCCAACCGAGCACCATTGAGCATAGGCCTATGATTCCGATTATCCATAAAACCAAGTCGGAGGCATTTGCAAAAGCCCGTAGTAGGATACAAAATACTGCATAAAGGAATACCAGCACTAAAAAAGCAGCAGCCATTTAAGAAATCCAGGCTCACAGCCATCAATGGACCCTCTTTCCTTCAAGTATGAAGCATGGATTAACAGAATGAAATTGCTTAACGATGCTATGAACATTCCTATGAATACGGCCATCCAAATTCCTTCGACGCTCCCTTGTGGCTTTTGGGTGAGCAAGTATGCATAAGAGAGAGAGATACCACCACTGACTACAAACAGCTTTTCCACCATAGTGTAGTAAGAACCCAGTACACCCTGTAGTGAGATAAAAAAAATTAACTAATTGGAGATAAAGTCAGCATAAATGAATTCCAAAAAAGATCTGCATGAACATTACTGTTGCCAAGATATCTAAATAACCCAGATATGAGTAACTGGCTGTACTCCTTTGAGTAGGATTTTTATTTTTATTTTTTTGCTATTCTGTGTCTTTTTCTTTGCAAATAATTTTTTCATTATTATGAGTATATGACGAGTACAGGCTGTCACATTTGGTCGTTGAATGTATCTAAAGTTCTAAAGAGATTTTGATGGATTGGCGCATTTAAATGATAGACAGAGCTGTAAAAGAGAATGGGTTAAATAACCTTCATCGTCTTCTCGTTTTCTGCAGTATTGGCTGTCAACTGTGTCAGGCATGAACAAGGTGAAATAACTATCAGAAAAGAAAATAAAAGTAGCAAATACAAGGAGATGAAGTACAGAAGGAACCGATATAATAAATCTATCACCATATATACGATACCTGGGTACTGACCTTGCAGTTCTCCATCTGGGGAAGTACCCAGAACTTCTCGATTTCATTAATATTATTATTGTTTTCACGGGAATGGCTTCCCTCAGTTCTCATCAAATTGGTAGGCTCCTGCTATGCACCAAAAAGAGGCAAGAGGCCACATCATTATGTTATCCTATTTGTACTACCAAAATAGTGATGTTTTTCTAGCGCACTAAGTAGTAACAAGAACACTAATACTAGTCTTAGTACATGGGAATCCTCCCTAGGAGGTGTTTGGTCGGGAAAAGCTCATACTAAATTTTGAGTGATAAATATTTGGAGAACCAACATCATTAAGAGAAGCTGCACATTCTGGTTGTATATGCACAGTTCATGGGCATGCACCTAAAAACAACTATACAAGCAAGAAACATTTCATGGCCAGTAATGAAGTAGCAGGCTTTAATTTGACATGGAAACCATAAAAACTTCATTTGCTAATAAGGTAACTAAATGTATACAAGAATGACAGATTACCTCATCATATTTTTTTCAGAAGCTTCATGCCCACCACAAGTGTCCATATAGGCTAGTCTACCGCACGTCTGCTCATTATTAGCAGGCACGTCAATGAGACATGATCATATGAAAATTGAGAAAATGGAGGGACTGAGTTTGGTAGCACAGATGAAAATGAGTATACCTAGGTGGACGATTCAAGCAAAGATAGACAGCAAATTGTCCTGAAAAATAGCAGATATTAGTAAACTGCAGCAGCTCACTGCCGCACCTGACAGCAATCATGATCATCAAGTGCTTGGAGAATATTTGATTGTTCAAAAGCCTTGATGTTACACCTGAAGCTGCTCCTATTCATCAACCAGCAACAAAGCAAAGAGAACATTGTACCTCGATCTTGTGCACAGGCCCAATATGCCAATGTAATAGGCCCAGAATGGATTTAGTTCCTAGTACTTGAGCTAGCACACAAGTGTTTCTATGTGCAGGTATGAACCCTGTAAACAGAACTCTGAATCCTAGAACCCGATATCACCAATTCCCAATTCGCCTACTCTGCTGCGTTCTTCCTTTTTCTTCTTCCTCAAGTTACCACACTGCTAACACTTGGGAAGATATAAGTATTCTGATATAGGTTGTGCTCACTCACGGTAAACAAGAACTAGACGAATTACGCGGCACCGCGAATGGTTGTTTAAAAGTGAATTTGTTAGTCATTTTATTCACATGAGCCTGGTGCGGGCAATGTCTCGTGCCACTCAAACCGCCTTTGAAAGTTCCATCTGATTTTACCGAGATAATTGAAAGGCTGCCCAGTAATGGTTCATCTGAAATCAATTGAATCAATTTTATTTTCGTGAACTCAGTACTGTACTACTTTGTGCTTGTGATGTGAAAGTCATCTAAATTACTTTCTGTGAACTCGATCATTTTTTTTTTTTTTTTGAACTCGATCAATACTTATGTCCATTTATCTTGTGAATGAACAGGTTGCTGCTTCATCCAATTCTGAAACATATTGCTGTTGTCCAATTTTCAAACATTGCTGCGGCACAGTTTATTGAAATAGAGTATGCTGCAGTCCGAAAGGACTGCATAGCCCATGGCAGTGGCATGGTCCAGCTTGGACTGGACTTTGGCTGCGGTGGTGCCATTCCAAATGGTGGCAGCGGCCCCAGGTTCGTGATTAAGGGAAGAAGGGGCATAAGTGTAATATTAGGTATCCATCATTAAGAAAAAGGATTAATAAATAATAATTTAACCATAATACCTTACTAATCAAGTTGCCAAAGATATAAGTACCAATTTTGCAACGTCAATGTTTGGAGTTGTAAATATGGGAAGTCCAAGGTTTATTGTCCTAACAAACTAATCACTAGCAAAGCTCATATACCGCTCGCGTCAGGTCAAAATACCACTAGCACCGGAACTAATACTGATATTAAATAAGACTAGCTCATAATAGCATAGTTTTAGATGACATCAAAATTCCATATTTAAATCCACAGCATTTTTAATGAAAACATGAAAATGTTAAAAAAATATCAAAAGAATGATGGTTTCATTCGCCTTCTCATCCAAACTATATATCATTCAATAACATACTTTATAATTCTATTTTTTTCTAGGCAGATTTGTCATGGATGTCCATCTTCGCATATCCTTTGTGTTAAATTAAAGGATGTTGTTCCAGCCTTTCAGGTGCCCCATGAGATGATTCGAAAATTATCTCAATTCTCAAGTAAATGAAAATAGTTGCAGACTAGCACAAAGGAGCTGGTACAAACTACTCACCTCACAGGTCGGGCATTTCCTTAAACAGGTTATGGTCAAACTCAAACACCACATGGCCTCCTGCCTCTGCGGAGTGCGGACTGTGGCTCTAGGATCTGGGGCTCTGGGCAGCTGGCGGCTGCCCGTGCCCACAGGGTCGCTCCGCTCAGTTAGTGCAGGCGTGCAGCTCACTAGCTACGGGTTGCGCCCTGCTGTTAGACTCAGGTGGCCAAGCGGGCACCGAGAGGCGGTCGCCGGTACCGCATCTGCGCGTGGGTTTGGTACAGGTGAGCATCAGGGGCCGCCGAGGCGGAGGACGGCGCTCGGTGCCCGGAGCTCCCGTCGTCGCCCATCGGTAGAGACGACCTCTCCTCTCCTCTCTATTTACTTTTGCTTTTTCTTTTTTTTTTTTTTTTGAGAATACTCTATTTACTTTTGCTGGGCCGGGAGTTTGACAAGATTTGGCCCAATATCTAGATCTCTGGGCTAGAGAAGGGGAATTTTGGGTCACGCCTAGGGCCGGCCCAAATCCGCTCATGCTGGGCGGTGTACGCTGCTTCCCCAACAGCAACGACGACAGACGGCGGCACCACCGCAGGTCCGCAGCCACCTTCCACGAGAACATGGCTGAGGAGCGTGAAGAGTTCACTTCCATGGTGGCCTATGGTTTCCACACAGCTCACGAGACGATGTTCGCTTCCGTGGTGGCTTCAACGTACCTCAAGCACGGTGTCTGTGGGCTCACGACCACACACAAAGCAAAAAAGCATACCCTACAAATATGCATTCGCACATGAAATTTGGATAACCACCTGTTATATACTGTGTCAATCATCAATAGTGGCTGGCCTAGGAAGAAGAAACAAGGCGTACAAGCCCCCGACCACAGTGATAAATACGATAGCTTGACATGAACAAACTCAGTAGAATTGGATGCTACATACGTTAGCAATCTGAAGAATCAAATATGATGGCCAGCAGCAAAAACAAAAAAAAAAGAGCAAAAATTTCTCTCGTACCTTCTTGTGGAGACGGAGCTGATAAAATGGCGCGGCAACAGCTGGGAAGTCTGGGAAGGCAAGGAGACGAGCTATTTAAAAGCGGCCGTCGTCGAGAAGTCCTCATGAGAAATTCGGGAGCCCGTGGCCCCGAGCGATCCTGCACCGGAGGTTAGGAGGCGCCCAATTGCCGCGTGAGACGAGCTATTTAAAAGCGGCCGTCGTCGAGAAGTCCTCATGAGAAATTCGGGAGCCCGTGGCCCCGAGCGATCCTGCACCGGAGGTTAGGAGGCGCCCAATTGCCGCGTGGGAACGGAGGGGCCAGATGGGACGCCCCACGTTAGGGGACGGGAACTCCCCAGTTTCGCTACACCCGGGTCACGTCGTTTTCTCATTGGAATATAAAAAACTCGGTCCGGTGGGGAAAGACCGTCCCCACCGGCATTGTTCCCCCCCGACACTCGGAGCCTTAGCCCACACGGAACGGGCGGTATACACCATCGCCCACAACTTGATTCCAACGGGACCTGGATCACTCTTAACTAGTGTTTTTTGGCACACGGGGCTGCCGAGGAGATTTTTTTAATCACAGCCTGAAATTCGCTCCCACGAGTCGAACTCGGGATCGTGAAGTCCGCTAGAGTGTCCTAACCATTAGACTAGGACCCCTTTGGCTTCTCATTGGAATATAATTAGCTCATGATCTTGGTCTTACTTCACGATAAACGAAAAGAGACATACTTGTCTTCTTTTTGATGTGAAGCAGTGTTAAATCAAAATACCTAATAAGCATAAGCATCAGCTCTCCCTAAAAGGAGATGATCATCCGCACCTTCCAAGACAGCTAATCAGCTACATTGTTCTGACTTCACTCCAGTCATAAGCCTAGCCTTACGCATCCCCCATACGGTTATTTACTCTATAATGGAAAAGTATAGCCAAAGACTGTGAATTATACAAGTTCACAATACCTTTTGATAAAATGAAAGAAAGGGCACTGGTGTATAGAGAGGGTCTTGCTGATTAAAAGGGAACCACAAAAACGATGGAGCCAGTGTTTTTTTAGTATCGTTAGAATTTGTTATTCTATGAAAAATAACTGAATAGAATAAAAAAAACAGGGTTGGGAAGGTTATAGAAGCAAAAGTCATTGAAATTAATATTTTATAGAGGTTTTAGTGTTTTTGTCCCTACTTCTAAGTCTTGGCCCCCTGTTTTTTTTTTAACTTTGTGATTTTACCCCTATATTTTTTATACGAAGCTCCCATTTGCCCCTATTCCATAACATCGGTCCGACCGCTTGTATTAAAGGGCTAAAAAAAAAGATAAAAGAAAAATAGGGCAGGCCAAGAGACAAAAATGCCCCTAGGCAAAAACCACATCTCCCATGCGGAGTACTACCACATCTCCCGTGAAAATCTGGAGATCTCTAGTTTGGTTTTGGCTAATTAGTGACATCCTTAGGACTAATCTCTTTGCTAAGTGTATGATTAGATTGGAGATTGGTCGAGCCAATGGTGGAGCACATGTTGGTCATGGTGGATGGATTGGTATGATCCAATAGATGATCAAGTGCTCGTGTGGCATGAATTCGAGGATCAAAGTGGGGCTCAAGGCAAAGGTATACCATATGGCCATTTTGATTTCACACTCAAGACACCATAGAGGGTGTGAGTGATTTAGGATCGATAGCCGGAACTATAAAGAGGGGAAAACCTGGGAACATCGATCCTCATGTGCCTCTAGGTTCAACAATCATATGCATGCATTCTAACCTAGAGAGCTAACCCATCCTTCGAAATTGATTGCCAAAATGCTAACACACGAGCACATGGTGATGTACACATTGTGATGTTGGCACATTTGCGAAGGCGGCGATGGTTGCAGGGTTGAGGCATTCGGGATTCGCTTTTGTGAAAATGAAACGCTTATTTTCTATTGCTTGTAGGATGCATCGTTGTAACACCCCGTGTGTTACTTACCGCTTAAGTCTTGGATTGGACAAAATTAAGTTTATTTATGTTTTGATCTTAGGTGTGTTGTTGGATGAGGGTTGGATAGTATAGGTTGGGAATCTGAATTTTGAATCAAATTCAAGTTTGAATTGAACTCCGAAAACCCTAAATTCCATTCCCTCTTTTACCCCCCTTTTCTTTTTATTCAAAATTTATCAAGAATTTGGGTATGGTTATTAAAGCAAATTTGTAGAGTTTTCAAAGTTGAACAAAGTTGGTATTTTGAGTTTTCAAAGTTTAGTTCAAAAATTTAGAGTAATTTTGAAAATACCAAAATTAGGGTTTTGTCCCCTTTTGATTTAAAAACCATATTTCACAATCTAAGCAAAATTTGCAAAAACTTCCAAAAGCTAGTTTGTAGATCTTGTTGAGATGAACAAAAGTCATGTACAAAGTTTTTCAAGTTGTTACATGATTTTAAAAGTAATTTTGAATTCAAATTTCAAAATTTTTGAACTGCATTTCAAAAAAAGTCATATTTAGAGGCTGAATTTGAAAATCTTCCAATTATGAAAATTGTAGATCTTGAAAAAATAGGCTAAGTCACTTTTGGAGTTTTTGAAGATCAGTTCAAATTTGGGGAGAATTTGATCAAATTCAGCAAAAGGAGGGTGAGCTCTGATCTCGGCCGGCGTCATCCTATCTTCTTCCCCACTGTTCCTCATCGTCGCCGTGTCCCGCCGCCCATGCCGGCTTGCCCGTGACCGCCAAATTCGTGCTTTCATTGGAGAGTTCCTCGCCCGTGTCCTTCTTGTGTTTGCACGGTCGTCATAGAAGCCCGACGTCGCCGCCTTCTTTTTCTTCTTCTTTTCCCTTCTACCGCCGCCCAATCACCTCCGCTTCGCCGTGTCACGCAATTTGCCGTCGAGCTTCACCCGACCAAATTGAGCACACCATCGAATCCGCCCAACCTTCTTGCGCTCCGGTTGCACCAGCTCACGTCGTCAAAATTCCTTCAAAATCGGCCGGCGCACCGCCTTCTTCTCACGAGGACGGCAGCAGCGGGCCGCCGTGCATCACTTCACCGTCGCCCGGTGGGTTCTAGTGAGTCTCGTCAAAAACCATCTTGATCCCTTGACTCTCCTTGACGGGGTGATCATGATCGGCTCACTTTGTTTTAGCGGTCGAGCCTTGGACACGCCGAACGTCATCGTTCTTGCCGCCGGTCGGGCGCCGCCACCGCCATTTGTCACCGTAGCGAGCATATCCCCCTCGCCTCCGTCCAAACCGGTCACCGAAGCACCGTGTTCAAGGGTGAGCTCTCTCACCGTTTATGCCATGTCCCGGATTTTACATTTCCGTACCTCAACCGCCCGGAACAGCGCTTGCCGCCCGGTGGGCGACCTTGCCACCCCACAAGATGGCGTGTCGGATAGGGGCCGGCTTTGGTTCGATTAAGTTAGGGGGAATGGTGCGACTAGGTCGCGTTGTTTGCATTGCCATGCTCGTCGTCGCCGGAAAAAGCTCCGGTGAAGCTCATGCCCGTCGCTACAACCGCGCCCGCCCGCCGCCATGTCCGGCGATGGTGGTGCCCGGTTGCCTTAGGTGTAGGGTTTTGGGGGTCATCGTGTGCGTAGTCAAGGAGTCAAGGGTAAGGTAGGTGCGGAACCGGTCACGGAAACCTCACCGTCGGCCCGAGTTGCGGACGGTCAACCCGGCCGCCGACGTCGGGTCAGCAGCGGGCCGGCGTCCTGGCTCACTAAGATTGTAGTTTAGGTTTTGTCGGGGGCTAAGTGAAAAGTCTATGACTCATGTAAATAGTATGTTACGTAGATTTGTAATTAGAAAATAGGACCGGGGTCTCTTTTGCAAAGCGCCAAGGCGGGGCTTTGGCGGCGCAGCGTAGTTGGGCGGCCTTGCTTGGGGCGCACATTGAGCGCACATGCGCGCGTTTGGCGCCTGGGCGCGCAGCGATTGGGCCACTTTGAGCCCGAAGGCTCTTTTCCGTTTACAAGATGTTTTATTAATTTACGAGTTTATGAATAGTGTCGCTTTTGTGAATTTCACATAAATTTATATACTTGTTCAAAAATTTTGAAAATTTTTGTATAACCTTTTCATGGTGTCTAGTATTTATGAAAATTATGAAACTTTGATTTTGAATAGTTTTTGCATGATTTAAAAAATACAGATTTTAATTGAAAAATGCATCTTCCATGATTTTTAGAAAATAAAAAATATTTCCAAAATTCATAAAAATTTATTTGGTATTGTTTTATGATGTGACCTACTTGTACAAAAAAAAGTTTGGAGTCACTTTGATAAACTTTAATTCTTTATTTTTTATGCTTTATTTATTTAATTAGTAAATGAGATGATTAGTGACTTCCGACTTAGGTTTTGTGAGACTTTCGGGTTGTTTTGTGAACCCTAAGCCATACCACTATCAGATGGTCCTTGAGAACTCCTTAGGCAATGGTGATGATATCTTGTAGAGTAGTTTAACAAGTTGGTTTTGTTGGGTTGCAACTTTATCGTGAAGGAAAGTTGGACTCAAGATGTTTATCATTTCATGTATCCATCAAGCATCATGTTTATACTTCATCATGCTAAAGCATGCATCATCATTCATTATGTGTAGTAAACGTGAGTGATGTGGTTCTTGATGGTCGAAGCTTAGGAAGATCCATCCACCATTAATTAATCGATGTCAAGTATGACTTTCGGATGATCTCGTTAAGGAATCTAACTTTTCCTCGCAATACAGGCAAGCCCCGAGCATAAACCCTTCTACTTTTTATAAATATTTTAATCACCTTAAGTCTAGTGCAATGTGCATTAAGTTAGTAGGAATTGGTTGATACCATTCTTTGCATGATTACCTTGATCTACGTTTTCGAGTTTATCCCACTAGTATGAGTAGATCGATATCTTATGCTTAGTAATGCCTAGACTTCGGTAGAAGTCGAATGATGGCTTCATCGTTCGCGAGATATAAGTTTTATCTTTGTTCCTCGGCTATGGAATAAGAGAACACCACGATGGTGGTTCATGAGAGCATGTATATGAATATGGTAGTGATGAAGTTGAGATCGGACGGGGCGTAGGTTGAAAGCCGGCGGGATACCTAGCTGTGCTTGTCCCGTGTTGGTCGTTTAAGGACCGTCCGTTGTTTGGATTGTTAAGTTCGGGACTTTTTGAGCGCGAGTGCGCTGAGGCCTTACGGCAAAACGCGGTACGCAGTTGTCACCCCAGTCGGTCGACCTTAACTAACCACATACTCCGGTAAAGCGGGATCTCGGTGGAGCCAAATCGAATGGCAACCACGCCTTTGGGTGGGAGATGGCGGGAGTACAAGATACCCTCGGTGGGTTAAAGTCCCGGGTTGGAGGTGTCTTGTATTCTTGGGTGGCGCGGGGCCTCGTTCCCGTTTTGGACAAATCAAAAAAAAAGGTTGATATATGCAAGCTTAAGTGTTACATATGTCGTGTGGTTAGGGATCCCGGTTTGGGTTTTGAATCGATTCATGGATCGCCCGTTGCTTCTGGATATGGAGACCCGTTCTTACGCCCATTCATCGTAGTAATTGAAGAAACAAGGTTAATCATGGTTCTGAAAGGAAAAGAGATCTTGAGAGATAAGTTGAGATGTGTTGCTTAAAAAGTGTTTGAGATAGAACAGGTGCAAATCTAGTTTGTTTATGTTCCAACAAAATTGATGCTAAAAATATTGAAAGCAAGGATCCACTTGTAGTAAGCTTTTACGCAAACTTCCCTTTTCTAGCTCTACTTCCCTTAAGCGGCCATATCCTTGGAGTCTTTTTCTTTTGTCGGATAAGTCTTGCGGGAGTGCATTGTGTACTTTCGGGGTTTGTTAACCCTTGTTGCGGTGTTGACTCGTCTTTGTTAACCAAGGTTATGTCGGTGGGCTCGACATGATGCGGTTGTCTTCTAGTCTACTCAACTTCCGCAAATTAATTAAGTTAAGATCTCTTAAATGTAACTTACTCACATTTTATAAAACTAATATTATTATTCTTCCGCACTCGATCTGTATTTTTATAACAAATGTTGTAATGTTGTAGCTACTCCTTTGTTGATCCCGGTATGAGAGTGGTGTAATCGGGGTTTCCGATGACACCGACGAGCTTCTTAAGTTATTGGGTGCATCCGCACAAATGTCGAGGTTTTTGGGACAAAGACAAAAAGGTGGGCCCGATGATAATTAGGAGGTTCTATTACAATCGTGGTGGTGAAAACATGCTAACCCTAGTGCTCAAGTTGGTATACTTGTTGGGTACCATGTCGAGAAGCAAAGGGCGGAGAAACGATGGCGATTAGCGATGAAAACGCCGGCCGGACCCTACGGCCGGGGCGTTGGGGTCTGGCCGGAGCGTCCGTCGATTGCTTCCTGTCCGATTCTAGTAAGCATTGTAATTGGTCTTTTCGCCGGCCGGTGCGTCGGTCGGTGGCGGACCATTCGACCAACACTTGGAAATTTGTTGTCGGGCGTGTGGGCCCTAGCGTTTGTCTTTTTCGGCCGGGACCCCGTGGCGGGCGTCCGTCACCTAACCGAGGCGTCCCGGTCGGGGCTGTGACGGTCGCGTCCGGTCACCTCGCAGCAGCTGGCTTTTGGCCCCAACGGCTCCTTTGCTATGTGTGGCATATATATACTTGGTGGCCAGCCTATTTCTCACTCTCTTGGACATTTGAATCATTCCTAACATCATTTGAGCTGAGCAAACTCCCTCCCCCTCATTGTTCTTGCTTGTGAGCACATTTCTAGTGAGTTGAGAAGATTCAAGTGCATTGCTTTGTGAGTTGCATTTAGAGGCACTTGAGGGTCGTCGTTGCCGGTGGATTTCTTGTTGCTCTTGGAGAGCACCACTGCTAGACCGGCTCAGTGATTGTGGAGGCGTTGGGAAGAGAAGGTGATTGTTCTTGCCCACCTCCGATGATATTGTGAGGGGTTCTTGATCTTCCCCGGCGGAGTGTCGCATTGATACTCTAGTGGAATATGTGTGTCGTTGAGTTACCACTCAATTGCGTGTATCAAGAAGGCCTAGTGAGGCAAGGCGTGCGCGCCACCTTGATCCACCGTTGAGACGGCCGACACAACCGGAGACTACCTTGAGGGTGCTCAAGTGAACTCCGGGTGAACAAATCATTGTCTTCATCATTTGTGTTGATTAATTGTCTCCCGGTGATTGGTTCATTGCCTCGACGGTTCGATATAACACCTCCTCTCTACCTAGCTTTACTTCATACATATATTGTGCTAGTGTAGAATTGCTAATTGACTAGGTTGCTTAGAATTGTTTAGCGTAATCTACCTTGATCACCTAGCTCGAGAAGTAGTGACATAGCTCTTGAGTGCTCTAGAGACTTAAATTGACTAGAATTGTCACTAGGAGGCTTGCTGACAAGTAGAGCTAGCGCAACCGCAATTATCGCTTTGTTGTTATCTAACAAGTTGCTCTAGTGTTTTGTAAAAATTTTATTAGGCTATTCACCCCTCCCCTCTAGCCATTTAGGACCTTACAAAATCCCATGCGGTTCCTCCACCTCCTGCCCGGTTGCTTTCGTCCTCCCGTCGGCCCTCCTCCTCCCCGGCTCCTCCTCCTCCCATCGCCCTTCCCCCTCCCATCTCTCTCCTTCAAGCTTCTCCTAGCGTTGGCAGCATGAAGGGCGAGGGTTAGGGTTAGGGTTAGGGTTAGAGGTTATGGCGTTGGTGCCTCAGGCAGCCGGCGGCGGTGCTTCGAGCGACCTATGGCGGCGGTGAGGCTCCTTGGGGCCCGACGGCGGCGGCTCCCGGCCTCACGGCGGCGGCAAGGCTCCTTGGGGCGGCGGCGGCGCTCCTACAGGCGGCTGGTGACAACGGCAGCTACAACGTCGTTCTTTCTTCCTTGCTTGAACTCTAGTGAACCACCATGGAAGAGGCAAACGGCTTTGAAGAGCCAAAGGCGAAATGTTTGTTAGATTTTTGTAAAGATGTTGTCAAAGTTTTCTAAAACTGTTGTGCAAAAATTGCTAGATTGTTATAAAAATAGAGGTAAAAACACAAGGCTCGTAAAAAAAACGGGGGTAAAACGCACGAGCAAAGTTGTCTATTTGCCCAAAAGTTAACACCGTTCACGAGGCCATAACGCACTAGGGGTAAAGTCAAAGTCTCTCTTCGCTTCAAAATTATAGGGGTAAAATCGTAAAGTTAAAAAATAGGGGCAAAATCACAAACGAGCATGAAAAACAGGGGTAGAAACGCCAAGCCCCTATTTTATATATGGAAATAATCAATTTAGTTATTAATGGGAAAAAAAGAGGGTTAAAAAGAAAAGAAATCATTAGTTCATTAAGGTTAATTTGATTCAGTGACCAGAGTTCCGAGGATGTATAGCTCCGAACAAAAATGCCTCATTTGCCTCAAACTTTAGAGGGACGTATTTTAAGACTTAATCAGTGATTATCTCAACAAGCAAGAAAATCTTTTGCGTGGTTTATTTTTGAAGTTGGGCTGGGCCGCTTGTGTTTTGTTTTTGTTTTTTTTTAGCGAAGCAGACTTGAGAGCGCAGTCCCACACCAAAACTTGTGAGCCCAGCCCGCATAGATGATAGACGCCGGAATACATAGAACTATTTGGGCGATAACCTCTTATATTGTAGACAAAAATAATAGAGGATCAGGTCAATTTGCTCAAAAAAAGAGGATCAGATCAATTGGTGAACAAACAAAAGTCGGCAGTGTCTTTTAGTTCGAACTGTGAGCAAGAATGCAAAGAAGTACAAACATTTCTGCAAATCCCAAATGAAGAGCTTGGAGAAAGGTATCTGGGACTACCCTCTTCCGCCAGGCGGGGAACCCTATACGCCTTTAACTATGTGTTGAACAGGGTTCGAGGTTTTATTGGGGGATGGGCAGAGAAGAGCTTGAGCTGTGCGGCGAGAGAGGTTCTACTGAAAGCTAACACGTAGGTGCCAAAACGTATCTGATGTCATGTTTTAAGTTATCACCAGTGGTTTGCCGAAAGCTTACAACTGTGGTGTCGAATTACTGGCTACTGGCGCGACCGGGGTGTAGGCGAGCATGTGCAGTTGGCGGCAACGACAAGGTGTGGATGGTTGGGAGGCAAGACAGCACAACAAGAGGCACTATGTAGAAAATAATCAAATTTCACGAAAGTTTGATTATTTACATTTCTCATTGCTGACTTGGCACTATGTAGGAGGACTGACGTAGCGCACTTTCGAAACCACTCTAGGAGATAAATTGAACGGTTCTAGTGTGATGAACATGAACATCCGGTTTTATAGGACTACGATAGTAATTAAGGGGTCAAGAGGACTTTTGTCCTACCTCGCGGCGTGGCAGCGCGTGAGCAAGAGGCACGGTGTTTTTACTCTCGTTTGATCTAGTGGAAGAAAACAGACATAACAGAAACGAAGTTGTACGTTGGATGGGGTGTGTAACCAATGGCATTAGTCGATAATTACCACCTTACTCCAGTGAGATGTTTGCTGGGTAAAAAGAAATCCGGATCCGAGGCAGATTTTGATGGATCTAGAGCCCTTTGCGCGTTGTCTGAAATAGGGCCTAAAACTTTGTATAGATTATTAAGGCCCGTTTGGTTCAGATTCTAGATTTTAAAAAACTAGATTCTGAATGGATTTCCAAAATCTAGATTTTAAATAAAATCTAATTTTCATATTTGGATCCTGGATTCTAGTAGCTGATTTCATTTTTTTTTTTACTTGAAGTGGACTTGCTAGCACTCAAAGTCTGCTAGAAGCAGCTTATGTCTAGATTCTAGATTTTTACAATCTAACCTTTTAGATTCTAAAAATCTAGGACCTGTTTGGAGAATACATGAATTGTTTTCTCTAAGATTCTGGAATCTAAGGTGATCTAAATGGGGCCTAAAAGCTGTTTTTCGGAAATCTAGAACTTGTGTTTTTTTTTTAGAAACAGAACTCGTGGTGGTATCTGATCCACCGGACTGGGAGCCCAACACCATAGTTCTTTTATGTGTGGGCTATTGAGCGGCCCATGAATCTACGTGGTTTTTCTTTCTTCTCTTTTCTGTTTTTTAATTTGGTGGCCTGAGGAGGTTTCCCTCGTGGCTGTTGCTGTTTGTCCTCTGCTCCTGTTTAGTTGTAGTTCAACATTCGAGGCAGCAAGCTGCAAGCCAGCAGGGGAGCGAATACCAGGGCCGCGAAACGGGCGATGATGGCGTCAAAGCGCGGCTCGCATAGAGGGTGGCTCTGGTGCGCGCGCATATCCTGGTCTTATGCTGTCTCTCTCTTCGAGCGAGCTCGACATGTTCATGGCCTTACGGCGCACACCGGGCAGCCGTGCAGGGGACATGACCTAGCACGGTGTCTAGGTGCAACGTGACCGCGATCATGCCGCCGCCGGTTGGCAGCTCACGACACGGGTGCTGAAAAACCCGGCCGACATAATAACTACCGAACAGAGTATTGGACACGGACTACATCATCGAAATCCCCTCCCCACAAGGAAAAGAATCTAAGAGACAAAGGTTTTCTCTCGTACCTCTAGATGAACGCCGATGTGTTCGCTTTGTAGAGTAGAGCTTCTCCAGCGGCGTGCACAGCTGCGGAAGCTCGCGCCAATGTTGGTGTTGGCCTTGAAGTGGTTGCAGCTCCGTGGCGCGCGGTGTCAGGTCACAAACTACTTATAATATATTCCTTGTTTGCATTAGCAGCCTTGCTGTCCCTGTCACGGCCGAGCCTGTCCCGGTCGGATAACACACGTTTTGCCATGTCCTATTTTGACCTGTCCGAAGTATAACTTGGGTTTTTCCCTCAGCCAAAAATGTTGTGGTTGATAGGAAGCCAAAAGATGTGTGACATCCATAACAGAGAGCTATTCCAGTAAATTGATTGGCAAGTGGGTCTACCAACCATATGGGACGTACATAAAAAAAGAGAGGACAAGTTCTATATACTGCCCAGCTAAAGGAAAAGGGAAAAACACAAAATATTTCTGAAACACGAACCGAGGCGACATATGAGGACTAGGTAGCTAATTTGTTACAATACCCATTTTTTTAGAATATTCCGTCCATGAGGGGAAAAATCGTCAGTAGGTTGCCATCCACCATGCTCCTCCCCTCCTCTGGGCTCACTCTGCGAACAGTTTTCCTAAAGAACAAAAAGTATAAAAAAAAACACGGCGTAATCTATGTTACATAGGAGTACGTACCATTGTACCAGTAGCATCATGGAGTAGCCAGATTGTATGAGAAACATCAGCAGACACTTTCAGTAAATAACTCAGGTTGCCCGGACAGACAGTAGGTACCGTTGGCAGCAACAGATTTGAGAGAGGCAGAGCAGGCTGCGTGACTGTGACAGGTCAACGCACGCACTACCTGAAAGAAGTGACTACACTCTGGATAAATAGATACTGATGTTTTCTCTTTACTACACTGAAGTTCCCTGTTCGATCATCAGCTCATAATGATGTTTTCTCTTTACACTGAAGTTCCCTGTTCGATCATCAGCTCGCTCCCTCTGAGCAGGCCACAAGTGACAAATGCATCAAAGTCTGCACGGGCTTCGCTGCTGCCAATTGCCAAGTGCCAAGTGATGAAGGACAAGCACTCCGTTGCTGTGAGTAGGCACTAGGCAGCAGGATCGAATTGCAAACACATCAAATTTCAGTGGGATAATATACTTACCAGGCAGAGGACAAAAACTCAAAGGTCATCCAGGTCCGTCTACATCATGGTAATCTGTTACATCCTCCATGAACTACATGGAGATGCATAGTAGTATCACTCATTGGCATCCCACCTACTGTAGGAGGCTTAGGACTAGGAGTATATCTTTTACTTTCGTATACACCTTTTTCTCTTCGATTTGTACAACACGCACTGCTAGGAGAATCTTTTACATTCCTATGCACGTTCATCGTGAGTTGTTCAAGTGAAGTGTTTATGCCGACCCCAGCTGGAAAATGGTCTAAATTCTAAGCTCCTATATATGTTTCCTCGTCTGCGCAGATATGTTTCATGGATGAAACATTCCCACAGAATAGAAAAGGTGAGTTCTCCTGCAGCAACAGAGGACAGATCAACCACATACGCTCTAATCACATTCACTAAAACACAAGTGGCATTCCACATTGCAAAAACAGAAGTAAAGCCAAAATGTTTGCTTACCTTTCCTAAATTGGTGCCCGAGGCAGTCCCGGAGTGGCCAAGGATGGCACACTGTCAGGCCCCTCAGACGGAGCCCTAGTTTCCATCTCTAAATATTTCTTCATTTCTTCCCGAATCTAAAAGAAAAGGAGGGAGACAGAGCACAGAGTGTCACTAATGCATTTGTTTTTATGTAAACTCATTCATCTATTCTGGACAAAAGTAACCGTACCTGCAGCACCTCTTTGTAGAACACCCAAAACCAAATGGACAGAATTATGATGTATCCCACAGTTCCAAGGGACCACAGGACTGCTTTGGGGGTGTGTGCACAGTAACGTAGTATCACACATAATCCTGCGCTAAGGAATAGAAACACCAGAAGCACGAGCCATTTGAAGATGTGGAATCCAATACCATCAATGGACTCACTGTCTTTCAAGTATGACGCAAGAGCAGTCAGATAACAACTTATGAAGAAAGATATGACGCTTCCGATGATAATGCCTTGCATTCCGTGGTCCTCAAATGTCTCTTTTGCATTTGCAGCAAGAGGGTATGACAATGACAAAATGACGAGACTGCCACAGAACACAAGCAGCTTCTCCGCAATAGTGTAGAAGGAACTAAGTAAACCCTGAGTCAAAAGAAAAGAAAAAGAAAGTTGCATAACAAATTCTGATGGATTAGATATCTGACCACTTTTTGATGGCTCTAGTCCATTCGAACGGCAGCCAAAGGGGTAAAAAGAAAATAGGATAAATCACCTTCTTCCTGTTTGCAAAAGAATTATTTACTTGAATGCTGGCCAACCGCTGTGAGGAATGAACAACACGAAACATCATCAGAAAGGGAAATGGAGAAATAGGAGGGAAAAGACAAAAGAGAAACTGCATAAGTTCATCACCTCAGGTGCAACCCGAGCAATCCTATTCCGTAAATCCCTAGTTTCACAATTGTCGCCAAAATGGCTGCCCTCATTTCTCATACCACTGATAAGACCCTGTAGAACACAGAAAGGCAAGAAGCCATGATGTCAATGTGTTCATGTTTATTAGGAAAAGAAAAAATGATAGCATACCATACTGCTAGCAGAGTTAAATGATGATGGGCACTGCAGATCATCGTCCTGATGAAACAAAAATAGCACATATTAGCATACTGCAGCTCATTATAATAAGATTAATCCATCTGCATTTTCTGAACGTGCTACGAGAATTGGTTTTTCATAAGCCTTGGGAGATGAATGGTATGCTTATGTAGTCCCATATGGGTCTAGTCAGACAATTAATCATGAAATAGATTGAATTACAAAGAGGATCTCATACAAACTACTGGCCCTTGATCCATTTTTGTATGCACAGTTTTCATGCATAAAACAACTATACAAGCAGTAAACAATCTATGGCCAGTGACTAAGTTTAGCTGGTTTAACAATCAGTAAGCAATCACAAAACTTAAACGTATATCAAGCCGGTCAAAGGCTGAAGAAAAACATACCACTAGATATGCATATGCATTCGCAAAGCCACCTCGAGATATAAATCTGTGAGATAAATATCCCCAAACAAAGTAGCAAACTGAGCTAAAATCAATGCCACACTCACAATTGTGAATTGTTAGACTGAAGCTGAAGTGGATATTGCATCAATCATTCAGACTCTCATCCTCTTCAATTATGAAATCCAGTGGTAAAGAACATTCCCTTATTACTACTCATTTCTTTATTAGTTTACCTGTGGGTGTAATGCTACTCCTGCTTTTGTCAATATTGTTCAGTTGACAAGGCAGTCACGCCACTCGCATTGGTGTAAACAATCATGAGAAATTGAAATCATAGTTCATATACCTACTTTCAGTATATGTTAGTATAGATTCTTATCCAGAGGGCCTGAAACTTCTGTACCGAGCATATGTTGCTCCATGATTTCAACAGTTTTTGGATTTTTCCGGGAGTAATGAGGCCTAATCAAGTAAGGTACCGATTTGACTAGCAAAGGTTTTTGGTCATTGATTCAATCCCAAAACTTGCTAAAATCAATGGGAGTAGCATGCCACAAAATTAATTAGGTGGAGAAAATAACTACGCTAGCTGACCCACAAAATACCATTGGGTACCCACTTGCATCCTTAGAGCAGGATTGGGTGGCAAGGGGGAGATCAAGAGTCATGTTGGGAGCATGCAGATGAAGATGGCAGTTTGGCAGAATCAGCTGCAAGATCTGATTTTTAAGATAATGTTACACAAAGGAAACAGCAAATGGAGAATCTCAGTAGATGAACAAAACTAAGATGGCCCACCAAGTCCTTGCTTTAATAATGATACGGTAAACACAACAATTTGAGAATTTTCCTATAAAGCCAACTGAAGTATCCTTGCACACCTTTCATTGGTCAGAAGGACCATACTGTTCCAACCAGAGGCATAATTACCAATTTTACCGATGGTTGTTCAGCATGCACAAGCATTCCTGGGTCTGGGTTCAGTACCACCTTTTCAACCAGTCTAACAGTTGGGGCTTCTGATTTTGGTCCTTGGCATGTGGCTGCACCACAAACTAGAGCCGATTTTACTGGACATTTAGTAGAGACGGATATGGGATTCGTAAAGTGAGGGGGAGGATCCATTTGCTCAATCTTTTTGCAAACGCCCCAAGCTTGTTTCCAAGCTTTATTGGTGAAGATCCGGTAGGTTGGATAAGCAAACTGAAAAATGTTTTGAACTTTGCTGAAATTTTTTCTTTCAAGAAGAGAAGCACTTCGGCACTCACCAAGGGGTCAAAATCTCCAATGGCACTGATTCTGTAGGATGCGAGGAATGAATGCTTCTGAGATAAACTATGTCACTATTGAGTCCTTCAAATAAATGCAACAGAATAATAAGCTGCCAGCTTACAATGATAGGTTTGAAGAGCTTATGGCATAGATAAAAGGAAAACAACCCATACTGCTTGAAGATTACTTTTTTTTGTGTATTTTATATATCATCTCAATGTGTACACCAAGAGCCCTCCAAAAATATGAAATCTCATGAACCCAGGACAGTAGTAAAAACATATTGCTCATGCTAGGAATTTGTGAGAAAGTTATTACAGAACAAACAAGTATACGACAAAGGGTACAAATTCAAATGAAATTGGCCAGTTGTTCTAAGAATCAGTATTATGATTGATTGGTGCCTTGGGAAAAAAAAAAAAGGTCAGTCTTATGCTTTAAATATGGAATTAGTATGAAATCAGCCCATGGAAATACTGTTACCATTGCTGGTGGGGAAGAATTGGGAAAATGCTTCAATGACATGAACCCTGGACAACTGGGTACAACAGGATTGTGTAAGTTGACTAAGCAAATCCACTTTACTACTGAACATTACAAATAAACTGGTTCAGCAACATATAGCACACCACACATAAGCCAAGAGCTACACTACTGAGCATCAACAGATAGCATGGACACATAAGCCAAGAGCTACACTACTGATCATCAACATATATGGATACATAAGCCAAGAGCAACATACCCTGAGAAGATTAAAGCAAAAGCAGATAAAAAAAGGACAGCTCTATATAATGCAACTGAATTGACGGGAATTTCTTTGTTTAGTAGGCTAGTACAGCCAAGTTCACCAAAAATTTTGGTGTGATCTGCATACACTTAAAGAAGAATGCCCTATGACAGGAACGGAAACAGCAAAGATATTTTCAAGTACATAGCAATTATTGTCAAATGCCCCAGTCCTGGCATCAAACAATTTTTTTCAGCCCCTCACTATACAAAATTGAAACAGATGCAAGTGACAGAGCACTGAGGGCTATACTGATGGCTTTGTTTCAATTGGCAGGCCCGGAGACCTCCAAATATTTCCCAAGGAAGTCCATTGATAGTTTGATACCATGCAGCTGTATTGTCAACTTACACAAAGAAGCTTTCATGACATGGAAGTACATATATCACAACAAAGGCTGACATGTATCAATGTGTACGGTGTAGACATAGATCAATGGCATTCAGGACAAGGTACCAACCAAGATCTGGGGTTCGACTGTTAAGACTCTGTACAGGTTTTGGAAACTAAGGCAACATCAAAATCTAGCTGAATTTAAGAAATATATTAACAGAACCACAAGCTGTAGTAGAGAGATCCAAAGGTACTGGCAAGAAAAATTCCAGGATGGGACTAGTGGCCGGAAGGGGCCAGGCCAGGCCAGGCATTGATAGGTCTGATGCAAAGTGAATCTGAATCCTGCTCTGAATCTGACATGCAACCTATATCAAACAGTTCAAATTCCCCAATACTTTCACAGTTTCACTCCTTTATCTAAAAATCGTGCTGGTTTATTATAACTAGGAAAAAAACAACTAGGTGCACAAAATTTCCCCAATGTTCCCACAGAGGGGGGAAAACAAATTCAGACTCTTGCTAATTCCATTTCCAGACAATAACCTCACTCGGTAACGGTATAAAGACAAGAGGGAGATTCAGTGACAGACCTTCACATCCAGGACGTGCTCATCCCCCGGCGTATCCTCCCCGTCCGCGTCTTGTCCTGCTCCTCCTCCCGCGCCGCCGAGCTTACTTCCATTTCCATCCGGAAAGACAGAGACAGCCATAGGGAGATCGCCAGGGAAGACTGGAGAGGCCGTCGGCGGCGCGGGTCTGGAATTGGGAGGCAGAGGGGGGCGGCTGCGCGGCGGCGGAGGGGATGTGGGAACGGAGGAGGAAGATTATGGCTTCAACAGCACGCAACCCAAACCCAATGCTTCCCCGAATTTTTGACAGTGTGAATTTCTTATTTCGGCCCTGTTCAGTTCCTCCAACTCTCTCTCCAAAACTCACTATTCACCTATCACATCAAATCTTTTCGCCGTGCATGCGAAGACTAAATGTAGGTAAATAAAAAAACTAATTACATACAGTTTTGATGTACACTTTATGCGAGCGATTCTTTTGAGTCTAGTTACGTCATGGTAGGATAATATTTACCACAAACAAACGAAACGTCTTCTGCAGTGTCCGATGTGACATTTTTTTTCCAAACTTCATCCATCTAAACACAGCCTTCATCTGAAAAATGATTTTTTTGGAGGGAAGAAGGTTCTGCGGAGGTTCTACAGCCGCTGCACCTGCACCTGGGTCCCACCTGCAGTCACACGGGCTCCCCCCGCCAATGCTTAGCAACAGTGAACGATGACTGGTCTGCTGCCGCCTTGCCTGAAATCAAATGTCCGGCTAGTTTTAGCCGTTCTAGATCTATGCCCTGTTTAGTTCCTCCAACTCTCTCCCAAAACTCACTATTCACCTATCACATCAAATCTTTACCTCGTGCATTTAAGCATTAAATGTAGGTAAATAAAAAACTAATTACATAGTTTTGATGTACATGACGAGACGATTCTTTTGAGTCTAGTTCGTCATGGTAGGATAATATTTACCACAAACAAACAAAAAACATGTTACAATTATCCGATGTGACATTTTTTCCCAAACTTCATCCATCTAAACACAGCCCTAGATGGTTATGAGTATCTCTTTTATATTTCAGAGGCCTCTGAAATATGAAATCTCATGAACTCAGGACAGTAGTAAAATAAATAACTGTAGAAGTATCTCTTTTATTCCTATTTGATAATTTCTATCTTGTAGTAGTAAAGATTTCTTGAGGAATACTTATAGAATCTTCAACGAGATAGATTTGCCAACGATTTGTCCATTCTAATTCAATAAACAAGCACACTACCTCACTAAAAAGATAGAGAGATTGTACATATTACTAGTTTTTTTTTTACGCACAACTGATACTATGCATGCCACAAGATGACTAGAATTTGCAGCCTAGTTCTCTGTTAGTCATTTTTTTTTTTTTTTGATAAAATTTCTCTGCTAGCCACTTATATATAGTCTTTTGGGTGACTAGTGGGACTAAAATGTTTTAGTTACTTTTTAGTCAGTTTGATTGGAACCGGTCCTCAGAGTGACTATCTAAACTTTAGGAAATGGTATCAAAACATACTCGTAGGCTCTCACACCCCACGTCTGGAATTAGCAAGTACTAATCCATTCCAAATTATAATTTATTTGACCTTTTTAACCTAACGTTTGACCATTCGAACTATTTAAAAATTTGTGCAAAATATCGTTTCTTTTGTGGTAGCATACATTATTAGTAAAGGTCACTTAGAGTGACTTAAATTTTGACTATGTTTGCACAATTTTTTGAATAAGACAAGTGGTCAAATTTGAGGTAAAAAAAAAGTCAAACAAACCAAAATTAGAATGAAGGGAGTACACAAATCCATAATTCATGGAATGAACTTATGATTGTTCGAATACAATTTTGTTAGCTAATCTATATTTTTTGGATAACATCAAAATCCCATTATAGGTCAAGGGGCTCACAGCTGTAGTGGTAAAGGCCACTAGCAGCTCCCACCTAGGGTTCAAATCACGGGTGTGACACCATTTCTTTAAAATTTACAATATCGGGTACTCCCCTACAGTTTTCTATAAAAAAATCTCATTATAGGACACAATTATTTATTTATTTAAAAAAATGATTTAAATAAGCGTGGCATGTAACCATGCAAGGAAAAACATATAGACATGAATATCAAAAGTCCAAATATTCTGTTTTAACCTCAAAATAATGAAAATATTAAAAAATGTTTTTGTACATGTAAAAAGTTTTTTTTATAATTGATAACTATCGTTTTGTAGGACTGAGAGCCTGTCAGCCTGATACACCACAATGGCACAACACAACATGCAAGGCAAAGCAAAGGCCCAAATAATGAAAATAATTATTTATTTATTTAAACGTGTCTAAATTATGTGTTTCATGTAATAAGTTATATATATTAGAGGTAAATTTGTAATGTGTGTAAGTTATGTTCATGCAATAAGTTATATATATAAGTTAGATGTAACTTTATAACGTGTATAAGTTATGTATTTCATGTAATAAAATTATATATATAAGTTAGAGGTAAATTTGTAACGTGTGTAGGTCATGTGTTCCATGTAATAATAAGTTATATATATAAGTTAGGCGTAACTTTGTAGTAGTGTGTAAGTTATGTGTTTGATGTAATAAGTTATATGTACAACATAAGGTTATTATAGACAAAAATATATGTACATCTTTATAACTCATTTATTTTACTAAAAATAGAAAACTTTTCAAAAAAAGAAAAATTGAGGAATTTGTTTTGCTAAAACGGAGAAGTTGTGGGGTACTTACCTTCCTGACGACGTCGTCCGCGATTTAGCAACGCCGTTTAGGTACCCTTTAGGCAAAGGGGCTTAGGGTAAAACTAAAATTACCTTCAGCCTCTTCATAGCATCTTAGTTTGCTCGTGGTCACCATACAAAAAGTTGATGTCATCACCCTAAAATGAAAAGCAAAAGAATAGAGAGGTTGAGAGATAAAACCACAATATGATGGCTCACTATTGTTTTCAAATTTCAATCTCTTGTCGATGGAAGAAGGGAATGCTGTATTATTAAATTGACAAGAGTTGTATTATGATCATATCTAGATGGATTTTTTAGACACAGAGATTTCCCCAGCTTCATTGATCATAAAGCAAGATGTTCAAGCGTTTACAACACTATGTGTACCGGCACGCCCACCCAAATTTAACAGCAGTCTCAAGACTTAGAAAACGTTCATATCTATTCTAATCAACTCATATCTGGATGGATTAGAACACTAGTGATCTTTTTAATGGAATTCATGCGGTGCACTTCATCGTTTACTAGAGTTTCGATAACAAACTTAGGGGTTCATCAACCCAAATACATGTGGCATTTTTATTGGTTCTCAAACATAGTTGCATTTTTATTTTTTTATTGATTCTCAAACATTGTTACATTCATTTACTAAAGTACTCCAGTGATTAGTCTAACACTGGTTAGATTACTAAAAAAAAGTCTAACCCTGGTTAGATCCTGGACTATCAACGATCACTATTTTGTCCACAACCTTTTTTTCGATTAAAAAATGCAAACACTGGCCTGTGAGGCCGTGAGCCCATCCCGACTCCCCACCTGCCGCCGCCGTTCACGCTGGTAGGAGCAGCCGCCGCCGCCGTCTCGCTCCAGGCCGCGAGCCCACTGCCGCCCGCAAGCTACTCATCCCAGGTTCCAATCTCATGGCAGAAGTGTCCGGCGGCGGCGGCGGCTCCCGGCTCCCCGAGGATCTCGTTATCTGGGAGATCCTGACGCGTCTGCCGGCGAAGCCCCTCCTCCGGTGGCGCGCCGTCTGCCGCTCCTGGCGCCGCCGCCTCACCTCCGACGCCAAATTCCTCCTCGCCCACCACCGCCGCCAGCCCTCGCTCCCGCTCCTCACCGCCTGGGACCCGGACACGCACGAGAGAAGGATCGACGCCCTGGACCACCGCGCCGGCGAGCGGCACCCCGTCGCGCGGCTGACGCCGGGGCCGGCCGACGCCGCCTCCGAAGAGGAAGACATCTACGTGCTCGCTTCCTGCGACGGCCTCATCATCATCCATGCCTACGGCGGCCTCGAGGTCTGCAACCCGATAACCCGCCAGCGCGCGCCCTCCCGCTGCTGCACGGCGCCGCCTGCATCTCCGCGCTCTACCCTCACGGCCCATCCGCGTCGTACCGAGTGCTGTGCTGCTTCAGTAGAGCCGACGACGGCCACGCCGTGTACCACGTGCACACACTCGGGTCCGGCGAGCTCAGGTGCGTCGGAGAGCCTCCAGAGCCATGGGCGTCGGGGGATCTGGCGATGGCGGTGTCGATGATGGGGTTCCATGACCCGCCCATCCTGGCAGATGGTAGGATCTACTGGAAACCAATACAGCTGCCCGACGGCAATGGCAAGGTCAACAACATGCTCGTGTTCGACACCATGGTCGAGTCCTTCCAGCATTTGCTGTCGCCCGTCGCCGAGGCCCCCTTTATTGAACTGTTTCAGATGAACAGTGGCGCCCTTGGATTGTACCAGTACCGCGGCGGCATGGTTGATCTTTGGGTGCTACAGGATCACAGGAGTTGGTCCTGGTCGATGAACCACCAGATCAAATTGGACTTGCAGTTTTTCTCTCTGCTACCGGTACTGGACCCAGAAGGGGATGTGCTTATCCGTTCTAAAAGATGGGGATCCCCAGGCATCCTGTGGCAACATCTGCAGCACATTTCTGGTGTTAATGGCAGTTTGCTGGCCCGGTATGAATGGAGTGCCTATCTGCAGCTTAGCAGTCATAGGTTCAAAGAAAGTCTTGTCCACCATAACTTCTTCTCGATGGAAGGTAATGATGGTGGTGTGGATGAAAAACCATTGTTCGATGGCTTGTCAACTGTGGCGTTAGTTCGCGATGATAATTCTGAGACACATTGACAAACAAAGGTATTGATCTTTGCTGGCAAACTGTTAAATCTCAGCAGGATGGAGTCACTTCTGATGATCGTGATTCCTGAACTGTCTAGTCATAACAGTACAATAGCATTGCAGATTAGTAATAACCTGATACTTTACCTCGGGTCTAGTATTTATTTTCCCCTTTGACATGAGTCATGAACACACTGTTTATTTTAATTATGTAATGACTTTTTAATCTTCTGTCTTTTATTTGTATTAACTCGCAAGTATCTCTGGTAATAGTGATGCTGCATAGAGATTTCAATAAGCTGATATGTCTGCCTCTCTGTGTAAGCACACAATTTCAATTTGGATTTTGTATTTCTTTGCAGTCCAAAGTCTGGGTAGGGCACAAAGTATCCAATGAGCAACAAAAATACAATGAGTAACCTGCAACCATCGTGTCAAGTTTCTGGTGCTTTTTCCCTATCTTCACTAAGTCATGAACACATGATCATCATGCATAATAAAGTACTCCAGTAATCAATTGATGCTGCAGAGGGATTTGGATAAGCAACTCCAAGTGTAAGCTTCTCTACTTTGATTTCTTTGCTAGGCCTTTTCCCTATTTGTACTTGTGTGTAGCACACATGTATATTTTTTATTTCTGTTACTCCTGGCATACCCCATTTGCTGTTCTTGTTTTAGCAAGCCTTTTAAAGGAAAAACCATACATTGTACTTTAAAAGCTTTGAACTACCTAATTGTGTTGTGAATCAAATTATTGCTTGCTTGTGAATTTTAGCCCATTGAAAAAATGACCTGCCAGAATAATAGGACCATGAGGTCTAATACCATCTGACTGTAAGCCTAGTAGCCTGGGTGCATTTCGCTCAATGTCTCAGTGTCAATGGTAGTAGTGAGATTTAGTAGCGTGTTTGCTTCCTGGGACTGGGAATCAATATTTCTGTTTCATTTTATTTGTTGCCTTTGTATAAACCATGCTATGTTTTGTTTCTATGCTCGGCATATTGCCTTCATTGAAACAAAAATACACTATATGGAGTTAGATGCATTCTATAAACATATGCAGAAATGTGTAGCCAGACTGCCATTATCATATCCGATATACACCAAATACCATTCTATGAATTTAGAAATGTGCCTCTTAGAAGCCGTGTTCCAGTCTTTTTGGTTGTAAAAAAAGATGTGATTCTGACTTTCTGAGTTACTGATAATTTTTGGCAGTGAGGATGAAAAACCTTGTTCTAATGGTTGCAATGTGTGTTGGTGCATGCTGATCAGACAGACAGTTTCCACTCTACTCAGAAGTCAGATCACACCCATAAGATCACTAACCTGTCACTAGCTGAGCTGCATTGCATTCATGACCATTCAGAACATCAGATGACTGCATTTTCACACTACACACTGGTACCAAGTTTTAGCTGCAAGCAACAGCCTCGGCTCCCAGTTATTCATGCTCCAATCGTAGGGTCGCGTTGTCTCCTAGAGCTGAACCTGGGTTCTCCGTCATCCAATACCATTAGCAATGTAATCATTCGATGGTGGCTTCCTGCCCTCTTTCTCAATATATCCACATCAGACGCAGGCAGCCACTGTGAGAATTTACAAGCTCACAAAAGTCAGAAGTTCCATCAGTCAAGCTGCAGCCTAGATTCGGTCATATCTGCGTGTTCCTTCACCAATAGAAAATCAGACAATCCCAACTGCAATGGTTTGACATTGGCATTGTGTCCATAGGCTCCCAAAGAGCATCTCCAGGTCAGAAACTACGGGTGTCAAAATTTCTGGGTCTGGGACTTTGGCTTCAGTACCACCTTTGCAACCAATCTAACATTTGGGGCTTCTGATTTTGGTCCTTGGCATGTTGCTGGACCACAAACTAGAGCCGATTTCACTGGACATTGTAGTAGAGACGGATATGGGATTCGTTAGTGAGGAGATGATCCATTTGCTCAATCTCCCCATGCTCAATCTCACAACAAAAGCTGACATTTATCAATGTGTACATAGATCAATGTCATTCAGTACAAGATACCGACCAAGATGTCGGGGTTCAACTGTTAAGATTCAGTACAAGAAGGGTTTGGAAACTAAGGCAGTGTCAAAATCTAGCTCAATTTAAGAAACATGTTAACAGAAGCAAAAGATGTAAGGTGTTAACCACAAGCTGCAGTAGAGAGATCCAAAGGTAGTGGCAAGACGAATTCCAGGATGGGATAAAGGTCTGATGCAAAGTGAATCAATTCTGCTCAGAAACTGACATGGAACCTACACCAACAGTTCTGATTCCCCAATACCTTCACTCCTCTTTATCTAAAAATCGTGCTGCTTTAACTAAAAAAAAAAAGACTTGCTGCACAAAAATTCCCCACATGTTCCAAGGGGGAGAAAACAAATCCTGATTCTTACTTCCATTTCCAGACAATAACCTCACTCTTATTAACAATATGCAGACAAGATGAAGATTCAGTGACAGACCTTCACATCCAGGATGCATCCTCCCTGTCCGCGCCTTGTCCTCCTCCTGCTCCACCCCCGCCGCCGAGCTTACTTCCATTTCCATCCAAAGAGATGGGGATCGCCGGGTGGACGGGGGAGGCCGCCCGCCGCCAGCGCGGGTTTGGAGTTGGGTGATGGAGGCGGATGCACGGCGGCGGGGGGGATGCGGGAACGGAGGAAGATGATGGCTTCAGCAGCACGCAACCCACGTTTTCCCCAAATTTTGACAGTATGAGTTCTTATTTCGCCAGAAAATGAATTTTTGGAGGGAAGAAGGTTCTGCGGAGGTTCTACGGCCGCTGCACCTGGGTCCCACCTGCAGTCCCGCAGGCTCCTCGACCAGGCTTTTAGCAACACTGAACGATGACTAGTTGGCTGCCTTGCCTGAAATCAAAGGTCCGGCAACTTGGCCACGTAGACGTTTACAGTAGAAGTATATTTTTTTATTCCTTTTTGAATTTTGATAATTTCTATCTTTGTAGTGGTAATGATTTGTATAGGGGAATAGTTACAATACAGAATTTTCATCGGGATACGTTTGTCACCGATTTGTCCATTCTAATACAGTTACCAAGCACACTACCTCACTGAAAAGATAAAGAGATTGTACTCGACCGTTTTTTTTTAAAAAAACATGCAATTCTAACACATGGTTTAGTATCTCAAGTTTGACTAATATAGATAAAAACAATCAATATTTATGTTATTAAATAAATATTATTAGATTTATTATGAAATACATTTTTAAATAAATAAGTCATAAATATGAATAATATTTAGTAGAAATTTGGTTAGACATACGCTACTCTTGACAGCACGCAACTCATTGGACGGAGTGAGTATACATTACCCCTATGCATGCATGCCTCTAGATAACTAGAATTTGCAGCCGGGTTCCCCTCCTAAACTTCAGTCATCCGAATCATAGACTAAATTTTGGCTACTAGGTGTTTGGTCTTGGTGTTCTAGTCTCTTTTTTAGTCAGGATCTTTGGGTTAGTCCTCTGTTAGTCACTTTTTTTGTAAATGTTCTCTGCTAGTCAGTTATAGCACCTCTTGGGTGACTAGTCGGACTAAACTGTTTTAGTTACTTTTTAGTCAGTTTGATTGGAACTTCTAACTAAACTTTTAGGGATAGGATCCAAACATACCCATAGGACATTGGGCTCTCACACTCACGTCTCGAATTAGCAAGTACTCATCTGTTCCATATTATAATTTTTTATAACTTTTTCAAACCCAAGTTTGACCACTCGTATTGTTTAAAATTTTGTGCCACTTCTTTTGCGGTATCATGCTTTATTAGTAAAAGTTACTTAAAAGTGACTTGAATTTGACTATGTTTGCACAATTTTTTTTGAATAAGATGAGTGGTCAAATTTTGGATCAAAAAAAGTCAAACAAACTATAATTTAGAAGGAAGGGAGTACACAAATCCATAATTCATGGAATAAAATTATGATTGTTCGAATACAATTCCGTTAGTTAATCTATATTTTTTTTTGGATAATATCAAAATCCCATTATAGGACACAATTATTTTTATTAAAAAATGTGATTTAAATAATTGTGGCATGTTACCGTGCAAGGGAAAACATTTCGAAATGAATATCAAAAGTCCACATGTTATTTTTTGAACCTCAAAATTATGAAAAGCTTAAAAAATGTTTTTATACATGTAAATTAGATTTTGTTATAGTAATTGATAACTAACGTTTTATAGGACTGAGAGCCCAATACACCCAGCGCAGCAGTACCACAACGGCACAACATGACAAATTATGCCTCTTTTTATAATGATGATGAAATATGCACGAGAGTGTTCCACTTTTCATTGCGTATAAAAAAGATAGTTTAGGTACCCTTGAACGGTAGGCAAAGGGGTTTAGGGTAAATCTAAAATTACCTTCAACCTCTTCATATCATAGCATCTTAGTTTGCTGGAGTATCGCTGTACCGGTCGCCATAAAACAAGTTGATGTCATCACCACAAAATGAAAAGTAGAAGAATGGAGAGGTTGAGAGACAAAACCACAATATGATGGCTCACTGTTGTTTTCAAATTTCAAGATCTTGTCGATGGAAGCAAGGGAATGATATATTATTAAATTAACAAGAGCTATATTATGATCATATCACTAGAACACTAGTGTTTTTTTTTATGGAATTCATACGGTGCACTTTATTGATTCTCAAACATAGTTACATCATTTAAGAGTTTCGATAAATAAACTAAAGGGTTCATCGACCCAAATACAAGGTTGCATTTTTATTGATTCTCAAACATAGTTGCATTTTTATTGATTCCCAAACATAGTTGCATCCATTTATTTATTTACTAATAACTAAAGTACTCCAGTGATTAGTCTAACCCTGGTTAGATTACTACCTAACCCTGGTTAGATCCATGACCTATCAACGATCACTATTTTGTCCACACCTTTCTCGATTAAAAAATGCGAGGCCTGTGAGGCCGTGAGCCCATCCCGACTCCCCACCCGCCGCCGCCATTCACAGCAGCCGCCGCCGCGCCGCTCACGCTCCAGGCTGCGAGCCCACTGCCGCCCCCGCTCCTCATTCCAGGTCCCATCTCATGGCACAAGTCTCCGCCGGCGGCAGCAGCCCCCTGCTCCCCGAGGATCTTGTTATCTGGGAGATCCTGACGCGTCTGCCGGCGAAGCCCCTCCTCCGGTGCCGCGCCGTCTGCCGCTCCTGGCGCCGCCGCCTCACCTCCGACGCCAAATTTCTCCTCGCCCACCACCGCCGCCAGCCCTCGCTCCCGCTCCTCACCGCCTGGGACCCGGACACGCACGAGAGAAGGATCGACGCCCTGGACCACCGCGCCGGCGAGCGGCACCCCGTCGCGCGGCGGACGCCGGTCCCGGCCAACGCCACCTCCGAGGAGGAGGAAATCTACGTGCTCGCTTCCTGCGACGGCCTCGTCATCCTCCGTGCCTACGGCGGCTTCGAGATCTGCAACCCGGCGACTCGCCAGCGCGCGCCCCTCCCGCTGCTCCACGACGTCGCCTGCATCTCTGCTCTCTACCCTCACCGCCCGTCCAGGTCGTACCGGGTGCTGTGCTGCTTCAACAGAGCCGAGGACGGCCACGCTGTGTACCATGCGCACACACTTGGGTCCGGCGAGCTCAGGTGCCTCGGAGAGCCTCCTGAGCCGTGGGCGTCCGGGGATCTGGCGATGACGGTGTCGATGATGTGGTCCCATGACACGCCCGTCCTGGCAGACGGCAGGATCTACTGGAAACCAATACGGCTGCCTGGCGGCAACGGCAAGATCAACAACATGCTCGTGTTCGACACCATGGCCGAGTCTTTCCAGCATCTGCTGTTGCCCGTCGCCGAGGGCCCCTTTGTGGAGCTGTTTCAGATGAACACTGGTGCCCTTGGATTGTACCAGTACCGCGGCGGCACGGTTGATCTTTGGGTGCTACAGGATCACAGGAGTTGGTCCTGGTCAATGAACCACCACATCAAATTGGACTTGCAGTTTTCCTCCCTGATACCGGTGCCAGACCCAGAAGAGGATGTGCTCGTCCGTTCTATAAAATATGGATCCTCAGACCTCCTGTGGCATCATCTGCAGCACATTTCTGGTGCTAATGGCAGTTTGCTGGCCCGTATGAATGGAGCGTTCATCTGAAGTTTAGCAGCCATAGGTTCAAAGAAAGTCTTGTCCACCATGACTTCTTCTCGATGGAAGGTAATGACGGTGGTGTGGATGAAAAACCATTGTTCGATGGCTTATCAACTGTGGCGTTGGTTCGTGTTCGTGATGATAATTCTGAGCCACATTGAGAAACAAAGGTATTGGTCTTTGCTGGCAAGCTGTTAAATCTCAGCAAGATGGAGTCACTCCTGATTCTTGAACTGTCTAGTCATAACTGTACAATAGCATTGCAGATTAGTAATAACCTGAAACTTTACCTCGAGGCTGGTATTTATTTTTCTCCTTTGATATGAGTCATGAACACACTGTATTATTTTGATTATGTCATGCCTTTTTAACATTGTGTCTTTTATTTGTAATAACTTGCAAGTATCTCTGGTAATAGTGGTGCTTCATAGAGATTTCAATAAGCTGATATGTCTGCCTCTCTGTGTAGCACACAATTTCAATTTAGATTTTGTATTTCTTTGCAGGTAAACGTCTGGGTGGGGCACAAAGTATCCAATAAGCTACAAAAATGCAACGAGTAACCTGCAACCATTGTGTCAAGTTTCTGGTGCTTTTTTCCCATCTTCACTGTGTCATGAACACATGATCAGCATGCATAATAAAGTACTCCAGTAATCAATTGATGCTGCAGAGAGATTTGGATGAGCAACTCCAAGTGTAAGCTTCTCTGTTTTCTTCTTTTTAGGCCTTTTCCTTATTTGTTGTATTTGTGTGTAGCATTGTGTGTAGCACACATGTATATTTTTTCATTTCTGCTACTCCTGGCATACCCCATTTGCTGTTCTTGTTTTTGTAAGCCTTTTAAAGGAAAAACCATTTATTGTACTTTAAAAGCTTGGAACTGCCTAATTGTGTTGTGAGTAAAATTAGAGCTTGCTTGTGTATTTTAAGCCCATTAAAAAAAATGACCTGCCAGACTAATAGGAGCATGAGGTCTAACACCATCTTACTGTAAGTCTAGTAGCCTGGGTGCATTTCACTCAACTGTCTCTGTGTCGATGGTAGTAGTGAGATTTAGTAGTGCGTTTGCTTCCTGGAACTGGGAATCAATATTTCTGTTTCACTTTATTTGTTGCCTCTGTATAAACCATGCTATGTTTTGTTTCTATGCTCGGCATATTGCCTTCATTGAAACGAAAATACACTACATGTGGAGTTTAGATGCACCCTATAAACATATGCAGAATTGTGTACTTGTGTAGCCATACTGCCATAGCATCCTATCTGATATACATCGAATACCATTCTGTCAGTTTAGAAATGTGCCTCTTAGAAGCTGTGTTCCAGTCTTTTCGGTTATACAAAAAAGATGTGATTTCTGAGTTACTGATGATAATTTTGGTATATCAATGATGGCGGTGAGCCCTGTTTTAAAGGCGGCTAGGCATCCAGGCAAGTGCTGGGTACGGCTGGACTATGGCTGGATGCCTAGGCGATGCCTAGGCGACGCCTAGGTGACAAGGCATCACTATTTTCCAAAGCGAGCTGTGTACGCTTGGATGCCTAGGAGACGCCTTTAAAACAGGGGCAGTGAGGATGAAAAACCATTGTTCTAACGGTTGCAACATGTGTTGGTGTTCGCTGATCAGACAGACAGTTTTCACTCTACTCAGATCTCACCCACAAGATCACTAACCTGTCACTAGCTTAGCTGCATTGCATTCATGACCATTCAGAAAAGCAGATGACTGCATTTTCACACTACACACTGGTACCAAGTTTTAGCTGCAAGCAACAGCTTCGGCTCCCAGTTATTCATGCTCCAATCGTAGACTAAGGGAACAGCTGGGTTGCGTTTGTCTCCTAGGGCTGAACATGGGCTCTCGGTCGTCCAATACCAATATCAATGTAATCGTTTGTCGGTGGCTTCCTGTCGTCTGTTAGAATTTACAAGCTCACAAAGTCAGAAGTTCCATCAGTCAAGCTGCAGCCTATAGCTTTCATATCTTTCTGCACCTTGCTTCGCCGATAAAAAATCAGACAATCCCAACTGCAATGGTTTGATTGCACAGGATAAGGTTTTAAAATTGTGACCAGAACCAAGTAATGATGTTGAATTGAGAGGGAAACAGCAAACCTTGTGTAGAGAACATCCTGGTGCAGAGATCCTTGACACTCCTGGCATTGTGTCCATAGCCTCCCAAAGAGCATCTCCAGGTCAGAGACTACGGGTGTCAAAATTTGATCTGTCAGTGCTGAGCTCAGGGGCATAGTTCTTCCAAACATAGATGCATTTCAGAGTGCATAGTGTCTTACCATTTGCTGCTGTTTTGTAGTATAACTTTGCTTCTCCTCCCTTGGCAATGTGAGCAAAGTGTCTGACCGTCATGACTGCATGATGAAAATAGGCGTAAATAGACACTGGTTGCATAGGTTTTACATCTGCAGTGTAGTGCATGCCTCACCTGATGACAGCTTTGCACCCAAGGCAAGTTAATTGTTTCTTTGCAAATTTCATTATCCCGCTATTTGAAGGAGTTGAGATTGAAACAGATCTGGTGTAGCTTCCATGAAGCAACTCTTTGCTGGCACTTGTCAGAATTGGCTCAAAGATCTTCAAAAGTGTCTGCCGGTTGACATATTAGGTGAAGCATCGGACACAAACTGATATTAGTTGTGGGTAATGTTTCAAATCTCTTATATTTGGCCAGATACAGATTAGAACAGATAGCTGACCAGATAAGAATTGGAGTTAACAAAGCTAGAAACTACTACGAGAGGCAGTAAACTTGCAGTTAGATGTTTAAGGGTTCAGCCTTTTTTTTTCCACTTAAAAGGAGCATTCTCATAACAGGTTTCACTGTTCCAAATAAGATTCAGTGGGGTCATGGTTGGAGCTTGATCGCAAAAAGGTCAGTGTTCACCTTGGTAAAGGTTCCACTAATATAATCTGCAGCTTCTCTTCCAAATCCAAGCTTCATTGCAACTTCAGCCGCAGAATCACCAAACTGTACCATCACATAAGCAAGCAAGAAAGCTTGCTGTTAAAAAAACTGGCTACAGTGCTAATACCTAGAGTACCAAGAAATTGAGCATGGGAGGGTAAGGTATCATGTGAATAAGGTCTTCGTGGTCCGCTCTAGTTCAGTGTCAGTATGCTGATGTCTATCATTTAGAATCAAATTTACGTGTGCCCAATGTATAGTGTGAATTTTTAGATAATAATGGTTTGCATGGGTTGAACCTTTTATTTATATATATTGGGTTGCTTCCCAGTTGATGTCCCTAGGACATCCGATATCAGAGGCCTGCAGTACTCATAGATCAATCATGAAGATACAAGGTATCACACAGTACAAGGGCAAAAGCTGAAGTCTTGAACTTTGTGAGATCAAACAGAATAAGAAGACGACTAATAGATGTGTACAATATACAAGAACAATGCTGTACTTTGCCTCTGCATTATGCTCATAACCTTTTATATATATTGGGTTGCTTTACGTTTGAATTTATCTACAGATTTGAAATGCTTGAGAGAAATGGTACTTGGTGCAACTCTTTTGCACACATCGGATTTATCCAGTGCCCCTGGGGGGAAGCCGCCTGAAGATAGGGTGCACTGAACAGAGTGTATCAGAGGGGTCACCTAAACCCCTGGGTGATTGTTGAGTACCTATCAGAGGGGTCACCTAAACCCCTGGGTTAGTGTCGTGGCAGTGTGATTAACCCCTGCCTGATTCCTTAATCAGCGGGGCTCCGTATGATTTTATCCTCACTTCTACATTTATATTTATAATACTTAGTAAAAAATCCAAATAGATAAAAATATTTTGTTACTAGTGATACACTGTTCGTTATAAAAAGAATACAAGTAGACCTTTATTCCATTCAAACAGTCGCAAAAAAAAATAGCTTATCTTTAAACATGAGTAATCTAGTCCCAAGACAAGGCTGGCAAAATGCAAAATATAAAACCTGGAGAGGATTTGAACGTAGTTGTCTACAATTGATTCGGATCGTCTGGTACTTGTTCATGCAGTTTTGGATAGTGAAACACGCCGATATCATCTCGGCACAATAGCTTAAGATTGACCAAACTTTTTGAAAGAACAGATTGACGCCTTCAACCAAACAGGTAGGAGATTGAAGGACTAACAGTTAGCTGCTGTAGCTAAGATGCCAAAGTATATATAGTCGTGACTGTTAGATTAGATCTATGAATGATACTCCCCGCAATGTATAGAGCTTAGGCCCTTGTTTGGTTGAGGAACTTTTTAGTCGACTGGGGTAAAAGAAGTCCCCTGAGCCAAACAATAGGGACTTTTTAGGGACTTTTTTTCTATTAGTCTCAAAAAGACTCTTTTAGAGGGACTTTTTTTATTAGTCTCTGGGATTAAAAGTCCTAGAACTTTTCTAAACCAAACAGGGCCTTAGTAATATCAGATGATGGGTCTGAGCCTGATATGCCTAAGTGCAGCAATGCCACACAAGAGCGCTCACAAGTTCACCATATCGTCATGCTCAAATATTGCTCGTGCCGTTTGTCAAAAAAAAAAAAAAAAAAATTGTTCATGCCATGATGCGAGCACACTGGCCCGCTGGGTAGCTCAATTTCACCTCACCACAAGGCTACAAATAGGTACCACACGACTATCAATGCACATAGGACATGAACACAAGGTTAACTCACAAGGAACTAAGAAATTTACCGGTGGAATATATCAGGCTGCAAACAAACAAGTCAAACATGACTAAAACCAGGTCCTGATCATGATCAGATCATATTATCTCTAAAATGTACGGCAACTTTGCATCCCACCTCTCTCTCTCTCTCTCACTCTGTGCACGCGTGCGTGTAAGATCTACCATTCACGTGGCATATGAATGCGTAACCATAATAGAGTATAAGGTACAGTCCTAAGGAAATTAGTTGCTTTCATTGGGGCAAAATTGTATTAACGATTAGTTCCCCAGTTCCCTCAAGCGACGACTCCTCAGTAGGGTGAGCCTCCACATTTCACTTGGACAGTGCATATGGCGGTATGATCGATGGGTCAGAGATTTGCACAGTATATGCATTATCCTGCAGTCACGAAACAAAAATGTCAACAGACCACCATGAAGTCTCTTCCCTTGCATCCAGCATTTTAAACTTCTTTTTTTATATATAAAATTCCTGTAGGGGTTCCCTAAAAAAACATTGTAAACACTAAAACAGTAGACAAGCAAAGTTTCATGCACCCGCAGAATCTCTACAAGAATGATGAATAGGTAGAAACTAACAACCATGACAACTCAAGAATTCAACCTAAACTGTCATTTGTCTATCCACATCTGCAACAAATAACCTAGAATATAAAAATGAAAGTGTGATGCTTACCCGGTGTAAATTTTGGGCTGAGGCAGCCACAGATTCAGGATTCTCAGGTAACACAACATTTTCAGGCACACGACCTCCCTTCAGTTCTTCCAGAATCTGAAAGGAAAGGAAACAAACAAACAAAACACATGTATTACATCTCTCATCGCTACTTAAACGTGAATTCAACTGTTACTATAAACAAAGCCATTTTACCTTTTGCTGCTCTTTGTAAAAGTTCAAATACCAAAAGGACACTGATAGGATCGAGAATAAAACTCCAATAGGCCACAGAATAAATTTGGATGTATGTGCAAAAAGATGCAGAATCATACATAATCCTGGCCAAAGGGCCAAGAATACTGGAAGCAGCAGCCATACAGAGATTTTAAATAGAACTCCATCAATTGACTCACTGTCCTTAAACTTTGAAGTGAAAGCTAATAGAATAAAGGTGATGAAGCACATCATGAGAGCTCCTGGGATAATGACCTGCATCCAAGGGTTCTGTCCTGACTGTCCTGAGTTCGACAGTAACCATAAGAGGACAGGACCACAGAACATAGGCAGCTTATCCGCAATAGAGCACATGGAACCTAGCAAACCCTGATTTGAAACAATGAAGTGAGATGAACAAGCATTGGCATATTCATGATTGAAGCGGCTGTGTGTTTACTGTATGTATGAACTACGAACAAACTGAAGAACAAATCAACAAAGAGGGTTTAGTGAATTCAAGAAAGATTTGCATGACATCAATTACTAGGATATCTAACACTCTGACAGCGTTTTAGTAATTGTTTAGGTGTGTTTTCCAAAAGAGTGTGCCTCTTTTCATTGCATAGAAAAGAAATGTTTTAGGTACCATTGAATGGTAGGCGGGGAAAGATATTCAGGGTAAATTACCTTCATCCTTTTCAGAGCTTCTTCGTTTGCTGGAGTGCCGGTCACCTGATTGGAGGCAGGAACATGTTGATGTCATCACCGTAAAATGAAAAGTAGAAAAACGGGAGAGGTTGAGAGACAAAAACCACATAAGTTTCTCACCACAGCTGTCATAATAGGGTCCTGTCTACTTGCTAGTGGCGATGCGAATCCGGGAATCCTCATCATTGCAGTCAGGCGATTATCGATGAGAACATGGAAGTCCATTATTGTTTTCAGGTAATCCTGTATTGTTGCCAAAGCAAGCTTAATTTGCTCAATGTCATCATTCTTGTTGTCATTGGGATGGATTCTCTGAGCTCCCACTTGACTATTATCCCCCTGTGCAGGAACAAAAAAGGGCAACAAGCAAAAGAGACGTTGTAATAAGAATGCTAAAAGGGGCAAAAGGGTCTCAGACAGAACAGCAACAGGGTTTGAGATGACAAATCCCCTCTGCAAAATCGAAGTCGAAATCAAACGATACAAGCAGGAATCATAAATGAATTTCACAGGAATTGTTTTTTTTTTTCCTGGGATCCAAAGCAGGCCTAACTCTGTAGACACACAAGGAACGAAGCAAAGCTATCCATCAAAATGGATGATTGGTTGCAGTCGCTTTCAAAATTCCAACCAGCAAAAGCAAGCCGGGAACCAGTAGATCCCAAAGCAATAACTCGTTCTCGGTCTGTTACCTCGGTGGGCACGGGATAAGCTTCCCCGTCGTCGCTGCCCGCACTGCCGCCGCTTCCTCCTCCTCCTCAACACCGCCGTCGGAGGGTAGGAAGAAGAGGAAAGCGAGAGCGAGGATTCCGAGCAAGGAGACGGGGCGGGAGCTGCTGCAGGGGAGGACGGGCGGCAGCACCCGAGGTCCCCCGAAGCCATGGCGCGGCCGCGGAGGGTGGATCGGAAGGGCGGCGGTGTTGTGGATCGGCGGGGTTGAGGATTCCGAAGGCAGGCAGTCGCCTTCGCCTCTCGCCGTCTGTTGCTTTGCTTGCTCTCTGTCGGAGAGGGAGTGGACTGGACTGATGAGCTGAGCTGGACAGACGAATCTATCACAAGATTCTATCTGGTCTGTCCGGTCCAAATCCTCTAGAAGGTCAGAGATTGGCGCGGAGCCTGTGTGGGGCCGCAGAGGCGGTTTTATTATTTGAATAATTTAATATATACAGTTGGAGATTTGAGCACAACACGTGCACAATAGGCAACAGCCCAGTTAACTATTCCTACTGCCAGTGGCGGAGCCAGAAATAGAATATAGGGGTCAATTTGTCAATTAAATTTGGTTTACGCAGTGAAAAAATAATCTTAGTATTTATAAGTATACAAAATACAATTGACAACAAATCGTAAGCATAAAAAGTTGCTAAAAAAGCATCATAAGAACGTGATTGACAACAAAAGTATTACACGATTAACTATTTTTAGCACACATATATGTATAGATAGAAGAATAAACAAGGAAGATACAGGGACATGCAGAGCATAGAGACTTATGGCCTTCAGAAAATCACGGAGCCAGGGGCATGTTCCAGTTTAGACTCTACCTGGCTCCGCCAGTGCCTACAGCACAGATTAACCTGACATTCAGATAAAGTTTCCACTCCACTCAGTTCTCACCCACAGGATTGTTATAAAGTCAAGTCAAAAATGGTGGCCAATTAAATGAGGTGGAATACAAGTCAAGGAACAAGTGTGTAAGGAGTGACTTTGAACAAAGACTCATCAGCTCCTTCCCTCTATATAAGCAAATGTATGGAAGGCTGAAGAGGCCACTTCAGCTAGTTGTACATGTACTGCTCCCACAAATAATAAGACATGTGTTCCATCTCCATCTCCTATTCTATGTTCTTGTGTTTGTGTATCAACAAGACTCGATTTCTTAACACGTTATCAGCACCAGACTTTACCGAGCTAGAAGGTAAGAAGGTAAGAAATCGAAGTTCTTTCACACAGAGGTGATGACCAACCTCACCGGTGGATGCAGTAGCGCCACAAAGAACACATATGCTAGTCGTTGGCGCGTCGGCAACGTCCGGTGACACTGTCACCGTCCACAGCCGGAGATGACCAGCGCGGTGCAAGGACGGCTCTGCCTCCGCCCGCCGGCGACGCAAGAACGGCTCTGCCTTCGCTCGCCAAAGATAGGCCCTGAAGTGCCTCCGATGTCCTGCAGACATACATGAATCCCTTACCTTTCGTCCTGAAGACGAGCAGGTCGGGTCACCTTTGCCCTAAAGGCAAGCGGATCGAACCCAGCCATGGCCCTGAAGGCCACCTCGCCCAGCAGGCCGCCTGCTGCATGCGGGAGGCTCCTGGCTCCGCAGCTGAGCCGGCACGCGCGGGCCCCGCTCTGCTCGGCACACCTCGCTACCCACGCGCGGCACGGTCCGCCACCGCCTGCAGCCAGGCCCCGAAGGCCACGACTTCACGAGCCGGCGCGAGCGTGGACGCGCAGCAGCGCATGGACGTCGGCGCCGCAGGCTCGGCGCCTCCTCTCGGCGCGTCCCGCGGGCACGGACAGGGACGTGCGTCTCTGGCGCGCGGAGCGCGGCCCGTGCCGCCCGATGCGGTGCGCCTCCGGCGCGCAGACGCGGCCCAGCTCGGCTCCACGCACGCGGCGCAGCCCGCTGCGGCTGCTGTGCGAGCACGCGGGGTACTCCTTGCCCCGTCGTCGCCTGGTGCCTCCACGGGCGTGGGCCCCGCGCGGGCTAGAGGCCCACAGGCCTGCTGCCGCTGGATGCTCGCCTCCCTCATACCAGATGAGCAAGGCACGGCCGCCGCCGGCAGCCATGCGCAGGCGCCACTGGCCCTGCCGCCCGGCAGTTCTGCCATGCAGAGCGAGCGCGCTAGCCTACGATAGAAAGGAAGGGGATAAGAACGGGGGATTATGGCACACGCTCACAGCTGAACAATAATGAATTGCTAGAGAGCAGAGCACGCTGTGCATGGCCACATGGGCCAAGGCTGTCCCTCTCCCTATGCATGTGCTCCCTGCTGTACTTCTCTCGAGGAGAAATGTCTCCCGTGCAATAGAGAAGGCGTTTATCTCCTGAAGAGATATGAACGCGCCTAGGGAGTGCTGCGTGAGTCTGGAAGCCACTGAGGCCTTGTTTAGATGGCTAAAGTTTCTAACCTTTTTCTCCGACTTTACTCCATCACATCACATTAAATACAATTCAAAAGGCGTATATTTGGAAAGATAAAATATAGGTTAAAAAATAACTAATTACTGCTTGATTTAGATATGCATTCGTTGCGAGGCGATTCTTTTCGGCTGGGTTACTCCATGGTGGGATAATATTTACCACTAACAAACAAACGCGAAGCGTCTTTACGATTATGCGATATGACAGAAAGCAAAATTTTAACCATCTAAACAAGGGAGCCACTGCATGAGTGCATGCATGCTGCCTCATTTTCTCTCGCAAAGCCACGAACGGCTAGCAAAAGACCGGCTCATGCAGGTCCTTGGGCCATGTGCGCAGCATCCTACCATGCATGTCTCTCCTATCCCGTGCATTTAATTGGATGAGGAGAAAGCACCGAGTGCTTAGCAGTGCTAAGCAAAAATACGTGGCCTGATACATGCATGCACAAATTGGTTTGAAGCTATTTGGACCATATTTGTGACCTGAAGTCACATATTTAAACGACGCGTTCAGCTACACGTTAGCGACCAGAAGTCGCATATACGGCCTGGGGTCCGTATAAATAAACAGTGACCTGAAGTTCACTGCGTCATACGATGCGACTTGAAATCGCACGTATATAATATGGCTCGAAGACCATGAGTTATTAGTGGCCTGAAGTCCACTATATTCTTTATATTATTACACTTTATTTACTGCAATTTACTTCATCGCATTTAAATTTCTGCAATTTTTAATTATTGCGGTTTATACATTATTTATTGCAATTATATTCCTTTGGTCGCAAAGTAATTCTGAAGATTACTAACGTCATAACTGATTATGCAAAGAAGATGCTTTGCTTTGATTCATGAGCGTCGCGCCATGAACCAAAGTGGCCTGAAACCACTTCTTAGCGACTAAGAAGGCCTGAAGCCTTGATAGTCATGGCATAAATCCCGTTTAAGCACCAAGGATAATGCATATATGGCGGAAAGCGGGTTAACGGTGACACGAAGTTCACCACGACATGCCACTCGCGGCCTGAAGCCCGTAGAGACCATTGAGGCTTGAAGACCTTGCACGGCATGATTATTTATTGCAACTTTATATTACTATGCATTACTTTATTTAATTGTTGCAATTTACTTTCTTGCATTTATTTAAATCATGCAGATTTATTTTATTGCAAGTCTATATTTTTGTTTAAGTAGCATATAATCGACATTTGGGGAAATACAAATCAAGATCGTATATGAATGTAATCCTAAAGATTACAAGCGTCGTAATCCCGAAGATTACGCGATAACCGAGAGCATTCACGACCCTCTGCGATTATGAGGGCATGTCGGACATTGCGAAAAAGGAATTCGCTAGGCTTGCCGAGAATGGCGAGCAATCGCCTCACCTAGGCGCCATTGACATCAAGATCAAACTTGATGGCATGTGCCTCCGGTCATACTATTGCTCGGCTGGGCGGCAAGGGTGAGCTCACATAACCTTGATAAAAGCAAAGGCGTTGCACATTCGCAACACCATTTACACTAGACCTGAAGTGTGAGTGTATATGATAGAGGTTGATCCAAAGAATTGCATGGTAGTCCCCGGCTGACCGCTCCAAGTAGCAAAACTTGATTGTGCTCTCTAGAGCACAGGCCCGGATCGCTTTACGCTTGCAAGACCGCACGCCCGTGGGCAGCGTACAAAGGGTTATAATCGAGAGTGTGTTATGTGACTAGAAGATCATTAACACTAATATGATCGAAAAGCTCTTTCTACCCTCCATCCCAACAACATAGTACTACACGTAGAGATACATATTACTATTGGTTGCGTAGAACGGATGAGAATGATTGTTACGCACGGCCTACAATGTCAAGCATTGTGCGGCCCCAAGCACACGCTAACATTGTTGAGATTTCTCACAACCATAATGAGGCCGTGGAATGGGAAAATGGAAGGGGAAAGATATGCCTAGAAAGAACGAAACCATGGGTAAAAGCGAATTCGAGAAGGTCATAGGTGAAATATCCGGGCGACAAGATTGTTGTTCTAAATATGAAGGCATGAGACATTGGTCTCGCATTTGTCTTGCCCGGAAACACCTAGTTGATCTCTACCGAAATCCTTCCGAAGCAAGGATAGGAAGAGCCAACATAATTCCTCACTTCACCACCGAGCCTGAAGCTCGAAACACGACGACATGATTGTCCACACAAATGGTGAAGATGTCCAAATGGACGGATGTGAGGATGACATCGATCATGACTTTGATATCTGTTGGTATTTATTAAGTGCAAAAAGAATATAAAGGGTTCCATAAGCGCCACGTAATAAATATACCATTGTAGCTTTTACCCGGAGTATTCCGTATATCGTTATTTATATTTTCCACAGGGAAGCAATGGTAAAGACTATGATAAATTACCATCATGTATCTACTAACTTAATATACTAACTAAACTAAAGTGAGGGGGTAAATAATGTATATGATACGTATGATAATTAATAGCACTTAACCAGGAGAATATTATAATATAGAATAGATAACTAGGTCGAGAGGACAACGGAGAGATCCGGTTCCCCGAATACTTCTCTAGTACTTTGGTTCTTGAGTAACTAAGGCATGAAAAGGTATAGCAATTATATAAGAACACTTCGAACAACGGTACCGTCCCCGATCCTCGAAAAAGACGGGAAAAAGGTGATCGGGGAAGGCCGCCAAAAAGCTCTACGAATCACCAACCCGAGCGTGGTGGAATACAAAGACCCGACAGGCCGGTCACCCCCTGGGCTACCACAACTAACCGTGGGATTGGGCGCAATCTAAGGTAACCTCTAGTCTAGACACCATGTCCACACTATTAATTACTACTCTAATCATCATGAATAACCGTGAGCACTCAATACGAGCGAAGATCCCATGCAATTATATAACAACTATATTCTAATCAATAAATGAAAGGCATAAAAGTAACTAGAGAAGATAAATATATTAAAGCATAAGTCTAATAGAGTTGAGATACAAAGATATACCAACGCCAAGACTTCTCGAACCGGGCGTAGCTCCGCTCTCCCTAACTCTCTACTAGATCTATTCTATTACATTGTAGCCGTCTAATCTAATTCTCCAGGCGCCGTGCCTCCATCGATGTATGAGATGATCCGAAATTGATCTTATCGATGATTGATGATTGAAGCCGGGGGTCTAGGGGTCTATATATATGGGTCTTCTCCCGTCCCTTCCTTGGTGACAGCAATGCGGTACTAATCTCGTGTTTGATCTTAATCCATCTCGTGCTTCTACCGACGCCCTCGGATCAAACCGACATCAAACAACCGGTTTTGATTGCGTCTTAGAGGCGGTGGAGGAAGCTTCCGAAAACGAGGGGGTTGATTGGCGGCCAAGCCGATCGATCGGCGATTATTGGGCGATCGGCCCGGAGCGAGGCCCGCCGGGTCCCGTCGTGCGTCGTGGCTTCTCGGACCTTCGGACTCCTAATTTACGGGTGTTAAGTCTTGATCACGTCGGGATTAGTGCGGAGCCTTCTAGAGCCTTTCTCGGAGTTGGATTGCATTACGTCGCGTAGTTGTATGGCTCGCGCGTGCAGTGTTTTCCTGTTTAGTCCCCAAATCATAACTTCACCAAAACTCGTGGAAATATGTTAGTGACACCCTATTCTAAGTTGGTATTATTATTTCTACCCCTTTCTCATGTTTATTTGATTAATAAATTTATACGATAACAGGTGTCAACAATATCCCTAAGATATCATGTTAGTCATATGCAATGTCCGAATGAACCACTAGAATTTGACCATTCATGCTCCGGGGAAGAGCATTCGCAACATGTTGAATGGTCATGCTTGCTCCCTAAAGAGCCCTTGTGATATTTTCACAAGTTATGAATGTCGAGGTTTTTACACTATATTCTAAAATCCCCAAAAAGTCTCGAGCCAACCGAATACCCCCCCAACTTCGACTAGTGCGTGGGAAAGAATAAAGTATTTCCCATCTGCGCATTATGCGTATATGTGCCAATATCGCCACATCGACATACACCAAAGAGATCCCACCGAAGTTGGGATATGTGAGCCTATGATCGGGGATCTTCATAGGGCTCGATGACGCTAGTTGCATTTCCCAAAGATTAGGGGAGATTGCCATCCAGAGAATGCCTGAAATTGCATAAAATGGAATGGTGGAATTCATTCCTTGAACTCACGCACTAGTCAATCCGAACCAGAAGTTCGAGGATTATGCATTTGCAAAATTGTCGCAAATGTGTCTTTGCCAAATACCTTCACTAATTATAGAAGTGATAAGGCCGCATTTACCCTGCGGTAAGTGCGTCGAGAGAGAGTATAGGTAGCCCGAAGGTTACCAACTCTGTTGTCTCCATCCGATCCTAGGTTGAGGGGAGACCTCCGAAAGTGCTTTCGGACAAGTGTCCGCGGAGACGTCCGCATAGACAAGATCTTGAGCCGCTTGCATCACTTAAGGAATTAGTTGAAGAAGCTCAACCTGAAGTTGAGAACGCCCACGGTGGCGGCTCGACCAGAAGTCGAGTTCGTCCCCCGGGACCCCATCCCCGAAGATGGAAACCACCATGCGGCGCGCGCTTAATATCGCATTGGTGGATCGGAACGCCCCAGCTCAATCATTTTGAGAAATCACGATGAGCGGGAGAACGATCATGAGGAGATCGCCACTAATTTTGTGGAATCGGGAGAATAGTGTGATCGAAAGACCACTATTGTCGACAAACATATTGCCTCGGGAATTGTTGGCGAAATGGATCTGGATCCAAAACCAAAGTCCATAGTAGAGTGCCAGAAGCACTCAAAATGGGACTATGGAAAGCAGCAATTAAGGCGAGTAGCGCTCGCTTTATGAGAGGTTTTTGGGCTGCGGTCCCACCCACCTCTAGAAGTCATCCCCGAAGGATGCAAATGGGTCATCCTCCTAAGGAGGAGTAAGTATGGCACAAAGCGAGGCTGGTGGCATAAGGGTTCACGTAGAGACCCGTCATCGTTTACGATGAAATTTGCTCTCCTGATATAAGTGGCAAAGACGTTCGATACTTATATTTATGGCAGCTAGTAACTTGAATTTAAGTGAAAAGGCAGTTGGTAAATATCGTGACCATATTCTTATATGGGTCACTTGATTCGGAGGTCCCCATGAGAGTCCCTGAAGGACTCAAGATCCCTGGGCCGAATCAAAGTTGCAACATACATAGAGTCCTGCTGCGTGATGTCGTAGTATGGGTTGAGATGATCCGAAAGGATGAGGTTCAACCATTTGAGTAATTGCCTCACGAAGAGGAATTATACATGACTTGGATAAAGCCAAGTTCTACTCGAGCCGACAACTCGAGCACCTCCCGAAGGAGTGTTTGTATACCGGTCCCCAAAAAGAGGGTACTCAAAAATATAGGGCAAATCTGCCCTCTAAATTTCCCATGGTGGACCAGTCCCCAGAAGTGGATAAGTCCCATCTAGACCAATGGTCACAATGAGGAAATATAGGGACCTGAAGTTCCCTAGTTGAGCGCCATTGGAGCACGGATGTACCTAGCGAACCGCATAAGGGCTAATATTGCGTTCGTTGTAAATTAATTGACAAGGTACGATGCTATCCTGATCAGAAGATATTGACTTGGCGCTAAGACTATTCTCAGGCCTAAGACCTTGGTCTATGGTTCCTGAAGAACTAGGTCCTAACCATGGAGGATATGTGGATACTAGCTCTATGTCTGACCCGCATAATGCTAGATCCCAAAAACTGGTTTCGTGTTTCTCTATGGTGGTGCAACCATTTTATGGAAGTCTGTGTAGCAGACCTTGGTTGTCATACTATCCGACCACCAAGAGATGAGTGCCCTATATAAAGGCACACGAGAGTGTGTTTGGCTCAAATGGATAGTTGGCCACATCCAGAAGTTATGTGGCTCGAGCTTTGATAGCTCCCCCGTCGTTGTCTATAAAGATAACACTACTTGTGTTGCACAAATGCATATGGACTATGTGAAGAGCAATCTTAGAGAATTTATTGCTCCAAAGTTAGTGATCCTCACATGCTCTGAAGAAGAGCGAGGAATGAATATCCCGCAAACTTCAGTCATGTGAACATCTAGCGGAATCGTTCACGAAATTTCTACCATCCTCTAACTTCCACAATGTTTGTGGAAAGGGCATGAGATGACTCAGAGAGTTGCAGGGTTTAGGGGGAGAAGGCTCCCTGATTCATAGTCCATAATCGTGATCCAGAAGATCATGATCTGATCCTGAAGATCAGATTGTTGTACTCTTTTTTCCTTGGTGAGTTTTTCCCACAGGATTTTCTCACGCAAGGTTTTTAACGAGGCAACTAGTGCAACACAACTTGCGTGAGTGCAATGTACTCTTTTCTCCTACCCTTTTTGTCCCACAGGGTTTTTTGGGGGGAGTTTTTGATGAGGCATGCACACAAGCGCAAATCACCCAAGGGGGGGCGTATTGTGAATCAAAGCCATAAAAAGATTGAGAGGGCGAAGGTCATAATTGGTGCGGAAGACCAATAGGTCCCTGAAGACCTAATTAAGTTGCATCGGTTAGTCCTGAAGACTTGAACCGAAGATTAACTGTTGTACTCTTTTTCCCTCCATGAGTTTTTCCCACTGGGTTTTCTCATGCAAGGTTTTTAACGAGACAACAGGTGCAACATAAGAGAGATGCATGTTATGTACTCTTTTCTCCGACCTTTTTTTTTTCCACTGGGTTTTTGGCGCGGAGTTTTTGACGAGGCATATACATGGCATATAATTGGCCAAGGGGGAGTGTTATAAAGTCAAGTCAAAAATGGTGGCCAATTAAATGAGGTGGAATACAAGTCAAGGAACAAGTGTGTAAGGAGTGACTTTGAACAAAGACTCATCGCTCCTTCCCTCTATATAAGCAAATGTATGGAAGGCTGAAGAGGCAACTTCAGCTAGTTGTACATGTACTGCTCCCACAAATAATAAGACATGTGTTCCATCTCCATCTCCTATTCTATGTTCTTGTGTTTGTGTATCAACAAGACTCGATTTCTTAACAAGGATCACCAATCATCACCTACAACAAGAGATTTTCAACGTTGTATGACTCGGCCGACACGATCTCGAAAAAAGTTAATTCATTATGAGTCCAAAAATTGCACAATCAGCGCAAAAGAATTCAGACAGAGAGAATCCATGTGGCCCTCAAATTGTCTCATCTCAACCCAGCTACAATTTATTACAAGATAAACCGTCCGGAATTCTTACGCCTCGTACATCGCCAGCGAGCTCACCTCAATAGCAAGCATTCTTTCTTGGCACCAACTACGAGAGAGGAGACACAAACCTCCTATCATCCGAAAACTCACATAAACTACAACTCATGAAAAAAAACATAACGCGAACCAGCCTACCTACATGACACGGGCTCAAGTGTGTCCGGATGCTCGTAGAAGGCCGCCTCATTTTTAATATGCATCCGTCATGCGATCGACGGTAGCCTCCCTCGTTCTCCACAAAGAATATATGAGGGTGTTTAGTTGGTGAAATATTTTGGGTTCACCCACCGTAGCACTTTTTCGGTTTGTATTCGGTAATTATTGTCCCATCATGGATTAACTAGAATCAAAAGATTTGCCTCGTACTTTTCGATAAAATCGTGCAATTAGTTATCTTTTTACCTACATTTAATGTTTCATGCATGTGTCAAAAAAATTCGATGTGACGAGTATTGTAACACTTTTTAAGTTCACTTTTCGTGAACTAAATAGGGCCTATATATCCAAAGCGGATGTAGGTACAAGCTCGAGAAAGTCGGTTCCATCGGGTCAAGTAAGCTGACCTAGCATCGACCATATCCTCCCCCGCCGAATGTTGTTCTATGCACAATTCTAACAAGCAAGCGTTATTAGCATCATTCCATTGGGCTTGATTGGATTGGCTCACGGGACCTCCGGAGCTCACTAACTCCTCCACATCATCATCCAATTCTTCGTCACCATTGTCGAAGGGAGCACTAGAGCTAGATGCATGCTCATGGATGGCACTCCTCGGTGCCGGGGACAGCATGCGCGGCGCATTGTCGCCGCCCGCCATGTAACATCATCTTTGGTGCTTGGCCGGTTAATGGCGGTTGGGTGCCGCGGTGGCCAAGTCCAAATGCCATTGTCCGCCCCCGACGACGACCCACCAAGGAACACGCCACCATTTCCTCCTCCACGACCGCTCACCGTCGATGAGGAACCACCGAATTTCAATTGTCGGGCGTATGGTGGCGCCAAAACCCATCCATCTCCCCGCTCCGACACACGGTGGCGATACGAGAGGAGGCCCTGGGCCCCGCTATGACCGGGGAGGAGCTCATCATTGTCACCCCGGAGGAAGGCTCGCGTAGAGCCCAAGCCCTAGGAACCCCTCCGGCGATGGCGCTTGCAAGTTCAGGTCGAATGGGTTGTCGTCTCCATCCATCGCGTCACCGGCAACGCCCAGCTAGACCCGAGAGGGAGCGTTGGGGGCGAGGATGGATGCGGCGTCTTGGGCGGATGGGGATGGATGTGGGTAGGCAACGACCTTCGTGTGGGATGGACGATGTGGGAGGCGGCGGGAGGTTGGGGGGCACCGGCGGCGCGTCTGGGTAGGGGCGAGTGGCTAGGTCGAGGCGGCGTATGGTGGAGGGGCGACATAGGGTGTGGAGGGTCGGGGCCGACGGCACGCAGACGGCTAGGACCAGCGGGCTCCATCGCGATGGGGGAAAATGCTCCCCCCTGCGGATGTGTTGCGCGATGGGGGGAAAGGCTTCCGTGCGGTGGACAAGAGAGAAACGTGGTTTTTTCTATGGGCCCCACATCAACCGGCTCCAATAATCACCTTTTGGGTGGGATAGTTTTGTTGGGTGGGATAGTTGCATCTAACCTCAATCTAGCCCCTCTTGTTTGGATCCTTTAGGGCTAGTTGAGATAAAACTAGGTCAAACTAGCTCTAGCCCATGGATTCAAACAGGGGCCAATGCTTTGATAACATAGGAGGTTTTAAGCTTGTGACGATGTTGAATTGAAGGGGAAAACAACAAACCTTGTGCATAGAACGTCCCGTGCGTAGATCCTTGGCACTCATGGCACGCGTGTCCATAGCCTTTGGGGCGAGGTCTTCAAGGCGGGGAGTTCGGGGTAGAGCCATACCATTGCAAGATAGAAATACATAACACAAGCGACTTTATCCACAATACGGTGCATGGAAGCTAAACCCCGATTGAAACAATGGAAGTGAGATGAACAACCATTGTCATATTGACGATTCAAGGATTAGTGTGTTCACATAACGTATGTATAAATTGAAGACCAAACCAACAAGAGGTTCACAGTGAATTCTAGAAAGATTTGCATGAACATCAATTGCTAGGATATCTAACATGTGACAATGTTTTAATGATTTAGATATGTTTTTGTTCTTTTTATAATGAAATTGGCACGAGAGTTCCACATTTCATTGCATATAAAAAGAAATAGTTAGGTACCCTTTGAATTCCTTGAATGGTAGGCAAAGGGGAAAAGAGGTATTGGGTAAATTAAAATCACCTTCATCCTCGTTCCACAACATCTTTGTTTCTTTGGAGTATCGAATAACCGATTGGAGGCATGAACAAGTTGATGTCATGACCATATTAAAATGAAAAGTAGAAGAATGGAGAGGTTGAAAGACAAAACCACAATGTGATGGCTCACCGTTCTTTCACCCAACTATTGGGTTTGTTAGAGTAACGAGAAATAGTACCTTAAACCCTAGCCGTGCTTAAGATGGCCGGGGTCGACGTAGTTGTGGTTGGGTTGCCGTGTCGATGGCTCACCATTTTTCACCCAGTTGTTGGGTCTGTTGGCGATTTCGACCACGGGCTTCTACGCCCGTCCTTCGGCTACCTCAACATCGAACGAAGGGATACCGCCTTGTAGGAGGACTCATTGGCTTCTTCTCCAACCAAAACACGCATCGAAGACCGCGGGGGGATGCTAGTCAGCTTCTTCTCTAGTCTCATTGTCTCTAGCGCCCCTGCTATGACTGTGGGGGGATGTTAGAGTAATAGGAATAGTACCACATTGTCTAACCATGTGGGTTGTTAGTCCCATATACTAATCAGCCCATGAGGCCCAATGCAATACATCAAATATTCCACCAATTTTATTCTCTTTCGTCCACCGGAACCGGCCACCCTTGATACCACCGGCGGTGACATCGATGGCAAGGTTGAAGCCGCCGACATGGGCACCATGACTACAGCACATATGACGGTTCGGAGAGGCGCACAGAGGCAAGGCGGCCCGCTGCGGGCACGACACCCACACAACGTAGGCGTTGATGAGGCCACATGGCCACCAGCCTCCCCGGCCGGCCGGGCCGGACCGGTGCAAACACGGGTAGGATAGCCGCAGCCGTCCATGGGCCGGCCTCCCAGGCGCCCACCGAGCTGACCTTGGTTGTTGGCCACAACGATCGATTGTCGCGCCTAGGGGCGGAGTGGCGGACGCATGGCGGGGAATGAGGATCCACACCGAGCGACCCACCCGCCGCCTCATGCACAGTCCAACCGCCACCACGCGGAATAGCCCGACCACGGTAGCCGCGCACGCGTCCGGGTGTGGGTGCGGGATCATGGGCGGGCGGTGGGGTGGGGTGGGGTGGGGTGGGGGTTCTTTGGATCCGAGCCAAGGCGACCGCCGCCCGCCCAAGACGGCGCTGGGCTTGCCGCCGCGCCCGCCACCGCACCACTTCGAGGGGGGGCTCGCCGGATCCAGGCCTAGGGCACCGGTTCTAAAGCCCTCCCGCCCACCGACGACCATCCATGATCCATTCTTTGAGGTAGGAGGAAGAGGAGGGAGGTAGGAAGAGAGAAGAAGGGGAGGAGAGAAAGCTGCTATGGCCAACCATTGTTGGGCACCACAGCCGAGCCACCATCGCCACAAGCCGAGGAGCGGCGGCGGCAAGGTTTGAGGAGGTGGGAGCGGGAGGCGACCTGCGTCGCCCGCACAAAAGAGCGACATGGGGAAGGATTTGGATCAGGTGACTTCACGGAAACGACGCCCGCTGAAGTCAAGGAAATCGAACCGTTCATTTACATCCAATGGTTCAACTCTTCACGCTTCCAAGCCACGCAGCTAGTCCGGCCCATCGAAGCCCAACGAGCACACCGTTCCCAGTTGCTCGCCGGCTCGTTCCGCCACCAAATCACCCGATGGAGCACGCCCCCGCCATCGGGCGGCGCCGCGCTCCCCACCGGAGCCCCCTCGTCGTGGAGCCCCGCCGCCGCTGGCCGGCCCCCGCCACCGTCTCGCGCCGAAGCCCCGTCCCCTTTGGAGGACGCCCGCCCGTGCGAGCCCCGCCCCCCCCGGTGGACATGTCCGCCATGCCGGAGCCCCACCCGTGCTGAGCTCTTTGCCTCGTGCCGGGCGCGGCGCCACGCCGGTGTCCCTGCCCCCCCGCCGGCGCTCACTGCCACCACGGCCGGCTGTTGATTCTTCTCTGATTTGTACCCTCTATTTTTGATTGCAGGGTGTCTGGATGCTTGCACTTAACACTGATGAGTGCACTGAACCTGTTGAGTCGATGGATGGACTGAACGCTGAAGTGGGCGAGAAGGACATGCGGATTATGATTGATTGTCGCTGCATTGTTGTAGTGATCAGACTGTACCAGTCTCTTTTAGAAAGCAATGTGTGTGTGTGTGGGAAATCCGTGTGTATGTGCCTTCCTGTATGTTCCCAGAATACAAGTGACTACATGTAGGAAGCAATGTGTGTATGTGTGTGCTTGTATGTTCCCAGAATCCAAATGAATACATGTATCGTTCTGAATGAATGTTCCCAGATTCCAGCAACATTCATATGGTTCTGAATATATGGTTCTGAATGATAAAAGTAACTGAAATATATTATGCTACAATATAGAAAAGGCATTGCTGATGTCCTTGTACTCTATATATTATGCTACAATATAGAGATCCATGTACTACTGCTTCTAGTATCAAGGTGAAGGGTCGAGATGGGGACTAGAGGGGGGTGAATAGTCCCTTTTAAAAACTAATCGCACCGGCTAACCGAAACAAATGCGGAATTAAACTTATCGGTCTAGCCAAGACTTCACCCCTCTAACTAAGACTCTAAATCACCTCACAAAAGATCCTACACAAAAAGAGTGAGGTGACAAGCCTAGATTGAGCTCCTAGTCAATTCTAATGCAAGGTCACACAAACCTAAGCACTAGTGCTTTAAGCAAGAGTGAGCTCCTACACAATTCTAGTAAGCACAAGCACAAAGCCCCTAAGCTCACTAGATGCACAATGGACAAGGCAACACACGCCTAACCCAAAGGCTCAAATTACCTAGCTACACAAGCTAAGCAAAGTAACTAAACAAGCTACACAAGCTAGATAGTTACAACTACTCTACTCAAGCACAAGCACAATATATATATATGAATGTAAGAACAAAGCTTGAGTCGAGGAGATTGCAAACCACCGCGAAGTGTGGACACAAGATGACACCGGTGATTTTTTACCGAGGTCTCGGGAAGCTTGCCAACTTCCCCCTACTCCTCGTTGTGTCGACCAACACTTTAGTGGTTCCACGGTTTGGCGAATCACCCTGATGATTCTCAAGCTTAATGGCCGATGCCAAATCCCACGGGGAGCTCGATCGAGACACTCACCAATGTGAGTTCTCTAGCCAATCCCTCAATAGGGTACCGTGTGAACCCACACACAAGTGTGGTAGCTCAATGACACGCTCCACTAGAGTTGCTCTTCACGATCCCCGCGAGGTGAGCACGAACCTCTCACAATCTCTTCTTCGGAGCACCGCACAATCTTCTTTGCGTGCTTCACGAAGCCTCTTGCCACCGAGCCGTCTAGGAGGTGGCAACCTCCAAGAGAAACAAGCCCACCGGCTTGCAACACGAACACCTAGTGCCACACGATGCGATCTCTCAACGCAACGCACTAGGAATCGATCTCTCACTCAATCGGATGAACGATATCAAGCATATATGAGTGGGAGGGCTCTCAAGCACTCACAAGCATGGACACAAAGTCCCCAAGGTGCTAAGCACCAGCCAAGGCCGGCCACACCCTCTATTTATAGCCCCCAAGCCAAAACTAGCCGTTGGGGGCCGAAACACGATTTATGGGCCCGACGGGCCTTGGACCGGACGCACCGAGTCAGTCCGGGTCCAGCGTCCCGATGCCGCCGCGTCCGGTCTAACCGACACGCTTCTGGCCCACACCAACCGTAACCCGGCGTCCGGTGCATGCTTCCGGTCATCACGGAAGCTTCCCTCTCCCTGCGTCGGCCGCGTCCGGTGCTTGCCGCCGCGAGCTTTACGCTGAAGACGCACCGACGGAGCGTCCGGCCGAAAAGCCGAGCATCCGGCCGCTTCCGGTCGGTGCGTCCGGTCACCGTTTTCCAACGAAAACTCCACGAATCACCGACGCCTTCTCTTCGACATGCTACCCATCAAGTATACCAAACTTGAGCACGAGGAATAGCATGTTTTCATCTCCAACTTGCATCCGGCAATAGAAAATATGCATCTCATTTTTCGAAAGCGCCGAATCCGCCGCAAGCTCGGCGGGAGGATGAGCGGTTCCCAAACCCAACTCAACCCCGCAATCACCGCCGCCTTTGCAAATGTGCCAACACCACCAAGTGTACATCACCATGTGCAAGTGTGTTAGCATTTTTCACAATCATTTCAAAGGCCGGGTTAGCTCTTGTCACGCCACTCGATCCTAACACATCGCAAAGTTAGATCGCTCAAGTGGCACTAGATGACCGATATGCAAACCCAGGTTGCCCCTCTTAATAGTACGGCCATCTATCCTAAACCCGGTCATAAACTTCTCTAAGCTCCAATGACCGTGAAAATGAAATGCCCTATAGGTTATACCTTTGCCTTGCGCATTTCCATTCCGCTCCATCTCCAAGTGCCAATGCAACCAATGCACCAACACGATCAAGAATGATATGATCCACTTCATATCATCACATGACCTTCTTGGTCCATCGATCTTGACCTCACTTGCTCTTCACCGCTATTGCATCGGTCCATCGGCACCAAGTCCGGTGACTTGCCCTTCACACTTGCAACCGGTCCTTCAAGCCAAGCCTCGTCTTGATCTTCACCACCTTGGTCACATGACTCCATGTCATGTCTCATATACAATAAGCTCCTTCATTGCATCATCATGTGTGAACTAATCTCCCGTGTATAATCTCAATCACACATATTAGTTCACCTAATGTTGACACTCAATTACCAAAACCACAAGGGACCTTTCACAAGGGCATATGAAGTCGCACAAAATGGATCCTGGTTGTACTTTGCAATTCATCACCAAACCAAAAGCTCCAAAAAAAGCACCTCCTCTTATTAGAAATCAACATTAAAATCACAAAGTGCTTTCTCTCTGCGAGAATAAAAGGACAAGGTTATTAAACTCGCACTTGAAATGAAAAATCATCACTTTGAAATATTACCATCAATAGTTCGAGAGAAGGAATTGATTGTCGAGTATGATTCAGTCATCCCTTTGTTGGGCCATGAAGTACTAGGAGGAGGAGGCATATCCCTGTCATCATTATAGTTTCTTGTGTGAATTTCGTAGTTTCTTATGCCTATCAATAAATGAGAATAAAAATTACACACAACCGAATATTTTTACAACTAAACACAAATTATGTTTTTGGTGCCGATACATACCGCTGAACCCATATCCTTCTTCGTGTTGCCTTTCTTCACAAATTTGCGCTTCTTATCAAGCCAAGTTCTTTTTGCGTTTGAGGTTTTTGTTTGCACATCCTTTTTCTTCTCAGACGTGCCGTACTCACCAAATCACTTGAGGGAGTAATATTCGGAACCGAACCGCACGCCTCCACATTATTAGTGGAACTATTAATTTCTTCTTCAACTTGCTTGCTAAGAATGTCAAGTGCATTGTTTACTAACAAGATGCACCCCGGATGGTCGGGCCGCTCTATGTGCTATATTCTAAAATTTAAGCGAGACATATCTTTGTAATGCATCGGTTCGTCTAATCTTGGATTCTCTATTATGTCTCGGCCTTTGATGTCTTGTATTGTGCCGCTACGTGCTTCACGTGTCCATCGCTTCAAGTACATATTGTGTGGGCGGTAATTTGATATTCATCAAATCAAGAACTTTTAGAGCATGTGCACATAATATTCCAAATCTACTAAATTGTCCACAAATCGCATGTATTGGTTTGTTGTACAGATCACCAATAACTTTATACTCCTTCTCCAATGTGCAAGTTCCATCAAAACTCCCAATTGACACAAGATATTCATGGTTACCTTCTAATGGTGCGTCTTTGCCATGGACCTTTCATATTCACCTTGAAAAGCTTCGAATATTACTGGTGTGTACAGCTTGCTAACTTGGATTAGCATAGGTGTCCTCATTTTGATTCTAGGTAATTTTTTCCTTGATTGAAATTCGAATGCAGCTCATTATGTCTTTTATCTTCTACCAACCTTTCAAAATGCTTAAGAAACCGAATTATATCAAAATCGATTTGAAATGTCTCTTTAGGTCGCTATTTAGACTCTCACTCATTTGTGTGCTTCTCATGCCTAATGTGTAGACATCCGTCATGAAACATTCACCCCATTTTTCTTTCAACTTATATATACTATCCAACCAAGATTGCTTGCTCGTTTTTGTCCTCATCATATTAAATTCATGATCAAATGTTGCCTCATCTTCATACTCATACATACATGCACTAAAAAATCTGCGAGAATACTAGGCTCCTTCGCGCTCTTCATCTACATTTTTGGTCAAGATCTTGTTTTTTCTTTCCGCCCTCAACTATATTTTTAGGAGAACCACTTGACTCTTCATTGTCGTTCAAATAGATGTTTGACAAAGATTCTCGCATAATGTGGAATGTACACAAACCATGCCATGCTTCCGAAAAACACCTCCTTAATCGCTTTTCCCATTGCATAATCTTGATCAAGATAGATTGTTTTTGGTTGCTTTCCATTATGTGCTTTCAAGAAGGTCGAAAATAACCACTTGAATGACTCAAATGTCTCATCATACATTAGAGTAGCACCAAAAACCATCAAGTTTCCCTAAAATGATTGAACCCAACAAATACACCGAAAGGCCTACTCTCCTTGTTTGTTCCAAAAGTAGTGTCAAAACTAACAACATCACCAAAATATGCATAATCGCTGAGCATTTTAGCATCGACCTAGAAAATATTTGCTATTTTGTTCTTCTCGGGCCCATTTACAATGCATATTGGAATGACGGGTTCTCGCAATTTTCTCCTCGAAAATACATAAGCATGCTTCCCGCTTGACCATATGCCATCTCCCGCTTGTCGCTTGCCTCTCGTAAATAGTTCTTGTGATCTCGTAGTGTTACTCGAGATTTAGTGAGCCACCCACTTGGATAGTAGCCAACTCATGTGCCAATTTGGGTCGAATTCCCGCATCATCTACCGTCTCAATCTCAAACCCTTGTAAATCTGAAATTTTTCTTTGAGACACCATCAAGTGTGAGGTTTGTGGCAACGAAGGATGTGATTGTGTTCCAAAATCAAATCGGTCACTTTATAATTCCCCCTTCTCTCTCGGCCCAAGATAAGACCCATGCGAACTTGACAATCGGTTCGAAGTTTCACTCTTGGACACTTGATTATACGCTCTCTTTTATCTTCCACTCTATGACCCTCATTTGCACAAACATATTCGCAGGATCTAACCTTTCCATCCGATTTTCTTGTGTTTGTGTATCGTTTTTCTAACCTCAAAGCCCTTTTGACCTCCATAACTAACCCAAAACATCCATGCCTCATTTAGATTACCAATTCCATGCCAACTTGAGGTAATAAGCCATGAATGAAACACTCTCTACAAATAGAAATATTAATGAAAAGATGTTATGTCTACGCCAAGTAAAAATTTGAACTACTATGGGATCAAATGGACAAAAAGAATAGTCATGGTGTAACACACACCTTTTCTCTTCCATCTTTAATATTCGATTTAGTTTTGATGCATTTTTCCATCTCAATCAAGCGTATTTTCCATTGAATCAAACCCTAAACAATTGAATGAGTCACTAGAGAGGACAAAAGGAACCAAATCGATTAAGCCGAGCCCTGAGCACCTGGGTACGTGAGCACGCACGTGAGGATGCAGATCGAGACGATGGCCGCGAAATGAAGCACACACACGTGAGAATGCAGATCGAGACGATGGAGCACCTGGACGACGAGACGATCGCCTGTGCCGGCCTTCCCCTCGCGGCTCGCGCGCAAAAAACACGACCAGTCGCGCCAAAAAATACCAGGACCGCGCCAATAAACGAGGGTGAAAAAAATCGAGAGCAAAAACAGGCCGTCATGGGTCGACCAAATAGCTGCAACGACATTCATCTCTTGCAGCCGTCGGATGGGAGCGGACGGACCGATTTCCTTGACTTCAGCCAGACGTCGTTTCCGTGAAGTCAGCCGATCCAAATCTCCCATGGGGAAAGGAACAGATCTCCTGTATTATTAAATTGACAAGAGCTATACTACGATCTTGTTTTGGATGGACCGTGGCTAGTGATTAGCTAGAACTAGTGATTAGTTGACGAGATTAGCTTTTTTAGAAGATACTAGTGATTAGTAGCTGACTACTTAGTGATTAGTCTAACCCTGTTTGAATCAAAAATGGTTTGTGTTTACAAGTGGACCCACGCCTTTTTTTTTTTTCTTAAAAAATGCAAACCGTGGCCTGTGACTCTCTGTGAGCCCGTGAGCCCATCACTCTCCCGACTCCCCCACTCTCCCCACAACCGCCGCCGCCGCCGCCGCTGCCGCTCACGCGCGCTCCAGGCTGCGAGCCCACTGCCGCCCTCAAACTCCTCATCCAGGTCCCCATCTCATGGCAGAAGTGTCCGGCGGTGGCGGCCCCCGGCTCCCCGAGGATCTCGTTATCTGGGAGATCCTGACGCGTCTGCCGGCGAAGCCCCTCCTCCGGTGCCGCGCCGTCTGCCGCTCCTGGCGCCGCCGCCTCACCTCCGACGCCAAATTCCCTCCTCGCCCACCACCGCCGCCAGCCCTCGCTCCCGCTCCTCACCTCCTGGGACAGCGACACGCACGAGAGAAGGATCGACGCCCTGACCACCGCGCCGGCGAGCGGCTCCCCGTTGCGCGGCGGATGCCGGGCCCGACCGTCCCCATTCTGAGCCGCACTCCAATTTTGCATGCCTCCGAGGACGAGGAGCAGGAAGAGCTCCACGTGCTTGCTTCATGCGACGGCCTCGTCATCCTCCATGCCTACGGCGGCCTCGAGATCTGCAACCCGGCGACCCACCAACGCGCGCCCTCACGCTGCTCCACGGCGCCGCCTGCATCTCCGCGCTCTATGCTCACCGCCCATCCGGGTCTTACCGGGTGCTGTGCTGCTTCAACAGAGCCGAGGACGGCCACGCCGTGTACCACGTGCACACCCTTGGGTCCGGCGAGCTCAGGTGTGTCGGAGAGCCTCCCGCGCCGTGGGCGTCCGGAGATCTGGCGATGGCGGTGTCGATGTCGGGGTTCCTTGACCCGCCCGTCCTGGCAGACGGCAGGATCTACTGGAAACCAATACAGCTGCCCGGCAGCTACGACAACGGCAAGGCCAACAACATGCTCGCGTTCGACACCATTGCCGAGTCCTTCCAGCATCTGCTGTCGCCGGCCGACCTCGAGAGCCCCTTTGTTGAGCTGTTTCAGATGAACAGTGGCGCCCTTGGATTGTACCACTACTGCGGCCGCACGGTTGATCTTTGGGTTCTACAGGATCACGGGAGCTGGTCCTGGTCGATGAACAACCGGATCAAATTGGACGTGGGCTTTTTCTCTGCTACCGGTGCTGGACCCAGAAGGAGATGTGCTCATCCGTTCTAAAAGAGAGGGATCCCCAGGCATCCTGTGGCAACATCTGCGGCACATTTCTGGTGCTAATGGAAGTTTGTTGGCTCGGTATGAATGGAGCGCTTATCAGAAGCTTAGCAGCCGTAGGTTCAAAGAAAGTCTTGTCCACCATGACTTCTTCTCGATGGAAGGTAATGATGGTGGTGTGGATGAAAAACCATTGTTCGATGGCTTGTCAACTGTGGCGTTGGTTCGTGATGATAATTCTGTGCCACATTGAGAAACAAAGGTATTGATCTTTGCTGGCAAGCTGTTAAATCTCAGCAGGATGGAGTCACTTCTGATGATCGTGATTCCTGAACTGTCTAGTCATAACAGTACAATAGCATTGTAGATTAGTAGTAATAACCTGAAACTACACCTCGAGTCTAGTATTTATTTTCCCCTTTGACATGAGTCATGAACACACTGTTTATTTTGATTATGTAATGCATTTTTAATCTTCTATCTTTTATTTGTATTAACTCGCAAGTATCTCCGGTAATAGTGGTGCTGTATAGAGATCTGTGTAAGCACACAATTTCAATTTGATTTTCTATTTCTTTGCAGTCCAAAGTCTGGGTAGGGCACAAAGTATCCAATAAGCAAAAAAAATACAATGAGTAACCTGCAACTATTGTGTCAAGTTTCTGGTGCTTATTCCCCATCGTCACTAAGTCATGAACACATGATCAGCATGCATAATAAAGTACTCCGGTAATCAGTTGATGCTAAGAGAGATTTGGATAAGCAACTCCCAGTGTAAGCGCTTCACTACTTTGATTTCTTTGTTAGGCCTTTTCCCTATTTGTACTACTGGCATACCGATTTGCTGTTCTTGTTTCAGTAAGCTTTTTTTTTTTTTTTTTTATGTAATGCAATGTACTACACTTCAAAAAGCTTTGAGCTACATAATTGGGTTGTGAGTAAAATTAGTGCTTGCTTGTGAATTTTAGCCCATTAATTAAAAAATGACCTCCCAGACTCATAGGACCATGAGGTCTAACACCATATGACTGTAAGTCTAGTATTCTGGGTGCATTTCACTCAACTGGCTCAGTGTGAGATTTAGTAGTGTGTCTGTTTCCTGGGATTGGGAATCAATAGTTCTGTTTCATCTTATTTGTTACCTCTGTGTAAACCATGCTATGTTTTGTTTTTACTCCTGGCGTAATGTCTTCATTGAAATGGAAATATACTGTATATGGAATGTAGATGCATCCTATAAATATATGAGCATATGTAGCCGTAATATCATATCTGATATACACCAAAATGACCAAATATCATTCGATCAATTTAGAAATGTGCCTCTTAGAGCAACTCCAACTATTATAGAATTTGAGCAAAAAATAGGCTCAGTAGATGTGTGCTAGCTGACTTTGTAAATTAGGTTTTTATAAAAAAAGACTTGTAAATTAGGAAGCTTGCTATGGATTCTATAAGAGGGGGATCACCAGGCATCCTGTGGCAACATCTGCAGCACATTTCTGGTGCTATTGTCAGTTTGTTAGCCCGGTATGAATGGAGCTGTTATCAGAAGCTTAGAGCCATAGGTTCAAAGTCTTGTCCACCATGACTTTGATGGGGGTGTGGATGAAAAAACATTGTTTGATGGCTTGTCAACTGTGGCGTTGGTTTGTGATGATAATTCTGAGCCACATTGAGAAACAAAGGTATTAATCTGTGGTGGCAAGCTGTTTTCATCTCAGCAGGATGGAGTCACTCATGAACCCTCATCCTGAACTGTCTAGTAATAACAGTGCATAGCATTGCCGATTAGTAATAACCTGAAACTTTACCTCGAGTCTGGTATTTATTTTCCCCTTTGACATGAGTCATGAACACACTGTTTATTTGATTATGTAATGCCAGTCTTAACGTTCTGTCTTTTATTTGTTATAAATCGCAAAGTATCTCTGGTAATAGTGATGCTGCATAGAGATTTCAATAAGCTGATGTGTCTGCCTATCTGTGTAAGCACACAATTTTGATTTTGTATTTCTTTGCTGTGCATAGTATCCAATAAGCAACAAAAATACGATGAGTAACCTGCAACCTTTTGTGTCAAGTTTTGGTGCTTTATCCCTGTCTTCACTTAGACATGAACACATGATCAACATGTGTAATAAAGTACTCCAGTAATCAATTGATGAGCTCCCAGTGCGGCATGTTACCTTCATCTTAAATTCTTGACGGAAACACACTATATATGGAGTTTAGATGCATCCTATAAACATATATACAGAAATGTTTAGTTTAGAAATGCACATCTTAGAAGTTAGAACCTGTGTTCCAGTCTTTCTAGTTATACAAAAGAAGATGTGATTTCCGAGTTGGTACTTGCTGATGATAAGACTGGGCTGCACGCATTGTGGAATTCATGGCGCGGCCAAGTTGGTGGCGCTGTAGCGGGAATAAGTCGCCTGTGAAGATTTTGAATTATCACTATTATTATTTAGTATTTGTTTTTTATATGTAAGTCTGGGTTGTTTGCAGAGTGCTATCCAATATGCAACAAAAATGTAGATGCGTCACCATGATTTAAAATCAGGAGCAATCTCATAAAACCAGGCAAATTTAAATTGGAAGATGTCTAACAAATCACAAGGGTCTCTGGTCCGGTCCAAATCCTTCGGAATGTTAGAGCGCTTATCTCAAGATTAATCTGCAGCACATATTTATTGATTGATTGAAAGACGGACGATACACTTAGTACGTAACACAGTTGGTATGGTACACACCTGACAGCAACCACGAATGACAGCAAATCCACAACATACTGAAAAATTAAAAACAACAACGTAACGTCGTCTTAACCAGATCGACGTAAGTCGTTACGATCGAAAGCATATTAAACAGGACGTACAACAAGTAGCTGAAGAACCAATCGAAGCCCAAGGCAGACTACTTGAGCTACACACATGCATGTTCAGCCGATTTATTTATTTATTTATTTATTCTTGGGCCATCGTGTCGCAGCCAAATTAAACCAGACAGGGCACGCAGAGACAATTTCGTTGGGGACGAGAGCGAGCAAATGCAAGCAGGAAGATATCGATCTAGAGGCCACCGAAGAAACCAACAGGGCAGAAACAGAATCTCTAGGATGGAAGAAAGGAGGACTGCAGTCTTTCAAGCATCTGTCTGGGCAGGCGCCGAAAACTCTATTCCCTACCGCAGCAGCATCGGCATCGGAATCGGCAGTGAGGAGCAGCGGCAGGGTGGCACCTCTTTCCGCAAGCAGCCTCCGAGGCTGAGGCGACGCACGCACTACTACTAGCCATTAGCTGACCCATGGTCAGCACCAGCAGCATGACGGCGAAAAAAATTAATTCATTCTCGGTCGGTAAGTTGCACAATCAGCACAAGAGTTGAGACTGAGAATCCATGTGGCCTTCAAATTTGTCTCATCATCAGCAACTCACCTCAGAATTTTTCTGCCTTGTACATCAGCAGCAACTCACCTCAGAATTCCTCTTTCTCAGCACCAACTACAGAGAGGAGATACAAACCTCCTATCACCTAAGCTACAACTCTCATCAAAACATAAACAGCAAACATGCCACTTAATTCTACTGGCGAGCCAGCCTACCTATGTGACACGGGTTAAGTCCAGTCTCATCTTGACATGCTTAGTGACGCACTCGCCGGTAGCTTCCTGCCCTCTGCACCAACATATCCACAGCAGATGCAGGCAGACTTGGAATTTACAAGCTCAGAAGTCCCACCGGTCAAGCTGCAGCCTAGCTTCGGCCATATCCTTCTGCGCCTTCCTTCGCCGATAGAAAAATCGGACAATCCCGACTGCAATGAGTTTTGCTTGCACAACGTTGTGACCAGAACGGAGTAATGAGCAAACGTTGAATTGAGGGGAAAAATAGGCAAACCTTGTGCAGAGAACGTCCTGGTGCAGAGATCCTTGGCACTCCTGACATTGCGTCCATAGCCTCCCAAAGAGCATCTCCAGGTCAGAAACTGCACATGTTGAAATTTGATCTGTGACCTCAGGGGCATAGTGCTTCCAAACATAGATGCATTTCAGAGTGTACAAGTATAACCAATACCATTTGCTACTGTTTTGCAGTATAACTCTGCTTCTCTTCCCTTGCAATGTGAGCAAAGTGTCTGACTGGCACCACTGCAGGATGAAAATGCAGGATAAACGGTTAGGCATTTATAGACACTGGTTTGGTTGCATAGGTTTTTGCATCTGCAGTGTAGTGCACGCGTCACCTGATGACAGCTTTGCACCCAAGGCAAGTTAATTGCTTCTTTGCAAATTTCATTATCCCACTATTTGAAGGAGTTGAGATTGAAACAGATCTGGTGTGGCTTCCATGAAGCAACTCTTTGCTGGCATTCTTCAGAATTGGCTCAAAGATTCTCAAAAGTGGCTGCCGATTGACAAGTGGTCAGTTACATATATTTTTGGAAAACATAGGGAAGAAGCCCTGAACACCAAGTGAAGCATCAGACACAAACCTTGCTAATTTGGTTCTCAAGGTAGTATTGAGGATCAATGGGTATATTATTGTCCAAAACATAAATCGGATCTTCTGATTTCTCATATGCCTGCATGCGGAAAAACAAATGAATCAATCATACAACTACCATATGACAGATAATACCATAGCATATGATGGACATGTTTTTTTTTACCTTTGCCCCTTTTGCTGCTTTAATTATAACATAAGGAACACGATCACCAACAGTAGGTGCAGTAGCTGGATCTCTCTGCTCAAGAAAACCATGATTTTTGAGCAGCACTAAGACACCATATCTTTAAGAATGGGTTGAATATCATCAAGATATGGTAATGATACCTTTCGCATCCTCTCAGCAAGCTCCACATGGGCAGCTTTTACTGCATAATCTTCTCCTGTTTTTGTTAAACCCTATGCATCTTAAACAGTCAAAAGAGTTGCAAGATATAATAGAATAAACATCTTAAAACAGCTGAATTTGCTGACCTTTGTTATGACAAGAAGAGACAGGTCGACACGATTCATTAATAGATCGGATATGGTGTTTTTGACATATTGCACTGCACCAGGAACATCACGGTCCACCAGTATTTTATGAAGGCACTCAGTTACCAGGTTCTTTACCAATAAACAGTTGTCCCTTCTCACAGTTTCAATACCTGCAAGCAACAATACAAGATATTTGAAAGCAAGAATAACTAACATGTGTGCTCAACCCAATGAAAATAATTTATATTTCACACAGCTAAAACAAATAAATACCTTTTGCATCCATTTTGTCAAATTTCTGAGGGTTCGTCCAGTACAAACCAGCATATCTCTTCTTGCTGATCAGAAGGTAAGGAAAATAGACCTTCTCAAACTCCAGCTTGATGGGCTGCAAGAAAGATATCATAAGCAACATGCGAGTTGGAATTTAGACAAAAAGCAAACAAAAGCTTAGCTAGAAACATTACAGATCATTTCAGAAAAATTTTCATCCAGGTCAGTTGACTTAAGTTATATAAATTTGTGCCACAAGAATATAACATGAAAAGATCAGATAACAACTAGTCAAGTAAATTTGTGCCACAAGAATATAACATGAAAAGATCAGATAACAACTAGTCAAGGCACTACCCAAGGCATCACAAAAATTACAGTTAGACAAGGTAGTTGCTTTGTAACACAATAAAAGTTATGGGTAGTGTTTTGTTCTTCTAAAAGGAGTGTGGACAAATTTTTCACTCTAGTTTGATTACACTATTTCAAATCTCCTATATTTGGCCAGATAGGAAGAAAAGTACAGAGACAGATTAGAACAGATAGCTGACCATATAAGAATTGGAGTTAATAAAGCTAGAAACTACTACAAGGGGTAGTAACCTTGCAGTCAGATGTTTAAGGGTTCAAAATTTTTTTCTTGAAAAGGAGGATTCTCATAACAGGTTTCATTGTTCCAAATAAGTTTCAGTGAGGTCATGGTTGGAGCTTGATTGCAAATAGGACAGACAAGCCAATGTTCAACTCAAATGTTGCATAACTCGTTCCAAAGCCTCATGTTTGTAAGTGTTTCTCTGTTCACCTTGGTAAAGGTCCCACTAATATAATCTGCAGCTTCTCTTCCTAACTTCATTGCATCTTCAACTGTAGAAACACCAAACTGTACCATCACAGAATCAGTGTCCCCGTAAATTACCTGAGAAGTCACCAAATTTGCTGTATCAGTATCAGAAAATGAGTAAAAGGCGTGTTTGAACTCAAAAAAGCAAGAAAGCTTGCTGATAAAAAAAAAAAAACTGGCTACAGTGCTAATACCTAGACTACCAAGAAATTGAACACAGGAGGCAAGGGCAAGATATCATGTGAAAGGTCTTGAGCAATGCTCGTGGCCCTTGAGTGCACAGTGAAGCTCTAATTCAGTGTCACTTGTGAAAAGCAGCATTCACTGAAAAGTTCAACTCTATCATGTGAAAATCCCTATTCAAAAGTAGTGCGAAAAATGAAAAAGGAACATGTTTTTTTTTTCTATCAAACTCCAAATTCTTGTAAGACGAATGCTGATGTCATTGGAATCAAATTTCCGTGTGCCCAATGTATAGTGTCAATTTTTAGATAGTGGTTTGCATGGGTTGAACCTTTTATATATATTGGGTTGCTTTTAAGTTGATGTCCCTAGAACATCAGATAATAGGGCTGCAATAATCTTCTTTTTTTTACAATAGGGCTGCAATATATTACATCAATGTGGATTACCTCTAGAGATAGCAATAAAGCTTTTCAGCTATTTATAATTCTTGATTTAATCACGAAACATGCTACTTCTAATGTCAGGGCTGCTAAGAAAAAAAAAAAAATGGGGAAAAGGAACCCATTGTATGGGATATACTTCAAGGCTCGCATTTTATCTTTCTTACCATTTCGTAACTCTGATCAATCATGAAGATACAAGGTATCACATAGTACAAGGGCAAAAGCTTAAGTCTTGAACTTTGTGAGGTCAAACAGTAGATTTGTATAAGAACAACGCAACACTACTTTTACCTCAGCATTATGCTCATAACCTCCTACTGTTGTGAATTTATCTTCAACAAGCTTTTTTTTGTATGCTCAATCATCTGTCGCCCTGTGTGACCAAAATTCTTCAGTACAAGAAACTGGACATCGAAATTGCTTGCAAACAATACAATGAATTTCTAAGGCTTACCATAGCTGGTCACGCTTGAAGAAATCTCTAAGCAAGGTAACTGACCAACGGTTGCTCCGTGAAACCATAAACTGAGTTTGCACTTATCTGAAACATAAGCAATTCAACAATGTCATTATTCAGGTAGCTCAAATGTGAATCGATGTTTTGATGGAATAAAGGGTCAAAAGATATGGAAGTACTTTCAGTGCAAGCTGACGACCATCAAGAACAGCCCTTTCGAAAGTGGGTCCTTTGCTTCCTGCACAAATAATTGGCGATTTTAACATGGAACAAAAGACTGAGGACTGCATGAATATCTAGTTTTCACAAGAGTTGAAGATCTTTAATACTGCCTCGGTTCTAAATTATAGGGTGTCTTGGAATCATAGCTAGCAATGCACCTAGATATACGCCATCTCTAGACATATAGTAAAAAACTATGTATCTAGAAAAGCCAAAAGGACTTACAATTTGTCTAGAATAGCCAACACGACTTACAATTTAGAATGGAGGGAGTATTCTTACAGATGCATTGAGAAAAATACCTTTTAAATCTGCTTTTGCCCTTTTATGAGCTGCTAATAACTCTTCAAGGATCTCAGGAAGTATACCCTGATATTGTGTTCATAATTTTGGTTAGAAAACACATCTTCTGTCCAGAACACCTATTATCGAGACAGGATGCAATTACCTTCTGTAATTCTGGTTTCACGAATATTTCACCAGATGGGGTTTTATTGAGGCTTTCCGGAGGTAAGTTGAGTTTACGGGCATCCTCAGGGGGCACCTTCAGGATTAATTAAAAACTAGTAAATTGCCATACATTTAGAGACCAAAGGTCCTTTTTTCGAGCATGCAGCAATAATAATAATTATAACTATATATGCACCAGGAAAATTACCAAAGTACAGTAGCAAAGGTTATATGCCATCATGATGGATGGATACAGGGAAGCAAAGTCCAAAGTTGCGATGGGCTTCTCATAAAATCCAGCCCTTGCTTCCAAAACCTAAAATTGCAGGGGACATAGATTGCAGAAAATCCTTATTGTACAAAAAAGAAATAAAACTACATGTTTCATTGCATGATCAATTCAGAAGGTGGTGGGAAAACTGATGAAAACTTCTTGCCTCCCAGATGGAAGGATTGCTAGCATACACAAAAGCATGTTTCTAGAGTGGAAACCCTGCATATGTATTTCACTTCCAAATGCATCAAGAACAATTTTGCAATAAGTGTGGATAACTTAACTAGTCATCTAGATTTTTTAGCTTGAATGACAAATATCTGTACCCTCATTTTAAGGCAAGCAATGCCTTTCAGTGTACAGAGCAAACTAAAAAGTTTGTAATAGACAAATAAATATATCCTAATACTTGCAATAGCTGTGGACAGGAAATGACAAATGGGCTACAAATGTGCAGATAATGTCCTTCAACTTACAGTTGCGCCCTCAAAGGTATCTTGCCCAGACCCTTGACCCTTGATATTTGGTATAACAAGGTTTTTCTGTTTTGCTTTCCTGAGCAGTTGCGAGAGGACCTGTTGTACAAATGAAACTATTTTTAGGGTACTGGAATGTGATATTTTCAATAGCATGATTGTCATGTTCTCACCTTAATACTTTGTCCCTCGAAAGTAGAAACGAAATGGGAACACCAGTGACCCTTGCCATTTCCACATAATTGTAGATATACATCAATTTATCTAACAGTCTTTGAGGAAGATAAGCATCCTGTTTTTACATAGGAAAAATCAAAACCGGTTAGTACAAATCAGCTTACACAACACGTAACAGAGAAATCAGATGATACAGTGAAATTAATAATAGCACTGTTTCATGCTAGCTTGTAACTAGCTACTGGCAGACCTACTGGCCAGTAGGAAATTGAAAAGAAAACAGACAAATATACTAACTATTTTCCAAGGCCCTAGTGTTGCAGAGAAATTTCCACAATGCAAAATTGGAGCTCAACCATTGAAATTGTACTTGTTAATGTTAAAAGTGATGTGTAGATCAATACAAGTATTTATTTGTTTGGATAATTGGTCCAAATACTTCTGGGGCACCACTTAAAAGCTCCATCAGCAATAATAGCAAAGTTACCAACATATTCAGTGTAAAACATCACCAGTTCAGTAACAATTAAAGCAGAAGGGTATATTTAGTTGACCTTTAAGCAATAAACTGCAAGCCGCCTTCGTGTTTCTGAGTTTCCATTTTGAAGATCAGATATAATTGAATGATGAACATCTTCTTTCTGCTCAAAAAGTCAATAATTAGGAAAGAAAAGGAAAGGGTTCTCAAAAGGAGGAAAGAATATTAGAATCAATCATTGTTTTTTTAAACTTAATCAATCATTGTTAGTAAATAGTATAGTAGCAAAAAAGATATGGATACACAAAGAACATCAATTTTCTAGAAGACTGAAGACATGCCATGCAATCAGAAATAGAGTCACACCACCAACAGCAACAATAAGAACCACAGCGAAGTCTTTTATCCCAAGCCAAAACTAACACTGATCGAACACCCAAAAAAAAAAAAAAGTTCAAACAGAAAGGCATCAAAATGGTTATGAGTACATTGACAGCAACATAGAGAACTTGAAATGTTTTAACTTACTTGCTCCCCAAGAAAGTGTGCCGATACAGAGTTTAATGAATAAGAACTCAGCTTGTAATCCCGTTGCATTGCCTGCATCATATCCAGGTAGTGAAGATAAAGAAACATATGTAATAATCCCATGAAAAAAAGCAAACACTGATTTAATTGCCAAGCAAAACTAGATCACAACCTGCAGGAGATCAAACTGCACTCTCCCTTCAATAGTAACATCCTTACTTTCACGCACACCATATTGCCTGGATAAGTACAACGACCACATCATTATTTTCTTTTTACGTAAAAAACCTGAAAACCCGTTCATTTTCATTTCTATTTTTACATGATGAATTTCATTTCCAATTGTAAAGTCAAGAGATTCCAAAGCATTAGCACTCATTAAATAAGTGACAAATAATGGAATTGTGACACGTAAACTGTAAAGAGTGAGCACTGAGGACTGTGAAAACTGGACATGATGTAGATCCAGAGGAGCTCAAAGCTCTCTATGGATCACAAATTTCAACCACGTTTGTGCTAAGAGGCAGAAATACAGTGGTATCATGATGCAGGAAATATGACTAACCATAGAAACAGTGAATTAAATGTATGAAATATGAACACGCTACAGCTCATTTTAGGGTACCATAACATCTAAAAAATAAGGAACTTTTCTCCTGTAAGACAAATGAACAAGATTTGTATGGCAGCTAACTCGAATCAGAATAAATGATGCATTGCTAGTATCAAATAAATCACAAAAATGAAAACATGAGATGCACGTGCAAGCAGACAATAAAACTAAGCAGCATAGTGCAATGATTGCTAGCACCCCAACCCCACCCCTGCCCCACACACACAAAAAGAAATTGTATAAGTATGTGACTATAAAGGGAGTACAGAATGTAAAACAAATATTTTATTAAGACAATTGGATGATAAAGGAAAAGTAATATATATTAAATGCATAGAAGAGAGAGGTACAAGAAGTGACCTTGAAGAAAAGGTTGTATCACGGACACGAACACGACTATTTCTGATTCGGCCAAGTATTGGAAACTCCGCTATCTTGAGAACCTCAGCCCTCTGCAAATGTATGTTATCAAGTTTTACCAAATATGGCTGATTGTCAAGTTGAGAATCTGAATACTCTATAGACATTATTGTACCTCAATAAGATACGGCATGTCAAATTTGCAAATATTGTATCCAATTATTATATCTGGATCCACTTCACGTATGAAATCCTGCAAATTTCCAAAGAACAATCAGATTATCTTTTGGTCAAGTCCTTTGTCTACAATCAGAAATTGTAACTTCGCTCCCTTTTGAGGAATAAGTGTGATTTAACTTTTTTTTTTTCTTTTGACAGAAAATGATATTTAGTTTTAGCACAAAAATAGCAAATGCCGCATAAGGCAAGCGAAAAGGTAAACAAATACAAAAGGCAAAGAGAATGAAACCAACACTGGGACATGAAAAAAAAATATCAGATAAAGGCACTATAAATGCTTTTTTCAAAAAATATGAAGGCATCACGTTCAACAGAATTTGACAACTCCAAAGACAGGAAGCACATACCCTCCATGCAAGTAGAATATCTCTCTCTGTATCAAATGACATAACATCAACTCCCACAATGGGAGAGCATGATTTAAGAGTCATGACATTCCGTACAAAGGGTTGGTCTTCTCCTTGATGTGTAACCAAGTTAGCTATCTATTCAAAGGGGTAAGTCAATAAATTATAAACATAAAGACCCGTATTGAGATGAAATGGTCCCAAGTATCAGATACATGAATAATGAACTCAACCTGAATAACAGGATCATGAGTTGGTTCTGGGAAATGACCTTTGCGACCAGCACATTCAATATCAAAACTTAATATGCGAAATGGGGCCATCTTAGAATATTCTCCTTCAGCAGCATGGCTTACCAGATCTGAGTATCTGTTAGTTGTGTTAAGAATAGACATAACTGAACAACACTACAGTTTATTAAATAGATGAAGCATTCAATTAAGTATAGAAGGATACAGGCAATCCAGCTCTAGCTGACAATAGGACATAAGACGGGCTGCTTTCCTGTATTTCCCAGCAGGAAGTTCAATCCAGTTGCCACCAACAATATTGCAATCAATCATGAAACGAAGGGCAAAAAGAATGTTGCTTTCATATGTCAGGAAACTCTTTGAACCAAGACCTTCAATCGTTATGCCCCTTTCCAGGATACCTATAATGTGCAAACATATGCCATTTAAGCCAGCAAAGCGGGCAAAAAAGCATCTAGTAACTTGGATGATCAGGGGGTAAAGTAAATACCATAAAACACATGATAATACATTGACATGGAACAAAAATATGTTTTGTAGGTTATCCATTAAATGAAGATAATATGGTAAGGTCACTCAGCAGTAATAGCTGTATTGTGTCTTAAGGGTGCCACTAACCACGACAGCTAGCAACCATGGTAGGCAAAGCGACCACTATCTTGAGGAAAGGCTGAGATTGCTGCGTTTGGTAATGCATAATTGTCTGCTTCTGCACAAGCTCAACTCTCTTGACAAACCTTGGAACATTGCTGCTTCTATTTGACTCCTTCATCCTCCCTGCAGTACAGTTTCAAGAAACCATAAGGAAACTATGTACTGCCAAAATACTAGGTATGATTGAAAGTACAAACCTCTAGTGTTTGGTGAAAGCGTGATATATCATCAGGACCCATCCCTAAAGGACAGCCGATGTAGAAATATGGCTCAAATCCATGCACCTGACAGCATATGCTGTGACCTATAAATGTTACAGGGGTAGCATCAGAGGTCAGCAAAAACCACATGGTGATAATAACTCTTTACTAAGAGGTAATAGAGTACTCGAGATAATACCTTCTCTGGTAACACCAAAAATCCTGAGTATGGCTGCCGAACCAGATGAGTTGGGAGCAATTCTTTGTGGCTCTCACCAATAACATAATCTATTTCCAACTGCTGAAAAGCTAGAATATCCAATACAAAAAGAGTAGCAAATGTAAGATGAAGCCGAATATCCTGAATATATGTTCATAAAAGTTATTTAGTTAGCAAGAAACATTGAATCTGAATGAGCATTAAGCATGTACAAGAGGACTGTTAAGCATGTCCTGAGTTTAAACTTTTAAAGCTCATAACTCATAAGTGCAAAAGTGTATATACATATATATGTGTTTGATAGAAAATAGGTTCACTTCACAAATGTGCGTTTACAACATCTACGATTTATCGATTGCAGCTAGTTCCATCACTCATAATTAGAAAAACAGTCACAGTTTACAGCACACCAGACACTCAAACGGTGCCTTTCTTCCTGTCAAACTACCCAGGGATCCAAAAATGGCGAACAATAAACTTTACTAGTCAACCTGATATACAAACGCACATACTAGTCCAAAATAATTGCTCGTATTTGCCCAAAACTTCACCAAAGGACTATGGTCCGAAGTTCCTGGACAGTACAAATCCCAAAAGAAACCATATATCTATACAAAATTTTGCTGAGCCCCAGACTGCATTAAGGCAACTTGACTAACACAGCATTACCAAAAATTTGAAAAACCTATCCAAATGACAGTTGGTTGATAGCAAATTGTTCTCAGTCCGCCAAATCAGTACTGAATCCGAACCGCAACTCACTCCTCACTCAGCCAGACCCCCAACAAACCCATCTCGGGATACTGAATCCAATAACACCCTCATCAGGAGGGTCAGCGCCGGGAAATAAAAGTGAGACCGGGTCGTACCGACGGCGCGGGAGCACCCGGCGGCGAGGTCGGCGGGGAGTGCGGGTCGCTTCCACCGGGCGAGGCGGGACGCGAGGGCCTCGTCGCGCTGGAGCATCAGCAGCGCCGCCTCGTCCTCCGCCAGGATGGACTCGTCCAGGAACACGTCCTCGTCCATCATGTCCTCCTCCTCCTCCGGGGGCCGCGCCCGCCGCGGGGGAGGCGGCTGCGGCGTGCCGGGGCTGGGGTTGGCCCTCTTCGCCCCCGCCCCGGAGGGAGCGGGGGCGGGGACCCCGCCGCTTGCCGCCGCGCCCGCCTGAGCTCATCGCCGGATTGGGGGACGGGAGTGGGACCGGGAGTGGGGAGGTGGGAAAGTGCGGGGACGGAAATTGGGGTTCCCGCCATTGCAGGGGAGGTAGGGTTTAATACGAGAGGGGAGCGAGATATGGAAAATACGTCTCCCCTATAACGGTTACGTCAATTCGTGTTGACGTTAACTATACATCGGGGTTATCAAAAGTCACACGAGTTTCCTCACACCAGAGAAATTGAGACATCGGTGGCTTCTTCCTAAGCTGACACGTAGTGTAACCTCTTTTTACAAAAAAAAAAAAAAAAAAAAAAAAAAAAAAAAAAAAAAAAAAACCCGCCCGCGAATCAATTTTGCACCAAACCCTCCCTTTGCCCGGCACTTCCACCCCAGTTGTTCAACCCTACCTCCCCTCATTCCTCTTCCTCTTGTCTCTCTTCCCCTCGGCCGCCATCGCCCTCCGCTCGCACGCGCGGTTTGGCACAAACCGTCCTCGTGGATGGGAGCACGACACCGAGAGTCCGCTTCATTGCCTTCCCCTCCATGGCTCTCTCCCTCCCATCTCCCTTATCCCCTTCTCTCTCATTCGACCGACCTCCGAAAAAGATCCATGGCGTGGAGGTGCCTTTAGATCGCGAGGATCGGTCAAATCTAAGATGCGAGTTAGCCAAATCCATGGAGTGCTAGGCCGATTCATGGTCGCCTATAGAGAGGCGGTGCCGGACCGGCGCCACACCCTCGAGGTACCCTCGCGGTTCAAAGTGGCGGTGGGCAAGCCATCTTCTTGCTACACAACGATGCTTACCTGCATAGGTGTGTGCTCCCCTCTCCTCTTATCTCATGGTGCGTCTGTCTCGCCCCATGGATTATTGTGCACACTACTTCTTGGCCCATCAATGTCGTTTGGGTTATTGGGTATTTAGGATAATGTGCATAAAGGCATGTCAAACTAGCGCTAATTGGGGACTAGGAGGAATATTTTCCTAAGTTGTAGTGCAATTCAAAGATGTGGCTATAAGGCGGTTAATGTGTCTCGTGACATAGGAGTGTGAATCGGCCTAGGAAAGTTCTTTCTGCATTAGGTTTGTGGTGATTGTTATCGAATTACTAATTTGATGATGAGGATTCAAGCATAAAGTTGCTTCAACAATTATCGATATCCTTATAGATAATAATGCATTTTTATAGCCATCGTTCTCTTCAATTCAGTGGTCCTCCATAAAAAAAAAAAAATTATAGGCAAACAATTTAGTACAATGAATTTTTCAGGATGATACTTTGGCCAGTACTGATCAGTCAGTTCTATACTTGCTTCACATTTGAGTAAGCTATTTGTTCCTTAGCACATGCTCTTCTTGATATGTCTTAGACTTTGATTAATCATTTGTTCATTGAAATTCCTTAAAAGTACTGAAGTGTCTCACTCACATATGTCAAATTTGTGTGCTACTAGAGCTAAGATTCTCGCTAAGTATCTATAAAATATTTTGGCTCTGTTAGCAGCATAAAATATTTTGGCTCTGTTAGCAGCATATTGAACGATCTCTAGATTGCATGCAATTTCTTATTTGCAGAAGATTTTTCGTACTGTGCAAGGAAATATTTCAGGTGCAAATTTATTATGTATATGCATCCAGTTTCTTAGTGTTTTAGTGACTTGTTCTGATTACCATTTTATAATTAAAACATATATATATACCAAACTTTTAGGCTGTGGAAATGATGAATTCCTATACGGCTGAAAGGCCAGAGATGAAAAGTGGAGGTAATGAGATTTTGCTGAATGATGCTGAATGAGACATGAGAAAGAAGATTATAAAATCACATATGTTTATTTGACAATCCTTATGTATTGTACACTATGTTACATGGTTCTAAATTGATTGCAGTTGTAAAGTACTATGCATGTCCATGTTCAGTTATCGGTTACTATTCATATTTCCATTTATTATATTACTCATACCTGGCAATTATATTACTCATACCGCCATGTAAAATAGGTGACCTGGCAACCCCTCGCCGGGGAAAAACCGTCCGCGGTTAATCGATTAACCGCGTGGCGGTCATTGTAAAATAACCGCCACGGTTAATCGTGGGCCCAAATCGAGTCCAAACAGCACACATCCGGATCCATTCGGCCCGATATAACTGTTCGAGTATATATACTACACTTAGGGTTTTTTCCTCACTCCATCTCACCGAGTCCAAACAACACTTCTCTCTCGTCCCCTCTCCCGTCCCTCTCCACTCGCGCGTCACGGCGGCCGGGCGGTCCGTGGCGGCGCGCAGCCGGCCCCCGGGCGGCGCCGAGGTGTCCCGTGGCGGATCCCCGCCAGCGGCGGCGGCGGCGGACCTCCCCCGAGGGCTCCAGGCGGCGGTGGCGGCCCTAGCTACCCGAGGGCTCCAGGCGGCGGTGGCGGCCCTAGCTACCCGAGGGCTCCGGCGGCGGCCCTCCCGAGGCGTCCGGGCGGCGGCTCTCCCCAAGGGTCCCGGCGGCGGATCTCGACGGCGGCGGCCGGATCCGCCGGCGGCGGCCGGATCCCGACGGTGGCGGCCGGATCCCGCTCCGGCGGCGGCGGCTCAGTCTGGGCCGGCCCGTTTGGGCTCGGATCCGGGGTTTTGCTTTTTTTATTTTTTTTTTTATTTATTTACCGTGGCGGTTTTTTTGGAACCGCCACGGTTAATCAACTATTTTGCGTGACCCTCCCTGCGTGGCGGTTTTAAAACTGCCACGCAAAAAAAAAAAGTCCGCCACGCAAAAATCTAATACGTAGTAGTGTATTTTGTTTTTCAAATCATGGCAAGGTGCTCCAACCCGAAGAGCGCCTAATGTTCTAGTATATAATCACGACGACGAGTATTTCACTCTGGCTTGTAATGCGAGAGTGCTTAAAAAAGAGATACATACATACATACATACTGATGCATCATGTCTGAATTAACACGCCATCATGAAATCTATCTATATAGCATTATTTAAGCACGGCACTTAAAGCATCTCCACTACATGTTCGTGTATGTTTTTTTTCCCCCTAACAGTCAAAGTCATACATCCGCGATTGTACATGCTCCAATCCTGCACGTTGATCGTATCGTCGCCGCACTCGCACGGAGGGCGGCTGCAACAAACACGAGAAGAGGCAGCCGTAGACCTGGTCCCTGATCGCTCCACACAAGCGCCCCACGGCGCTGCCACTGCCCGACGACGGGTGCTGTCCGGGCCCCAAGTCGACGTCCACGAACTCGACCTCCTGCTGCTGCTGGTGCGCTCCAGGCCCCAGCGGTTGCTGCTGCGCATCGGGAACAACGGTGGCTGCTGATTGTGACATCGATCGATCGATCTCGCTCGTACTGTACGTCCACGAAAAGAGTACGCTCTGTACTATTTAATTTGCGTATATAGCTGCAGCTACCTGCCTAATTAATTTGATTATAAGATGGACATATTATAAAGGCATGCATGCATATCCTAGTAGTACGACTCCGATCGCGACAGGCTGCCCGATTACGAAGCGGAGAAAACGAATTTTGTTATTTGTTAATCTTGATCCTAGTCGATTTCGACATGTGTCGCGGCCGAATTCGAATTACGAAACTAGCTCTATCCGACAGAATATGAATCGTTGATTGTTGGATACCGCCATCAATGCCCGCTACAACACGTACGTTAATTCTAGCACACTGCACAAACAGACCATGCCATAAGCATATCAGTCAAGAAAGAAAATGTAGACAAGGGAAAAATTTACTAAAAAAGAGCAAAAACCACAATGATGTGATGAAAGATAAGCGATAATGTTCTTGTTCTTGAGGCTGACTGGCTAAGGACACATTATTCATGTTTTGCTTGTAGTTGTAGTGGTGTGTTGTTTATGTTTTTTTTTTCCCTTCTTCGTCCCATCAAGGCGCTCCACCTCAGTCTAGCTCCATGATATATTTTTCCCGTGGGGTCCCTTTGTTGCTATTTTTTGTTCGATAGCCTTCTTATACATGGCACCTGTAACAGCCCAGATGCGATTCCGCGAGTTGCTACGGCATGCACGGGCGTAGATCGGGGCGGCGAAGCGGCGGTGAAGGGCACCGGCGCGCTGCCCGCGGGCTTGGGGGTGCACGTGGGCTGCAGGGCTAGGGCGAGAGTGGTAACACCCGGATGGATTCCGGCGGCTGTTACGGCGTAGATCGGCGGCGTAGTAGATGCGGTCGCGGTGGCGGCGCGCGGATTACACGCGTGGCTGGGGCGGCGGTGGTGGCGGCGTGCGGCATGGGGGTGGCGCGAGGGTGTGAGTGCAATCAATCTCTATTGTGGGTTTTGGCGTTGATGACAATCTAACTAGAGGACTAATGAGATTTATCGAGATGACAAGCAGGACATATATAAAGGAGGATGTTGTAACCCAACGGAGGAGTACCCCAATTGGATTGACGGACAATTCCAAGCAAAGGAGATTTATATTCTTTTATATTTTGAATTTGAGTATAGGACACGCCGTACTATTAAGAGAGATTAGAATCACCATGTCAAAAGCATTCAACAAGTGCTCACTTCTTCACCAGATAACCTCCAGCTCCCAACCAAGCTAGTCCGAGTTCTTTTCACTTTCTACTTCTAGCTGACTTGGTCAGAGCGGCAGTGCCGCACTTAATCTGACCGTTAGATGTGAAGGGGTATTTACACTTCTTCTCTCACCCCAACGGTTAACTCTTCTCCCACCTCTGCTCATTTCGACAGAAAACACTCAAGTGCTCACTCCCTCTCCCTCCATTGTTGCTCCAACTCCCCTCAAGCTAAATCTTTGATTCCACCATCAAATCTTGAGAGGAAAGGCTGCAACCTTCGATTGGAGAGGTGCTCTCTTGATCTTTATCGTCTTAGAAGCACTTGGTTCGCACTTTGGCCGGTAGTTTGGTCTTTTACTCATGGAGCTTGCTCCTAGCCGGCTAGTGCGCCGCCCTTGAGTTTGCCAACTTGTGTGGCAGCCTTGGGAGGAAGCTAAAAAATTTAACCGATCTAAATTTCGTTGGGTAGATTTTGAACTGTGACCTAATCTTTTCTGCAGGTGTGGCAGTGCCGCTTTTAGGAGCGATAGTGCCGCTTGGAGCGGTAGTGTCGCTAACCACGAGTTTCGAGTTGAATTTTGAAGCAGGCCTATTCACCCCCCCCTCTAGGCATCCAACGATCCTATAGAGGGCTAAGGCGAGAGAGCCCGAAGACCGGCGTTGTTGAGAGTTACCCCGATTAAGATTCAACCGATTACCGCCCCTTGTATTTATAGATTGAGGGAGACTTACACACTAAGAAATATCTAGGAGATTTCCTTATAGAACGGAATACCTCTTGACAAAACAATCTATTTCTTTCCTAAATATTTATTTCCTAATATTTATTTTAATGAAATCGTATGACGACGACGGCAGCGGCGGCGGCGGCCAGGCTGCCCGCACGCACGGCCTGCCCCTTATTGCCCCCTTACCAGTGGTGCCCAATTATACCGTGACATCTGCCGCCCTTACCGGCGGCGTGGCGTCCTTGTGCTGTATTGTTGTCCGGTTGTCGATGTTGACGTTGAAGTCAAAGCAGCATATCCGGAAGAATGTTTAGGAGTAGTAGGAGTACGGCCCATCCAAGGTGGGATGCTCATGTCGTGTCGCCTCCAAGGTGGTGTCATGCATGGGGCGACGTCGGTCGATGTCGTCGTGGATGGCTTGCTCCATGTGGGTTGAAGTTGGCTTGCCTGGTTACTATGGGGCTAAGGATGTCCTAACCTGCTAGGGAGTGGGAAAGTGTGGGGATGGAAATTGGGGTCCCCGCCACTGCGGGGGAGTAAGGGTTTAATACGAGAGGGGACGAGATATAGAAATACGTCGGCCCTTTAATGGTTACGTCAATTGTGTTGAGGTTTTTCTCTCTCTTTTTTTTTTCTTTTTTTGACAACAACATACTCCCTCCGTCCCAGAATTGAAGTCGTTTTGGGATTCAAGATTTGTCCCTCAATAGTTGACGTTTTAGCCCGGCATACACCTCTGAGCACTGGCAAAGTAGCATCAAGCTGTCACTTCTCAAATAAAAAATGGAGATTCCAAGCTGTTGATGCCTCTGCGGTGTGAAAAGTTGAGTAGAATATTAATTTCCTAACCGGAGGGCTCATCCCAAAGCTCTGCATCGCCGTCAGCTGTTGTCCACTCGTCAGCATGTCTTCACTGTGCATAGGGGCGTCAGGGTCATTTCCCTTGCTCATTGGTAACTGTGACCAGCTCTAAAACGTCAACTAATTAGGGACAGAGGGAGTACATGAAGAAGGCCAAATTATAACAGTCATGCAACTAGATATGGAGGCAGCAACATCGAAGACGCGATGATGGCAACAATGATTTTGTCGATGGCAAACGCAGGGGCATCAAAGACGCCGCAAAGTGCTAGTTAGAGGAAGGACACAACACAAGAGGTGTCGAAGAAGAATCACATTGACAACCGAAGGATGATGTTGAAATCGTCGTCGGAGGTAGAGGATGCTCAAACCCGGATCTCAAGCGTCAAAGACTCGAAGTAATGGCAACAAAAGTGCCGCCACGCTGGAGCAAGGAGCCGCAGGGCAGCCGCTTGTCCATGCAGTCCATTGTGACCCCAAAAGAAAATTTGAGCATCACCCCCAAAATTTTTTTTGGTATAGTGGAAAACAAGAAGAAGAGATTAAAGACGTTGCACCCTGCTAGAGTTTGAAGATGCATCCCCCACCCCTTGGCCCCTACCAATCAATCTTGAGTAGAAGAGAGGATGGGCCTGTTTGTTTCCGCTTATCGGACGTGTTTGAGCCAAAAACGTGAAATAACCCCGCCAAACGACCGGCGTTCGACAAGCACGCAAGGCAGGATAAGCGGCAATTTCAACGTGCGGTAGCAAAATCGCAAGAAGCGAGCTTCGAGCCGCGTTGCGCTTATACGCAGCGCGCTTTCTCACCCCAGCGGTCCCAAACAGGCCGGTGGTGTTTTGTTTGTGTCTGACACTGCATCCATGCAGGTTTGGCAGTAGAACCAACATAGGAAAAATTATTATACACATCATTGCACATAATGGGCCAGAGCTACAATGGTTGCCCTGTATGCAAACATCAAAATACAAAGTTCAGTATGTACATGTCATTCAAAATCACAATGACATTTATTCAAACAACAGACAGCTGCACACTGATCTCCCATAGGTTTATTCAAAATCACAGTGAAAATTATTCAAAATCACAATAAACTGTAATGCGAGAGTGCTTAAAAGAATTTGGCATTGTAGCCCAAAATCACAGACAGCTGCACCCTGATCTCCCATAGGTACACTTGAAGCATATTTAAGCACTTGTCCACTTGAATTAAGCACATATAAGCATCTTACCATATCCACTAGTCCACTACATGTACGTATAAGCAGCGCAAGAAAAGGAGAAAAAAACAGAGTCAGATTGTTTTTTCTAGTCAAAGTTATACATCTGCACCCTGATCTCCCGTACTACGTTTATCGTCAGCTGCTTGGAATTCGATCTCCATTCAATCCTCCTCGTTGGTATCGTGGACGCACGGCGGTCGCAACAAACACGAGAAGAGGCTTCCCAAGTCCCTGCAGATGGCTCCACACAAGCGCCCCACGGCGCTCCCTGCCGCCGCCGACGGCTGCTGTCGTCCCAGGTCCACGTCCACGAACTCATCGCCCTCCTGCTGTTGCTGCTGCGCTCCCGGCCGCAGCACGGTGGCCGCCGCTGATTGTGACATCGATCTCGCTCCAACGAGACGTCCACGAAAAGAGTCGCAACGTCCTGTAGTATCTGCGTATATAGCTCGATGGATCGATCTCTAATTCGCGATCGAGTATGTACCGGGCGTCGATTGATGGCTGCAGCAGCTACCTGCCTGATTAATTTGCTGATTATAAAGACATGCATCCTAGTCATACTGCGAACACATGGTTGATTTAGGTCACATGTGTTTAGTTTTGTGATTAGTGATTGTCAACAAATCAACATTTTAATTCTATTTTCTTTTATTTTTTATGCTTCGGCTATGTTCACCGTCACACGTGGAGTGTGTCGAAGACGTATCTCTTGGTTCGTGTTGTGCGGGTGTGAAGCTTCGGAGATGGGTAGGCGATGGCGGGTGAAGGAGACAAGGGAGGGCGTGCGGGCCCGACGGACCGCGGAGGTGAAGGACGGGCGTGAGGCTTGGACCGAGGGACCAGGATCGTCGGGTGGCTAGCCATGGTGGTGGCATCATCGGGACATCGGCGAATGCAAGAGGACGTGGCGGGACCGTGTCGATTGGGTAAAGACGGCGTCGTGCGCAGCGGCGCGGAGCTCGGATGACTTGGCGACTTCGAGGCGGTCATGACGGCGATGACACGCGTGTCGAGGAGGTTTGGTGGTTTGTCCTTAAAATCATCGGTCGCGGGTTTCGTGGTTTGGGCCTCAAAACCACGGGTGCGAGGTTTCACGGGTTTGGGCCTCAAAACCCGGGCGTTCCGGTGGACGGAAGGATTCGGCACGTGGCGGCATCCGGGAGATTGCGTGGAGCAAGGCTGCAGATGAGGAGGCGCGGTGGTCGTCGGATTAAATTATCCCGAGTCGGACTAAATTAGCCTTAGGGTTAGCAGTTCGACTCATATGTATCTAGGGGTAGTTTGGGAAAGAGGTTTTCAGACTATATGTGGCGGATGACAGCCTCTCCCCTTTTGCCTCTCTTATTTTCATTTTTCTCTCTAGGTTTTGTGTGAGAGAGAGGTCCACGAATCAAACAATTCGTGCTTGTGAACCTGTGATTTTCGAGTGGGAAGAGCAGCCCCAAAAGCCCGCTTGTCTCCTCCTCGATTCATCTATTTGATTTGTGTTCTTCGTGGTCTGTGAAGTGTTTGTTCTTCATTTTCGCCATGGCTACGATCTGATTTTCCGGTGACTGAGTTGATCCCAGGCTGTGATTTTTTTTGGGGATAGGTTTGTCCCAAAGATGAATTTCATCTGTGCAAATTTTGGGCTCAGGAGCTTTTGATTCGAGTGAGTTTTTGTCGATTTGGTGGCCGTCTGTTTCTCTGTTCGTCGTGCGCAGGATTTCTGTTCTTCGTGCGTACCAGCGCTGGCCTTCTGGTGCCGTGCGTGTCCTGAAGGGCGGCACTCGCTCTTGGCCGCTGGATCCCACAGCAGCTCGCTCCTGCTCAGCAGCAAGGCGAACTCCAGTCACCGAGCGGTGCTTGGCCAGAAGGCGCAGCCGCAGATGGCCGTCCGTACGAGTTCTGCTGCTGGGTAGCTCGCAGGCAGCTTTCCATCAGATTGAATTCTTCAGAAGAGCAGCTTCTCATCAGCACCAATGAGTTCGAGCAGTCCAGCACCTGGTGCTTCAAGCAAATGGTAAGTAGGTAAGCAAAACTATCTAATTTCAGCAAGTGTAGCATCTCGTATTTGTCTTGGAGCATTAATTTATTTAATTGACAAGAGTAGATTGCTTCTTGCTGTGTACGTGTTCCTATTCTGCAGGTTCGTGATTCGCTGGCTGTGCTCTCTCTCAGCCCAAGCTGCTAGCTGCGTTTGTTTCCTTGAGCTGCAGTTGTGCTTCGATCGGTTCTCAGTCTGAAACATCAATTCTGCAGCAGTGCTTTAGTTCGTTTGTTGTTCGCAGCAGCTTGAGCTTTTATCGATCCCAGTGTTCACGTGTAAACTCCTCCAAGTGCTAAGCTTGCTTGTCTGAGATTTGATTAGCAAATTCCTGAAATATCTCTTTCTAGCTACAGTGCATGAATTAGTTTAATCGAGTTGCATGTCGATTTCAGCTTCAAGTCTCTTGCCTGCTCGTGATTTGATTTTGGCTTTCCTAGCTATCACTTTCAAGCTACAGGAGCATTCATGGCTTATTCACAGCTTGAGTGCCGAACTGCCGAGCATGGCTTGAATTTGATTTTCTCTCTTACTAATTGATCCACGATTTATTCATTCGAGCTCCGATTTGAGATCCGAGTTTTGCGTTCGACTCTTTGAGCCTAACACTTCGTGTTTGATATCTTGCTACTAGTTAGCACGCGTATAACTCGTTTCTTTGTGAGTTCGCTTTTGAGGTTGGGGGTTGAGCCGATGACCCAAAATTAAAAGGGAAAATCGAGGCTCCCATTCACCCCCTTTGGTCGCCGTTTGGGTTCTTCAATTGGTATCGGAGCCGGTTAGGATCACTTCCACCCTAATCGGTCCGTGATCCGCAAGAAGGCGACATGGATCGTGCTTTCGGCCACTTTAGCAAACCTCCTGAGTTCGATGGCACCAATTATCCCTATTGGAAGATTAAGATGCAAGCACACCTTATGAGGATGGATTGGAGAGTGTGGGAGATTGTTGAGGATGAGAACTACCAAGTGTTAGCCGCTCGAGTGGGTGAGGAACAAATAGCCCAATACAATGCCAACAACCGAGCGAGGAGCGTTTTGTTCTCTAGCCTCAAAGACACTGAGTTTGAGAGAGTTGCCACTTGTGAGACCGCTCGTGAGGTGTGGAGAACACTTGAGAGTTACCACGAGGGAACCCCACAAGTGAAGGCCCGCCTATATGAAACCTACAAGAGAGAGTACAACAACCTAATCCAGCTTGATGGCGAGTCCATCGATTCTCTCTTGCCGTGTTTCGACGATCCGCAACAAGTCTGCGGGCAAACAAGCCTTCGAGAGGTTTGATGATCACGAGAAGGCGTCTGCGGCTCTTGTACGCCCGGATCGGAAGGTGTGGGATGGAAAGGTGTCCGCGATCATGGAGTCGGCCAACTACGACACCCTCACACCCGACGAGCTCTCTACAGCAAGCTCAAGTCCTCCGAGATTGAGGCCCGGATCCAGCGGCTCAAGAACCCATCTGCGCCGAACGCCGCTCTCGTCTCGTAAGGGTAGTTCAAGTTCTTCTCGCTAACCCTTCCGCGGATCTCGTTTGCCTTGTCTTCTTTGGTGTTCGTGATGTAGGAGCAGGTTGGATCGCCTTTGGGGACGACGAGCCGGCTCTCGTCATCGGCCGATTCTCGTGGTTCCACAACAACCGCTTGAACCGCCGGCGTGGCGGTGCTCCCAAGGGCGGATGCTTTGAGTGCGGCGATCCGGACCACTTCGTCGCCGCGTGCCCGAAGAAGAGCAAGGACAAGTACTCCGGCGAGAAGTACGATTCCTTCGACAAGCGCAAGGACAAGCGCGAGTACACCATCGACAAGCACAAGTCCAAGAAGGGCTTCGACAAGGAGGCGATCAAGAAGAAGTATCTCAAAAGCGTGCCAAGGAGAACAAGGACGCCTTCTTCGCCTCCCTCGACGACCTCGACAATGACGGGCAAGCTTCCTCCAAATGACGAGGAGCCCGAGAGCAAGATCAAGGACAAGCTGAGCGGACTTTGCTTCTTCACCGACTCCAAGCACGGGGGCTTCTGCACCATGGCCCTCGACGGAGGCGTGACCGACAGCATTGAGCCACATGACAGCGACTCTACCCTTAAGGTATCACCCACTATCGAATCTCTCACTAATGAAGTTGACTCTTTGGGCGATGCGCTTGTGTGTCAAGAGAAGTTGCTCAAGCGAGTAGCTAAGGAGAGGAAGGAGTACAAGGAGAAGTGGGAGGTAGCTATGAGGGAGTTAGAGTTGGCTAGGAAGCCCGTGGAGATATCCGATGAGACGAGTGCGATGGTTGTGCTGTGCACATATCTAGCATCATGACTTTGCAATCTAAGTACTCCGCTTTGCTAGATGAGCACGTTGAGCTGAAGGCTAAGCCTATGTTGTTGAGTGCGTGCAAGTCTTGTCCAGACTTACGATCTGAGTTGGCAGAGAAGGCTGCCAAGCTTGCTATGCTTGAGAAGGCCAGCTCAGATAGCATAGTGCTCAAGTGTGCTAAGTGTGAAGCTTTGGAGATGAAGGTCATGTCTTGTAGGCATGACAAGGGGAGAGTCGAAGAGGAGAACAAGTACCTTCGCTCTGTCCCCGAGTTTGGTGTCTAGTGGAGAGCCACGGCTTGACATGATGATGAGTCGGCCTCAAGAGGGGGACTGACACGACGGGATTAGGCTTTGCAATAGGTGGGAAGGGTGAAGTAATCTATGGCAAGGTTGGTCAAGGTAGTGGTTTGAGCCCGAGTGAGAAACCCACAAACACTCCCAAGTTGACCAAGATCACCCCACCGGAGCCTACTAAGCCTATTGTGCAAAATGACATTCTCTAAGAGACCCCAAAGACTCCACCTCCCAAACAAGTGTGGCTTCCTAAACCAAACCACCTCAGGAACCCACTTGACACTTTGCCCAAGATCCCTGAGGAAACCCTTCCTAGAGCCAAGGCCACAATAAGAGTGAACCATCCACCCAAGAGAGTGAACCAACAACCACCCAAGAGAGAGGTGAGGTATCACTGTGAGTATTGCCAGAGAGATGGTCACTTGTTTGAGTTTTGCTTTAGGAGGAAGAGGGATGCTAGGCGTCAAGTTGCGTTTGAGAACCGCGACTTGTATCACCCACCACTTGGCATGTATGAGAGGGGTATGCAGTCGGTTCAGAGGCAGTTTGCTAGGCCAGGAGGTAGGAGGCCTCAGAGGGCTAGGCCACAGTTTGTGAGACCTCGTGGTGGTCGTGCTCCGCGAGTGGAAGGTGTTCCTCACTTTGGGAGCTTTGAGTTTGACAGGAGGAGTGCACCACACTTTGTTGTGCGTGGTGAGCGCTTTGGGAAGAAGGGTCATGGGATGTTTGTTTTGCCTAATGCTTATCTCGGGCAAAATGGTCAACATTGGTATTCTCCTGAGTATACTAACCCCAATGTTGTGCCATTTGCTCATCCCATGTTTTTTCAATGATGTAGGTGATCAAGTCTTGGGTTCCCAAGTTTATGCTTGTTAACCCTTTGGGACCCAAGACTTGGGTTTCTTTGTCCTCTCATGTGTAGGTATGAGGACATGGGGTGGAGAACACGTGCTTGGTGGAACTTGATTCTTTGTCGTGGTGTGATCAAGACTTGATGGTTGTCTACACCACTTTGATGGCCTCCAAGAGGCATGTGTCTTATTGTGACACCTACACACAGTCTGTGATCTATCATATGCACTCATGCCTTGTACATTCATGATTTCCCTACTTGTGGTATGAGATAGTTGTTCATTTGCTCACTTGTATATTGCTTGCATGTATTATACTTGTATCATGCTTTTATATCCTTTTTAGCATGTGTTATCTTGTGTATTATATGTCATGCTAGCCTTTGTGCCCTTTTGTTTCCTAGTTTTCTTATGCTATATGTCTTTGGTTGAGGGCAAGTTGGGAGTTTGCTATCCTTTTTGAGGGGTAGTTTTGTAGTTGATGTACAGCTTGTAGCTTTAGGTTTGTTTTTTTTGCTTTGTGCATCGCCTTGTATCATATTGCATTCATCATGTACACTATTGCTCCTTGAGCTTCTTGTTTATATTGATCACAATGAGACTATGCTCGCTTTAGTGTAACAATTACATGTTGGTGCTTACAACTTGTGCTCTTTTCGCTTAATTGATATATGTTATGAGCAAAGTCGCTTTTCATGTGAACTTGCTTAACAACGATGAATCTTACAAAATGTTCATCATTGAGATAGTTTCTAGCATGTTTAAGTTGTTGAGATCCTTTGTGCTTATCATGTATGCTAGGTGACTATGTCTCATTCATCGAGTTATACACTTGCCGAGATGACCACATGCTTTTATCTCGCTAAAATCTGAAATCTAAGCTAAGTGTATGGAAAAGATCGAGATGGGTCTATACCGTCCCACATCCAAGTCTTGGGGACTAGCTGCTCATTGCACTTGAGTTGAACCCGAGCTTGGTAGTGTTTGACCCGCACCATTGTCTTAAGCTTCGATTGCTCACACGCATAGGCTTGACATGGTTGATTAGTAAGGCCGACGGTTGTGGATAACCACTCGCGACATGCTTTGTCCAATGCTTGTAACAAATGCAACTCCGATAACTTGAATATTTTGACAAGTGTTGGCTCGCTTTTTGCATGATGTATAAACCTTGCTTGGGGTAGTTCACTTGATATACATGTGTAGCACTTGGTAGATTTCCAAATTACTTGTGCTATGTGCTATTCTTTGTGGTGGACACCTTTTTCTAAAATGCTTAAAAACTGAATTAAAGTGCTTTCAAGCCATATTTCATATCTCTTGATTAGTTTGAGCACTGTGTTAAGCACTTGATTTTGTTGCCATGACACTACCTAGAGCATCTTCTCATTTGGATTGCTATAAACTTGAAGCTCCCTCATTGTATTTTCATGCATTTCATAGCTTGATTAGTGTATTTGCCAACAAGGGGGAGAAAGATACAAAGACAGTGACTGCATTTGTCCAGGGGGGGTAGCACTTTGAGCTAGATGTGTTGAGCCTTTTGCCTCTCGCCTTGAGGGTCTAGCCGTTTGTGTGTGAAAGTAATCGGTTTGGAGCCGTGTTAGTGGTGTTGAGCCTGTTCTACCTCTTCTTGAGGACTAGCCGCTCGTTTAGCTTGGTTGTGTCGAGCCTTTTGCCCATGTCTTTGAGAATCAAGTTTTTGCTCCATGTTTGCTATCCAGGTGATTTTGTCTTAGCTCTTGTCTAGCTTTTGTTCTCTTGGATGTGCTATCTTCTACCTTCTTTTCGTCTTTGTGTTGAATGTTGACAATGCACTCATCAAGGGGGAGATTGCGAACACATGGTTGATTTAGGTCACATGTGTTTAGCTTTGTGATTGAGTGATTGTCAACAAATCAACATTTTAATTCTATTTTATTTTATTCTTTATGCTTCGGCTATGTTCACCGTCACACGTGGAGTGTGTGTCGAGACGTATCTCTTGGTTCGTGTTGTACGCAGTGTGGAGCTCGGAGATGGTAGCCGACGGCGAGGTGAAGGAGCCAAGGAGGACGTCTTTGGGCCGACGGACCGCGGAGGTGAAGGACGGACGTGAGGCTTGGACCGAGGGACCGGATCGTCGGGTGGCTAGCCATGGTGGTGACGATCCGGGACATCGACGAATGCAAGAGGACGTGCCAGAACGTGTCGATTGGGTAAAGACGGCGAAGCGGCGGCGCAGAGCTGGGAGCTTCCTGGATGACTTGACGACTCAAAGCGGTCAAGACGGCGATGGCACGTGTCGAGGAGGTTTGGTGGTTTGTCCTCAAACCATCGGTGCGGGGTTTTCGTGGTTTGAGCCTCAAAACCACGGGGTGCGCGGTTTCACGGGTTTGGGCCTCAAAACCCGGGCGTTCCGTGGACGGAAGGGCCGGCACGTGGCGGCATCCGGGAGAATGCGTGGAGCAAGGCTGCAGATGAGGAGGCGCGGTGGTCGTCCGGATTAAATTATCCCGAGTCGGGACTAAATTAGCCTTGGGGTTAGCAGTTCGACTCATATGTATCTAGGGGTAGTTTGGGAAAGAGGTTTTTCGGTATATGTGGCGGATGACGGTACCTTCTCCCCCTTTGCCTCTCTTATTTTTATTTTTCTCTAGGTTTTGTGTGAGAGAGAGGTCCACGAAATCAAACAATTCGTGCTTGTGAACCTGTGATTTTCAAGTGGGAAGAGCAGCCCCAAAGCCTCGCTTGTCTCCTCCGGGATTCATCTATTTGATTTGTGTTCTTCGTTGGTCTGTGAAGTGTTTGTTCTTCATTTTCGCCATGGCTACGATCTGATTTTCCCGGTGACTGAGTTGATCCCAGGCTGTGATTTTTTGGGGATAGGATTGTCCCAAAGATGAATTTCATCTGTGCAAATTTTGGGCTCAGGAGCTTTTGATTCGAGTGAGTTTTTGTCGATTTGGTGGCCGTCTGTTTCTCTGTTCGTCGTGCGCAGGATTTCTGTTCTTCGTGCGTACCAGCGCTGGCCTTCTGGTGCCGTGCGTGTCCTGAAGGGCGGCACTCGCTCTTGGCCGCTGGATCCCACAGCAGCTCGCTCCTGCTCAGCAGCAAGGCGAACTCCAGTCACCGAGCGGTGCTTGGCCAGAAGGCGCAGCCGCAGATGGCCGTCCGTACGAGTTCTGCTGCTTGGTAGCTCGCAGGCAGCTTTCCATCAGATTGAATTCTTCAGAAGAGCAGCTTCTCATCAGCACCAATGAGTTCGAGCAGTCCAGCACCTGGTACTTCAAGCAAATGGTAAGTAGGTAAGCAAAACTATCTAATTTCAGCAAGTGTAGCATCTCGTATTTGTCTTGGAGCATTAATTTATTTAATTGACAAGAGTAGATTGCTTCTTGCTGTGTACGTGTTCCTATTCTGCAGGTTCGTGATTCGCTGGCTGTGCTCTCTCTCTCAGCCCAAGCTGCTAGCTGCGTTTGTTTCCTTGAGCTGCAGTTGTGCTTCGATCGGTTCTCAGTCTGAAACATCAATTCTGCAGCAGTGCTTTAGTTCGTTTGTTGTTCGCAGCAGCTTGAGCTTTTATCGATCCCAGTGTTCACGTGTAAACTCCTCCAAGTGCTAAGCTTGCTTGTCTGAGATTTGATTAGCAAATTCCTGAAATATCTCTTCCTAGCTACAGTGCATGAATTAGTTTAATCGAGTTGCATGTCGATTTCAGCTTCAAGTCTCTTGCCTGCTCGTGATTTGATTTTGGCTTTCCTAGCTATCACTTTCAAGCTACAGGAGCATTCATCGCTTATTCACAGCTTGAGTGCCGAACTGCCGAGCATGGATTGAATTTGATTTTCTCTCTTACTAATTGATCCACGATTTATTCATTCGAGCTCCGATTTGAGATCCGAGTTTTGGCGCTCGACTCTTTGAGCCTAACACTTCGTGTTTGATATCTTGCTACTAGTTAGCACGCCGTATAACTCGTTTTGTGAGTTCGCTTTTGAGGTTGGGGGTTGGGATGACCCAAAATTAAAAGGAAAATCGAGGCTCCCATTCACCCCCTTTGGTCGCCGCTTTCGTCCTTCACATACGATACGATTCCGATCGCGACAGGCTGCCGGATTACGAAGCGGAGAAAGTGTACGTACGTGACAGAATTTTGTTATTTATTAATCTTGTTCCTAGTCGATTTTGACATGTGGCGGCCGAATTCGAATTACGAACGAACGGGCTCGATCCATCATCTCTGCTCCCCAGTCCGAGAAGGAAACGGTGACTAGAAATGTTTTCGGTCGCATGGGCTTTACTTGGGCTAGAAATGCTTGGCTACATGGGCTGGGCGGCTGGCTATAAGACGGTCGTTGGTTGGGCCATTGGAAGTTGAGACACATCTTTCCTCTTTTCATCAAAATACTCATTTCATGTTCATCTTTTTTTTTTTTTTTGACAATCTTGAGTCTTACAGTTTGGAAGTTATTTTTTCAGAAATAAAATACATTCGCCGATGCTCACACACAACATTCACCTGGCCCCGTATAAATACATTGCACGTACACTCCATACCTATAAGCAATTTTGAAAAATCGTGCAATCATGTCTTATATATCTTATAATATCTGTAAAAGATACCACACAAGCATCTTGTTGTTCATGGTATGTCACATACGAAAAAAATTAGCGCCTATTTGGTTTATTTAGGGCTACACCTCCCATCCACTCTGTTACATAGTTTCTAGTTTTCAAGTATAAAAATTGAACAATGATGGTTAACACACAAATTACGTGCACATAAATTAATATATTAATATATGTTGCAACATTTTAAGAAAAGTCAACAATTGCAGTTCAGATTCAAAACGTTCAATAAAAATTATCAAAAGAACTATGTATTGCAAATTGCTCAACAAAATATTTATTTCGAGAGGTCAACCCAGGAAACTACAAAAATGTTTTTTCCTCTTGACTTCTTCAAATCTCAACAAAAAGAGAGGGGTCTTCAGTCCATCATCCCTTTTCTCTATTTCAAATTCCTTGCTACCCAAAGATGAAGATTAGAATTGATTCTTTAGAGCGCGTATAAGATATAGAAAAATTGTTGATGTTCAAAAAATATGACTTTTATTATTCAAAAATGGCTCTTCAAATGATGACGAGTCTTGATTCGCTCTAAATATCACCATTTAAATACAAGGCGCTCTCTATATCTTTTCAACCTCCAACAACTTTTCTATATCATGTGTACCCTCTATAGAGTTAATCCCACTCTCCATCTATTAGTTAGCAAGAAATATGAAAGTAAATGACATATTTAGAGGTCTAATTAAAGAAGTTGTTGGAGGATATTTTTTATGAAAATCTCTATTTCTATCAGTAAATAAAGGATAAGGTTCTACTTAATTGCCTAGATTTGTTTTTAATGTTGGAACATGCAAGTTTGGGTTTGAACTCAATAAGAATCATCATTAGGCTTGATTATTCGTAATAGTAGATCACATGCACTTTGTGATCAATCTCAAGATCTATTATAATTGGATAAATCTTTTTACATAGACATTTATAAAAGTTTGTGCCGGTGCATGTGAAGTCAATTATAGGGATTGGTTTATTTAGAGAGAGTAGTAAAAACAATTCAGTCTCAAAGTTAAGTCCGAATTTTCAGAAAAAATCAGCTTACATAGCTTGTCCAAATTTGGAACCTCCAGAAATGCTCAAAAGTGAAGATAAGCTCAATAACACCCAACCCATGTGCACACGATAGGTTTGAGCATCCCTGATTTATCGCGTCAACACATGTGAACGTAATTTTGTCACGTCATATGCATGCGTTGGCATGACCAAAAGAGAGTTAAAAAAATTAAGCTGTTTTTAAAAATAAAATCTAACTAAGAAATGGAAGAAAAAGGAAGTTGCTATATCTCTTTCACAAGAAAAATAACCAACATTTCTTGCAACGTGGTAGACCATTGGATCATCATCCAAGGGTGAGATCTATCATCAAGTGTTAGCTAGCACAATTTTACCACAAATGCATAAGAGATAATTAATAATTTTTTTTTCTATGAAAAAACAAGGACAAAAGATGGTGGTGTCCTCAAAGACAAAGGACAAGATACAGATTTGAACTATTTTACCACAGCAAACGAGAGACAATAAACAATTTTTTTTTATAAAAAACAAAGACAAAAAAAGGGTGGTGTACGCTACTCCAGGCCTTGATCCGTGGACGGACGCAGGACCTTGTTAGACCCAGGACGCGCGTGGTTTTACCGTGTCACAGGTCAATCGTCATGTCGCAAGATTTTTTTCAAAAATCTTTCGAAAGAGACATAGGAAAAGTGGAAGAAAAATCTTGTTCAACTGCGGGCTGGGATGGTGGTTGCATGAACCATCGTATCGTTATCCTCCGGCGTGAGCCGCCGCCGCAAGTCCTTCGTATCGTTAGATCTGATCTGACTATTTCTGGACGTTCGAGTGGCTCATAAAAACCCTATTCCTTTCAGCCCCGATCTTAAGTTGCAGTTCTTTGCTGGCTGAAGTTGGACACATCTTCTCCGACGGTATGCGGTTTCTTGCTTGGAGGAGATCGAAGACGGCTGACAGGCTGAGGCCAGCGATGCCGCGAGTCTTGTCGCAGCCGGAGTGGGACAAGGACAAGCCCACGCGCAGCTGGGCGATGCTCTGCTACGAGGAGGCGCTGCAAATCTACGAGGAAGACGGCGACAAACTGCCGATACAGCAGGCGCGGGACCTCTTCCTCCTCGCCCTCTGCACCGGCGCCGACGAGAAGACCATCTTCCACGCGTGGATCGCCTTGGAGCTGGGCCACGGAGACGTCGCCGCCGCCCGGCCTGCTTCGACGAGTGGCGGCGGCGTGCCGACGGCCGCCGCCGACGCGACACCGACTTCTGGTGCGACTACAACAGGTTCGAGATGGAGCACGGACGGCCAAGCGGTCGCGGCACGTCGTGGATGTCGCCTTTGCGCGCCTGCCCGCGTGACCCGTGTTGTTCGCGTTATGCGCCAAGATGGAGCTGCGCCTAGGGTGCGATCGCCGCTGGGCCGCCACATCGTCGATGCGCCCACGACATCCTCACCGCCGACGCCTACCCTGCCGACGAGGAGGCTGCGAAATGGGTCGCCGACGATGTGGAGCGGTATCGACAGTACCTCCGTGATGAAGAAGAGAGAGCCGATGGGGTCGACGCGTGAGGCGACGCGCTGCCCCGGCCTCCGCCGCCACGGCGGCGCCGGACGCCGCTCGGGACCGGCGCCCCGCCTCCGGTTCGCTCCACCCCCACTCCCCCTCACCCTCCCACTCCCCTCTCCCTGCTCCCCCCCTGGCCCCCGCTGAAATCCGCCGCCGCCGCCACGCCCTCCCGCCGACGCCAAGGCACTGGCTGCCATCCGCCGCCCGTTTGGGCGGGGAGCGCGGATCCACACCGCAGCGCGACCAGATCTAGCGGGCGTTGGCGCCGGTGGGCGGACACCCGCTCCCGCCGGTTTGGAAGCCGGGTCGTGGTCCCCTTCCGCCGCCTCGCATCCGCCTTCCCGTGGGGAGGTCGGGGCCGCGGCCCCCGCACCGCTGATCGCCCGGGGGGGACCCCGTCCCGCCTCGCCCCTCGCACCGCTTTGAGGGGGCCGACCGCGGCCCGCGCCGCGCTCTTCCCCCGCCGCCGCCCCTTTCTCAAAGACTCCCCGCCCCTACGCTGATGAGCAGGTCGGAGGCCCCGCCGACGGGCGTCCGCCCATGCTCGCCCCATATTTACCTCCTCGCCACGCCACTACCCGGCCGCGTTTCAAGCCCGCGCGGCTATCGCTATCGCTTTCACGCCCGCTCGGGCGTCCGCGACACCTCCTCGAAGTTCGCCCTCGAGCAGGTGGCGGCGCTTTCACCGCCGGAAGGGAGACTTCGCCATTGGTGGGAGCAGATGTTGTGCTCGTGCAGCCTTCCGCCTCGATCCCCGCCCCCGCCTCCGTCGCCTCCGCCGCCTCGGGCGACTCCGCTCCCGATGCTGCTCGACCTGCCGGGCGCCTCCCACCACCACCCCGCCCTCCGTCCCGGAAGACCCAGGGTATCGCGGTGGGTTGACGGCTCCTTCTCCGACAGCCGGACAACGAGGGCGAGGTCGCCGAGCCGAGGCCCCCACCGCCGTCGCGGCACGCCCGTCGATCCTCCGCCGGGGCGTTCGACTCCGCTAGGACCACGCGAGGACCGGTGAAGCCCCCCTCCGCGGCACGACGCCGCCCCCGGCGCCGGATTCAGCCGCCCAAAGAACGGGCGCCGCCCGCCGCCGGCCGTCCATCGCTCCGTCCGACGCCCCACGGTGCGCCCTTCCCACGGCTAGGTGCCGGCCCCACCTAGGCTCGGCCGACACCGCCACGCGCGCCCTCGCCACCAACGGCTAGGCCACCGCCGCCGCCTCCGCTTGCCGGGTGACCGCCCCCGCCGCCGCCGCGGTAGGGTACCGGGCTGGGGCCCTCCTCCAACGCGCCGGCCGCCCCTGGGCCGACGACGAAGGCTTCACTCTTGTGCAGAGCGCCGGCGGGGCGATGGCGGTCTCGCCCAACCCTCGTCGCCGATACCAGGGCCGCCATCCTCGTCGGGCTATGCTTCAACCGCTCGGGCCGGGATCACGCCGCTGCCGCTCACGCTCCGCCCGCCCGCCCACAGACATCATACGCTCTCAAAGACGAGGCATAGGGCGAACTGCAGGCATCGACGCCGCTCCCGCCACAAAGATTCTCCGCGGGCTGGGCGGCTGAGTCTCGATGCCTTGTCCAGACCCTACTCGCCGCGCTCAAGATCGCTGTCGCTGCCGACGGTCCCGGGCTTCGCGCCCTCGAGCGCCGGTCACTCGACTAGGTGCCCAAGACTCAAGAGGTTGAGCCGACACCGGGCGGCACGCTCCCTCGCGACTCCAACGGCCCTCGGCCTCGGGCCACCGGCCTCGCCGCCGGGCGGCCGCCGCCGCCGCAAAGATGTGCACGGCCGCCGGGGCCCTCCACCGCGGGTTCACGCACTTGTCAACGACGACGGTTTTACCCTCGCCGTGAGGAGCAGGCGTGGCAACGGCGCGCCTCGCAGAATCCGCCGGGCGGCGCTCGTACACATCCCTTGTCGGCTGTGCTTCAACCGGCTTAGTTGGGGGATCACGCCGCCGCCGTGCCCGCTCCGCCTTCGGCCGCCTCATCTTCCCCAAGACGAGGCATCGGGCGGGGAACCGCAGACATCGACATCGCCCACCACGCCGCCCTCCTCGAAGCGCCAGCGCAGGAGCCCCGACCCTGCGCTGATGAGCCTCGCCCTTGTGCTCAGGACCGCCGCGTTGTCGACAACCGTGGCGGTGGCCAGGGCGCCATAGGGGCGGCCGGGCCACTGGTGCCTCCTTTCTTCGTCGGACGGATTCAATGTTCGGTCCCCTCGACATCGGCCTTGCCCCCAGCCTAGGAGTGGCGCCATGCCATCGAGGGTGGTGAGCGACGCCGCACACCCCACAGACCCGCCGCCGTGTTCGTACCCGCGGTTTGCACGTGGAGCATCCCGCTCGGGTGGACCCGATGCTTGATGAGCTTGCGGCCTCCCTCGTCGCGTGTCCGCCTACCACGGAGTCGGAGCCTCCCTCGCCGCTTCGTCTGGTCGGCCTCAACTTCGCAGAGGTTGTGGCATCAGAGAACGAGGGAGACATCTCGACCATGCCAGCTGCTGTTCACGACGTCGGAGATGAAGTCTTCGACAATCTGGAGCCTGATCCGCCCTCTTCCGACGACGACGTGCTGGCGGCCTCAGGCACTGCCACGCGTCACAGGGCCGGCCTTCCCACGCGAGGGGAGACCGACCATGGCGGCCTGATGCCCCACTCCTCCCGTGCTGTTACTTACGGACACAGCCGCCGCGGTGACAAGCTTCATCGACTCCTTGACGCTGCCGTTGGAAGTGCCTTTGATCACATCTCCGCCTCGCCTCCGGACATCCAGGGTCGTTGACGACCGTTGGTCCATACGTCGCAGCGACCGGTTGGCCGCCAAATCGGCCAAACGCTGATTCCGATCCGTGAAGCAGGCACAACGTGTCTTCATCAACAAGTTGGAAGGGCGTCCTGATCATGTGGTGATGACACTCCGACACCACGATCGCCACCAAGTTCCACCATTTCTTCGGTGCTGAGGTCACGCCACTGGGCGGGAGGTGATGCGCGCTTGGCCCCCATGCTCGCGGCTTCGCCGGGGCGGGCTTGGCGAGACAGGACCGGTGGGATTGCACGGGCCGTAAATGGGTGTATGCGCCGCTGCTATGTCGCAAAAACTAGTTTACTCAGTTAGCACACACCCCTAAGCTCCACCGCTTTAAGCCGGTGACATTTGTAGTGTTCAACCTGTCCGCCAATGGTGGCTCGCCGCTGACCGCACGGGCAAAGTGTAACTTTATTCCCACTTCTCTTAATGCAGTACGCAACGCACGCTTCGCCAAAAAAAAAAATTGTTGATGTCTTCAGGTACACCTTCTGCGGCGGCGACTACTCAGCGTAGCATGGTCGTAGCTATATATTATGGGGTTTGTTGGTTCTTGCCAGGAGCGGTTACTGCATCTATCTTTTGCTCATCGTAGACATATCTATATATATCTTTCTTTTGAACTCAATAACAATGCTCGCATTTAGGCTTGAATATTTGTAATAGTAGATCACGTGCACAATCGATGCGAGGCACTTGAATTGAATAATGACTTTGTGATCAATCTCAAGATCTATTGGAGAAATCTTTACACAGACGTTTATACAAGTTTGTGCCGGTGCATGAAATTAGTTTATTCAGAGAAAGTAGTAAAAACAATTCTTAAAGTTGTCTGAAGTCAATTAAAGGTTGACCAATTTTTTAGAAAAGAGCATCAAGATTTATGACACTAAATTAGTATGAACAGATAATGTGCTAATTTCATGTCACAAATATATATTTCTATCTATAACTCTTATAAAGATAAACCCCACTAGATGAGTTCTCTCTACATGCAAGGTGTCCACATCATTCTCCACTAAGTGAACCCACTACATGTTCTATCTTTTCATGCAAAGTATACACATTATTACCCACTATGTCCATATCATCCCTTATTAATTACAAAAAAATCCATGTCATCTCTATCATGTAAAATGATTTGAATCTTTAATCTATTAACATACAAGTTATACCTACATACAATATTTGTTTCATCACCTATTCCTCTATAATGTAATCAAATATTCTATACTGTTTTTTTTATGAGATCTGATTAGTTAAAATAACTTTCGACAAAATTTATATATATGTATACATAGTATTCTATATAAAAAGTATTATTAAGAGAATCCCCGCAAAACGCGAGGTATACTCCTAGTTTTTTATATAGATAAATGTAATCAAACATAAAAGGATCACTCTAGGGATTGGTTTATTAAGAGAGATCAGTAAAAAAAATTCTTCAGCTAGTAATGTTTTTTTGAAAGATCCGGCATAGCCGGCATTATATTAATTGACAACAAGGGGAGATAGCAAACAACAGTCTGTTTGAGCACGAGTAGCGCCCTCCCCGCAGGCCAGCCTAAGCTGATTTGGGGCCAATAATTCTAAATCAATTACTCACTAATATTAGAAACAACAAAAAGAGGCCTACTCCTCCGTCCCTTTGAAAATGTCGTTTTTGACTTTTTGGCTATCGAGTTTGACCATTCGTTTTATTCAAAAATTTCTGCAAATAATAAATTAAATAAATAATTATTAAAGTATCTCTAATGATAAAATAAGTCATAATAAAATAAATAATATTTATAAAAAAATGAATAAGACGAAATGATCATACAAGATGGCACGGAAACCAAAGTGACACTTTCAAAGGGACAGAGGGGGTAAGAGCCAAGCACCCCGCCATGGACCAAAGTCGTACCGTGTCCTTTATTTCTCTGCAGCCTGCTCTGTCGTTCGGCAATCCCCGAAGATGGCTGCATTCCGTCCGTTCCAGATAATCCACAAGGTCAAAATCAAAAGCGAGTTCTCTTTTTTCCCCCTTCACCCAAAGCCTGACTGAACCAATCCTCCAATTCCAGCTGCTCTCGCCAAAGGGCTGGCTCCAAACAACTGCAAGAGCACCAAGTAGCAACAAGATGCTACACTGACCGCGAGAACGGGCATTCAAATAAAACATGTGCTGCTGTCTCCAGATCCTTTCACATTAGGCGCAAAAATAATTGTTCTCCCAACCTCTCATTTGCAACCGTGCAGCAGTCCAAAGTCTATTCTGAAGCAGCAGCCATATGAAGAATTTGCATTTCGGCGGCGCCTCGCTCGCCAGATCAGTGTTTTGATGTTTGACAATATTTGTCCTGTGAACTGAATTGTGTACGCCGATCTAGCTGAGTACGCACCTGAGCTCTCAAGAGTCCAGATGATTGAGTCTTCCCCTGTGTCGTCTAGGTTGATGCCCATGTCCTCGATCGCCCTCCATAGGCTGAAGAATTCGTTGATGAGGTCGTTGTTTAGATTGTAAGCAACATCCTTGATCCACTTGTCTTCTGTGATTGCTTCCCTCACTGTTCTGTTCTTCCTCCTACTATGGACATACAACATGGGGCACAAGCTCGAAGGTGATCGTCCGTGTAACCAGCTTGAATTCCAGAAAGAGGCTTTCTTGCCGTTCCTAACTGTAACCACCGTGGCAGCGTTGAAGAGAGCTAGGTCCTCAGGGTCGGTAGGCAGGCTTGAGCCAACCCATGGCCGATCAGGATTTACCCATTGAAATCAGCTGGTAATGGTAGGAAGTGCATATAAACATATTTGCATTTTACATTCCATTGTGCAGTATAGCCGTGCACTAGAAAATTTTACAATCCATTTTAAGAGGGGTGCTCCCATATGTTTCCATTAGTTTCATATTTATTTTATCTCGCTGCCTACATAGCTCCCAACACGAACTTTCATGCGCCATGTAAAGGCAAGTTCAGCGCCCTCACGCCAGCGCCACTAGAATTACATGTCTCAAGCCAATCACCCCCAAGATGACGAGGATGACCACGATGGCTACAACCGCTCCACAGCGGCTCCGTATAGCCAGGCAGCCGCCGCCGTCCGCCAGATTGTCAGACGGTCTCTTCAGCGGCGGCGGCAGCGGCTGCTGCTCCACGGTGGAGGTGCGGGGCTGCTGTTGCTGTCCCAGTCCCATCTCGACGTCCGTGAACTCGCCGTCCTCGTGCACTCCTGACGCCGACGCCGTCAGCGCGGTGGAGGGAGGGCGATGCTGGTGCCCGAGCTCGAGATCGACGACGACAAACTCGCCCTGGTACTGTTCCGGCATTGGCGGCGCAGACGGCGGCGGTGACGTTGTTTCCGGAGCCCTGGCGGAGGCGGCAGGGTCGGTGTGCCGTGTGCGTTCCTGCGTGTATATATAGAGAGGGCTCCGCAATTCCGGATGCGCTGCAGGCAGAGTCCGATTCTTATAGCGGGCTGAATTTGTTGTCCAATTCCGATGCTTGCAAATTATCTTCCTGGATTTGGGATGGACGACGCGTTTCGTTTTCGGAAACATTAATCTGTGGGCGTCCGGACACCCTCTTGTTTTCCGGACGCCCTCCCGTTCGAAGCCCACCACGCTCCCAGGACCACAAAACTAATCCCCACCTCATCCCATCCACTCGCACCTTCCACTCCCGCTCCTCGCTCCTTCCGCCGCGCCGCCGCTCCACCTCCTCATCCCCGGCGCTGCCTTCCCAATCGTCGGTGCTGCCGCTGCGCCGCTCCAGCTCCGCTTCTGCGCCTGCGGACCACCACCACCGCTCGGGAGGACCAGCTGTGCCTTCGTCTTCCTTGCACGCACCCGCGACCATCCTGCCGGCTCCTCCACAGCCCCAGCTTCCCTGGATCCGGGCGATGCGCCGGCATACTCTGCGCCGGCGGACTCCCGCGCTACGCGCGACCGTGCTCCACACCCCGGCGGGGCGGGCGAGCCCGGCACGGCCTGGCGCGATGCCCCCCCCGCGCTGCCGTTGCGCCTCCCAGGTCCGCTTCCTCCGGTCACGCCTCTCTCTCTCTACCGAGGTGGCGGCGCTGCGGCAAACCAAATATATTGTATCTTACAAATCCACACAAATAAGACAATTGAAAAATTAACATAAAAAGAAACTAAGCCGCCTTCTTGGCCTTCTTGGCCGCCCGCCCGGCCGGCTTCCCGGCGGCTACCTTCTTGGCCTCCTCCTCCATCTCCTCCCGGTTTGGCGGTATCCCCTTAGCGAGGATATCGGCCGGGGAGTCGATTGGCCTTCTCCTCCAGGGCAGATTCACCCTTGGCGGGGCCAACATCGTTAGCCGCCGCTGAGCTTGTTGAGGGCGACACCGAGGCGCTCCACGCACAACTTCATCTCCTCCCGGTTGGCGGCCATGTCGATCGCCGCCGCCGGGCGTGTCCGGCTTCCTGTGAAAGGGGTACGAAAGAGAAGTTAGTGTTCGACAACGGAATGAGGGGAGGGGAGGGGTTATAAATAGTAACCAGCCTTGGCGTTTCCCAAAAGATCGCTCCTCGGAAAACGTTAATCGCGGCGATCGGCTATTTACCAATGGCCGCCTCCTCGGCACTCAACGGCGACATCGTTTTCCAAGGCACAACCCGACAGTTAATGGTTCGTTTTTGATGAGACAAATTTTACATTGAACGGTGCTCAAGTTTAGATTCGAATCAAATTTAAACGATATTTATTTTAACCATCAAATAGATATTAAAATACCAACTGTTTTTGCACGTATTTGATTTTAATCACTCTTGAACTGGAAACGAAACAAATTCTGGGATAGAGGGAGCAACACACAATATTAATATATATATAATATTTATTACATTGATATAATATATATAAAAACATAAAAAATATAGAATATATTAAAATTGATAAAAAGAGGAAGGCGGCGCTGGCCTAGTCCTCGTCCTCCTCCTCCTCCTCCCCCCGGCGTCCTCCTCCTCCTCCCCTCCTCCTCGCCGGGCGTCGTCATTCTTGGCCAAGGCCTTGAGGAGGATATCGGCCAACCGCGCCACTTTCGGGCGTAGTGATTGATCTTTTCTTCCGCAGGTGGATCCACCTTTGGAAGAAGATCATGGCCGCCCCCCAGCTCCTTGAGCTGCCCGAGCAGCGTGCTTGAGACAATCGAGGGTGAAATCCCTCTCGATCGTCTCTTGCATGCGGTGGTCATTAGAATTGGCCGCCTCCTCCAGCCTTTCCGCCCGAGAACCTCCATGCGGTCCGGCTTAGGGAGGGCGGGACGTAGGAGTCGAAGTCGTCGTCGGACGATGCCTCGGGCTTGGGGTCGGCCGCCGGCGCCTCCACCTCCTCCCTTGTGCGCTTGTTCGTTCCTCGAGCCCTTCGCGCGCCTCCATCTCCTACCCGGTGCGCTTGTTGGATCCCCGAGCCCGAGGCAGCCATGTTGTTGTTGATTGCAAAGAGAATGTGCCCGGATTAGAGTACTAGAAAGGATGAACGCCATGATCGAGGGCGTGCTTAAATAGTGAGTTAGCCGGCCGTTCACTTCCCCACGAACGCCCGTCAACGCAACCGCTTGGAATTCGCAGACGATCACGGTTGGAATTCGCACGATCACTCTGCTGGCACCGCGTTTCCCACGACGGTTGCGCCGAATTCTGGGCTGCTTTCCATGGCGGACGACAAGCGCTCCACCTTCATTGATCACCGTCGGGCCCACACATGAACCGACAATGATTTACAATACGGTGAAACAAATAGTTATATTAGTAAAAATCAATTTATTGAAATCACTAATTTTATCTCAGCGTTAAGGCATTAGAGTTCAACCAACCCCGTTCGATGCCCCCGCGCCGCCACGTTTTTTTTAGACTTTTTGATAAATTTGAACTTCAATACAATATCAATTTTCATTTTAGCATATAAAATGCACCGCCCAACGGATACAACATACTAGTAGGTATAGGCGCAAGTCTGCTGCTGTGTGTTCGGTGATAGGTCATGGCCTATGATAGGTCACGGCTTCAATGCTTATGGAGAATCGTGTTGCTCTAGTATTCACTACCGGTTCCACTTAAATCAACCGACCGGTGTCTCGCCCGATGAGAAAAGGTCGTGCACCTCTTTGCGTCGTCGACGGGTTATATCAATGTTAGGAATAACACCGCCGGGTGGATTTTAACACCCGACGCGATCACGCCGATCACTGCTGGTGGTAACTGAGACCCGGTAGTGATTTCAGATTGTCAACGAGCGAACAGTTTCCCAATGACAAACCCGACCCATTGCACCATTGCAGAGCACCGCTGCCACGCTTCTCCGTACCACCCGCCACGGTGCTTTGTTTATGCCGGTGCCAACTATCCGGCAGCTGATCATTCATATCATCGCCGGGGTACAACTGAACCCAAAGAAGGACTGCAATTAACACGGCCACGAACTCCACCATGGCATCCGCCTATAAAATGGCTAGTGCGGCGCTTTAGTTTTGCACCTCGCCTCTCTTGGTCCTCTTTCTTGATACTCTCCTCATACATTGCTCTTGATTTAGTTGCCCCTGTTTCTTCTTCCTCGATCTTCTTTGCTACTCTCCACATACATATGGCCCCTCTATGGGAGAAAGCCCTCCACGCATTTATATCGTTCTTATGCATCTTAGTCCACCAAAATGGTTCACACAAGAGGTGCTAGAAGAGTCTTACTGAAGATTGAGCAGCGCTGAAGGTTAGAACTGCTGTGAGGTTCACGGAGCCATCCGGTTCGATCCTCTCCGGAGTGTGGACTCTGGATTTACAGTTCACAAGAAATATGGCATCCTCCAGGGAAGATCATATCAATATATGAAATGTGCTCGAGGCATCCTCGAGAGAAGATCATATCAATCTATGAAAATCTCCTTTGGATGCAAGCCATGATGTTTTGTGCTCCGCACAAGATCAAATCAATCATTTGTTCTCGTGCTCGAGTCCATGCATGCTATCTTTTGTGGACGAACCACGGCTAATGTTAAGGCAAAGATAAGCTTTGGTTTGCTTGGTTGTCTCCTCCGGTCTTGCCGTGGTAAATGTAAATCCGTAGTCATGCCCTCCCGATCGAAAGCACCGAAGGGAGCTCAAAGAGCACCGATGGGACCTCGTAATCTCAGCGTATTTCATCGGCAAAGAATCACATAACCTTTAGCGTTTTTAATTTTAAATGTGTTTGTACACTTTGATGATAACACCGATCTATTCGTGCAAAGGTTTTTGTTATCATATATGTAACTTTTTTTAAGGTCTTTGTTATCATATATGTAATCAGATCTATATGTATTTCTATTTGCTCCTCTATATAATAAAAGTATATCGTACTTTTTTTTGAATGGATGTTTGCATTTATATATGATCCTACACGCTTTTTATTTTTTCGACGCACTTCTTATTTTTCCATGATCCAACGGATATATTTTTGTAATGATTTATTTATTTTATTATTCATAAAAAATTATTTATAGGACGAGGGAGTACAAACAAGCACACACGAGCATGCATGCACACGTGCTAAGCATGCATGCCCGCTAACCGACAAGGACAGTCACATCACCGCCGGGTATAAATAGAGCACCCGGCGAGGGAAAGCGACTTCACCGGTCGGTTTGAAATAAAAAACCGATAGTGATGTGCCCATCTATGAAGTGCAAAGGCGGGAGTGCGATTACTTTAGTACCATATTGCTAGTTGAAGGTGGAGTGAACTAACTTAAATATGGAAGTGTGAAATCTCTTATCAAAAATATGAAGGAGAGAGTAGGGTCCGACATGGCACTCCTTTTTATGAAGGATCACATGACACCGTGGTTCTTTATAAAAAGCGAAAGTCATGTGAGACCTACTCTCCCTTCATAATTTTTGTCCCAAAAAGAATTATGTTACAATTTTGGGGTTATACATGCTTCACAAAGGTACATGACCCCTTTCATCGAACCATGACTACACAACTAGATCTCATAAGCTTTATTGGGTCATCTTCCTTCCTGTCGTGATCGGCCTCAAACTTTTTCTCTCGAGGCATGCACCTGCCATGTGTGAAGGAACCAAGAAATTTGAGATTTTTCGGATTAGGTTTGATAATTTTTTTCGTTAAATTGAATTTCTACGCGACGCCACCGAGTAATTATAGATTGAACTGGGGTTACCCACGAACAAAGCCGAATGGTGCCAAAATTTTCCACATGGTCCGATGTGCCCTAGGAGGCAAATCACTGTGTAGATTGGTGCAAAATTCTTTTATTTTCATGATGTAACTAAGCTTCTTTTACACCGTTTAGCACCTAGAAAAATATAATAACAAAAATATTGATCAGAAAAACCTAAGATCTTGTGTGGGGGCATCATTTGGGTGTATATGGCTGTAGAAAAAGTTTCAAGCCATTTCAACATTGTGGGATTACACATGCTTCACAAAGGTACATGACCCCTTCCATCGAATCATGACTACACACCTAGATTTCATAAGCTTTGTTGGGTCATCTTCCTTCCGGTGTTGTATCAGCCTCAAACTTTTTCTCGAGGTATGCACATACCATGTGTGAAGGAACCACAAAGTTTGAGATTTTTCGGATTAGGTTTGGTAATTTTTTCAGTCAAATTGAATTTCTACGCGACGCCACCGAGTAATTATAGGTTGAACTGGGGTTACCCACGAACAGAGCCGGAATGGTGCCAAAATTTTCCACATGGTCTCATGTGCCCTAGGAGGCAAATCATCTGTATAGCTTGGTGCAAAATTCTTTTTGTTTTCATGATGTAACTAAGCTTCTTTTACACCGTTTAGCATCTAGGAATATATAATAATAAAAATATTGATCAGAAAAACCTAAAATCTTGTGTGGGGGCATCATTTGGGTGTACATGGCTGTAGAAAAAGTTTTAAGCCATTTCGACATTGTAGGATTACACATGCTAGTTCAACGTTACAATAATCAAAGTGTACAAACACATTACAAAATAACCACCTCAAAAATACCCTTCTAGCACCTATGCCGAGGTGATTTCAGTGCTACCTGTTGCTTTCTCGAAGTAGGGCGGATGGGAGACCTCTCGTGAAGAACCAATGTCTCTCCGTGTCGGCAGAGGCCCTGGACAGGAGACGACCTAGTACAGATGAGGGGGCTCATCTCCAAGCGAGGAAGCACAAGAATGCATGCTACTTGTCTCCTGCTTTCCGTCTTCCGGAGGTCCATGCAACAATCGCGTTGCTTGAGCATCACACCCAGCTTCGTAAGCAACGTTGTAGCTTCATCTTCAAAAACACCCTTCTAGTACCTGTTGTATAAAAAAAAAAGAAAATTAGAACCAATCTTAGGAGGAACTTGGAGGTTGTTTCGTTAAGCAAAGAAATATAGTACCTGTTGTATACACTATCTACCCATAATAAAATGTGTACGTGGAGGGCTTTCTCCCAAATAGAGGCCAATATATATATATATATATATATATATATATATATATCTATGTGTGTGTGTAGGAAAATGGGCAAATAACAGAAGAGATCAGTCGGCGCACGGTTGGCCATACATGCAACTCCATTGATTGCTCTCGGTGCGGGGCTGTTTTTATATGCGGTGGTAGGTGGATTGATTGGCCACCATGAGCGGTGGTAGGTGGCAACAGTGTCTTATAACCGTGAGCGGTGGCAGGTGGCAACAGTTTTTTATCATTGTCGGCTCAACCGACGTTTCGACCCGGCAATGGTGAACCTTACAATAACATCGCTGGTGCTCCGCGCAAACCGGGCAAAGATTAACTATAGATATGGGTGCGCAGGGTGAAATTTTCCTAGGTCATTTGAACCCCGCGCCATTCGTTCCACCCTCGACGATATATATTGGCTGGCGCAGGGTGAAATTTTCCTAAGTCATTTCAACCCCTCGCCATTCGTTCCCCACTAGCGTCACCGGCGGAGCAGCACCACCACCCACGCCGCAGTCGTCCGCCACCCCCGCCATTCTCTTCTTCTTCTCCGACGTCCCCAACACCGCGCCGACATCCTGCGCCCCTCCACTGTGAGAACTAATTAGCCCTTTAGTTGTTCGAGATTTTGCCTATGAGAATGAGAACTAATTCGTCGTTGTCCTCGCCTCGCCTCGCCCGCTTGGTCTTCCTCCACGTCGACGGAGGACCGCCGCCACACTGCACCGCCGTCCGCAGCATCACGTTGTCCTCCTCTTCAAAGCCCGACGCCATACCGCCGCGACCTCGTCCTCCTCGATTCCACCGAGCAACGGCCCGTCCGCGCCCGTCTACTTCCTTCTTCGGCCTTTTGCATCTCGCACCGCCGAGACAAGACAGGAGCGCGCGTACCACACGGAAGCTCGGTGAGTGCGTCGGTCACTGCCTTTGAGGTGTTCGTTGAAATGCCCGTGTTGATAACTCCAACCTATTATTTCCCTTTTCTATTTAGATTTTGCTTTCAAACAGTTCGGGATCCTTATATAGTAGCAAATGTTTTTGGTCTATGGTGAACAAATTAGATTACAACATTATGGTCATTTACAAAGATGATTGAAGAAATACTAGTGCTTTCGAAGTGTGATTGAAATGAGATAGATGTTGAAATTAATGAGTTTGTGGTGTTCAAAATCCACTTTGGAAAGCGTTTGAAAAATAATTCATGTGAGAGGAAAATTGGCTAATGATTATTTTTCAAACGCTTTCCAACGCCTCTCAAGCATTGTAAAAGTTGCTCTATGCAATTTGTATGTCAATAGGCAAAAACCGAGAGAGTTGCATCACCGGGCTTATTGTCTCCACTTCACGTACCTAAGGGATCCTGGCAGTCAGTTACTATGGATTTTATAGAAAGGCTTCCTAAATCCAATTCATTCAATTCTATTCTAGTGGTGGTCGACAAATTCACAAAGTATGCACACCTCCTACCCTTGTCTCACCCTTATACAACACTAGATATAGCTATACTGTTCTTGGACAACATTTTCAAGTTACATGGACTGCCTCAAGTCATTGTTTCGATAAAGATAAAATATTTACAAGCAACTTGTGGAAGAAATTGTTCAAGTGGTTAGGTACTAAATCGAATATGAGCAAAGGCCTACCACCCTCAAAGTGATGGCCAAACCGAAAGGGTCAATCGGTGCCTTGAAACCTATCTCGGGTGCTTTGTCCACTCTTGTCCAAGTAAGTGGTCGTCCCGGTTATCTCTTCTTGAATATTGGTACAACAACTCCCTACATTCCTCTTTAGGCAAAACACCATTTTTTGTGCTCTATGGATATCATCCCGAGAACTTGGTATTGAAGCTCCATCCAAAGATCGACCATACCGATCTTGATGATTGGCTCCATAATAGACATCTTATGCGGCAGCCTAGTGCAACAACACCTTCACGAGCACGAGAAAAAGATGAAGAATCAAGCGACAAGAAAAGGTCTTTCGAGCATTTGAAGTTGGTGATCTAGTATATGTTAAGATACTGACCTTATGTGCGCATTAAACATTGGCTAACGGGTCATCAAACAAGCCGGCATTTCGCTATTTTTGGACCATTTCCAATTGTTGACAAAACAATGACGTGGCTTATCAATCGCAACTACCAACACCGTCATGCCTATCCAGGTCTTCCATGTGTCTCTCGTTAAAAGGGCGTTTCTCCTCACATAGCAAGTGTGCTCAATTTCCGGACTACGCAACTCCTTTTCGTGTACTTGAATCGATCATCGTAAAATGCTTGAAAATACTTATTGCCTTTTACAATATCTTAACATTGTAAAATGCTTTGGAAAAGCGTCTTGAACTTTTCTTCTTGTACAACATTTACGAATGACATGGCATTAACATCCTAATTTGGCTATATGTATAGGAAACCATGGCGTGGTATGTAGTGCGTGTTGGTCACGTGCCGGGGATCTATCGAACCTAGGAAGATTGCTCGCTCAAGTCACCGGCTACCCCGTAATTGTTACAAAAATACAACACCGATCGCCGAAGCATTCGGGGCCTACTATTCGAGAAAACTTTGGCCATCAACCGGCCGAGGAGATTGATGAGAAGCCACCCCCATAGATATGATGATTAGGAGAAATGCGCCTTGGCCTATGAAAGATGTCATGCTTTCATTTATGGCTATTGTCATTGTTTTTCTTATTTGGAAGTTGATGTCCTAGGCTTAGTTTCGTAGAACATTAGGCGGAGTTTGTTGTATGTAACCCCTGTAATGTTTTATTGATATCAATGTATGGGTTTAGGAATTTGAAAAGAACTGAATTCCATGAATAAATTTAAAATTAAAAAAATTTAAAACAAAAAACGCCCGGTTAGCATGGGCCCGACGTGAATGACAAACAAACCGGTAGTGTTACTACAACAAACACTATCGGTTTGAATTACAAACCGTCATCGATGATTAAAATTGATCAACGTTTACCGCATTAACCAACCGACGGTGTGTTGATGGTCGTTAACGTCAACTTTTATTATGAAATAATAAAACATTTTAGAACAAGAACACTAGAAGATACGGTTTTTACTAATGAATTCCACGAGTTTCGTTGCACACTTTCGGTTTTGCGTGGTGAACTCCGGAAAACAGCATAATACTGAATAAAAGCATCTCAAATGATGATTTGGAGTGCACCATTGCGAAGAGCTCGTCGAGACGATCGAAATAGACATATTACTTACCATATTTGGAGCTCGGAATGAAAAGATATTGATCTCACAAATAATGAAAAACTCGGAATATGAGCTGCGGGATTAATTGGGCCCAAATCAGAATTTGGCCCATGAAAGCCAATCTACATTATAATGAGATATGGTGAAAGGTTTAGTACCATATTGCTTGCTAAAGTTGAAGGGAGATCGGGGAGACCCTTATATATAGAACCGTGGACCTCTAGAATTATTATTATTATTATTGTAATTTATTATTCTTTTCATTAGATCAAGAGAGGGGTCCCTTGAATGGATCTATCTCTTAGGTTTAGCTATCAAGAGAAGATTAGATCTTCATAGATCTAATCTTATATATAGAAATAGTGAGATAGAGAGTGAGGGATGAGTTGGGAGGAGTTGTCGGCCCGTCGGTGCTCTCTCTACGGCTTGTACTCGATGGATTCAAGTTCTTCTTGTCTTCAAGATTTCTCGGTAATTTACTTTTTTATCTAAGTTTACTTTGTTTATATTGTCTATCTAGTTTACAACTCCTTGAGTGCTTTATTCCTATTCCTAGGAGGAGTAGAGTGTTAATCTTTAGTGTAAGCGTGGTGCTTAGACTAGGGTTAATCGTGAGTGCCCCTTACTTTCCAAATTCAGGTGGTAGATCGCAGGTGTGACACCTTTGTAGAGTCCTTTTGTAGCCCACCATCCCGTAAGTAAGTCTTGGTAGTCTTATTGGTGCTAGTAGGGAAGAAACTCGCTTTGTTCTCTATTAGTTATCGACCAAGATAGATTGATAGAAGACATTGTTTACCCAAGTTAGAGTCGAGGACCCTTAGTTATCCTCTTTATTCCCCTATTTATCCTAACCTTGTTGCTACTCCTAGTTACCATAAAAATCTTCTAACTATTGTAAACCCTAACTTTATAGTTATCATAAACCCAAACTTAGTTATCTTTATTATTGAGTTAGATTGTAGTTAGCCTCACACGTTTCCCCTCGTGGATTCGATATTAAAACCCCCACGGGTGAAAGCTACAATGTATCCGTGGCGCTTGCGGATCTTTTCTTACTTATTTTGTGTGCGTTAAAAATACCAACACGGTGTCAACTGCAATAACACTATCGGGTTAAAAGTCAACCGACATTGTTAATGAATGATCACCGTCGGGTCCACAATAAACCGACATTGTTGTCTCTTCACTACACTTTGCCAAGACAATCTAACCCAATAGTGTTATTTCCCTCACTTCGCTTGGTTCTTTGTAGCCCGACAAGTGTTACGAATAGCAATGCTTTGCCGTTTGACTTAGGAACCGGCATTGCTTGATCGTAAAATGCTGCGCGGGCCGAAGAAGCACCGGCGGTGTTCGATCACGCGGCGCTGCCGGGTTGGATAGTGAACCGGCAGTCTCTCCTCAAATCACCGCCGGTGTTTTGACCCGGCGAAGACTTCGAACCCCACATCACTACCGCTTTGGTTCTGCCGGTTCATTTTCCGTCGGTGAAGGGGGTTTGAGCCCGCCGCTGATGTAAGAATCAGTAGTAGTGTTAAGAAAGTGGTAGACGACATTGGCCCGAGAGAATGTTGTGCAGCTTGTAACCGACAATGGGGCAAATTACAAGAAAGCATGTGCCAAGCTTGTTGACGAGTACCCCGTATTGTTTGGCAGCCATGTGCCGCCCATACAATCAAAGATGAAGAGGCTAATGTGTTTTAATTATTTCAATAGGTGATACTCTGGCCACACACCAACAAATTGAAGAGCAACCAGAGGACAATAATCGAAGGGGACAGCGTCCTAGGAAGAAGAAGAGGGTTGAAGGATTTCTGTATTAGCTGTGTGGTCTTTGTCTTCAGATTTCAAGTATGGACTATCTCTGAATTTGGACTATGGACTTTTAATCTCTTTTAGGCCCCCCTTTTATGCATTATTATGGACTTATCGCTTATCTATGTTCCCAGTTATGACTGTATTGTAACTATGAACTGGACAACGAATGTTCTGTGCCTGTGTTGTATGAACGTGTACCTGATATGCCCTCCTGTGGACTATGGAATATTGTATTTCTACATCTCCTCTCTTTTTTTCTAAATTAAAAACATTTCTTGTAATTCTGTGCGGACGAAATATCGTCCAAATTTCGCCCGAAATTTTTAATACATCCAAGTTTGACCATGCAGGTTTGCACGAAATTTTCGAAATTTTGACTAACATTCGCGAATTTCGGGTTTTTCAGCCCTGGACGAAAAAAACGCAAAATGAAATCCAAAGCATTGATCGGGTTGGCCAAAAAAAAAAAAAAAAAAAGCATGACGTCCCCATTCTGCATGCACCTTATGATGGCTATGAAGCTAGACATACATTTGTTCTGACGATCGAGCGCTCCTTTTCATCTTCTCCAAAACATTGCCCCTCCTACTGCATGCAGGGATAAGGGGCCATCAGTGGGGCTCAAGCCCACCCTACCATCCGCTTGTCCATGCAGTCCCTTTGACCCCAAAAAAAAAAAATTTTAGGAATAGTGGAAAACAGGAAGAAGAGATTAAAGACGTTGCACCCTGCTAGAGTTTGAAGATGCGCACCCCCGCCCCTTTGCCCCTACCGTACCAATCAATTTTTAGGAGTAGAAGAGAGGAAGAAGAGATTAAAGACGTTGCTCCCTGCTAGAGGTTGAAGATAATCCCTCTTCCCCTGATGTTTTGTTTGTGTCTGCCACTGCATGCAGGTTTGTCAGTACAACCAACATAGGAAAAATTATTATACACATCATTGTAGATAAGGGGCCAAAGCTACAATGGTTGCCATGTATATGCAAACATCAAAATACAAAGTTCAGTGTGTACATATGTTATTCAAAATCACAATGACATTTATTCAATCAACATGTAGCATACATACTACATTTTTAAAATATAGTAAAACAGAGAGTAGTTGGAAGAAATAAGATGAGTTCATGAAATCAGACCATATCAAGGAGCTCTGACTTGAATGTTTTGCCCAGATGAAGTCTAAGCTTCAAGACAGGCCATTCACCTAGTAGCCTTGTAAGAATGGGCAGTAGAACTGACATAAGGCAAATTGTTATAGCCAACCATAGGAGACGAGGGGCTAAAACTGTGTATAGACCAGTTGCAAATGCTGTGGTGGTTGCTATGTAGCCAACCCACATGAGTTTCTTAGTAAAGGATCTGTAGTAAACCAAAAACTCAAAATCCTCCCATCTTGCTAGTATGGATATGAAGGCAACAGCCAGTGAGGAGCACATTGCCAAGGAGTCAGAGATCAAAAATGCCTGAAATGCAATCTTTCTTGCCATGATGGGTAGCCCCTCACTTCCAGCATCATTGCTGTATCCTCCAGGCAAGGTAAAAGCAGCAGCAAAGGTGATTGTTGCAATGAGGATTGCCACTAAAGAAGTGTTGCTGGTGTATGTTTGAGTCAATAACTTTATATCCTCCCTTGACTTAGAAGTCACTTGATCCTTCATTTGCTTATGAAGGTTATAAGTATCATTTGCTGCATCAGGATCAGCTTTCAACATAAGCATGGAGACTTCATTCTGCAAGGTTTCAAAGAAAGGTATGTGTGGAGCACACATTAGCATAATACTCAAGAAAGACAATATTCTACCACTGTGTCCGGTAGTTAGTGGTAGCACCTCAGGCCCCATTTGGAGATTTTCACAGGAAAAAACTGAAAAAAAAAATCCCACGTCTATGGGACCTTACTTTTTTTCTTTGGTGCTGATGTATTTCTGTTACAATGTTTTCATAGTTTCCTTTTGTTTTAAAAAGAAGGGTACATTATACTTATTCGTTCTGACAACCATATATATTTAGTTGCTTACCTGTCTGCGATCCATTTCAACAATATAATGGTGCATATCTTGCGGTGGTTGCTGATTTGAACATGGTCATTTGTTTTTCCCACTAAAATAGTTTGTATTGATTGTTTATTAATGTTCGTAGGAGAAGTTTCCACTGCTATGCAACATAAATGTTTAATAAGTTCATAAGTGTCCAATATATATACTGATAAAATAACACCATGTATCTTGCAAATTGTGAAAAATAACAAAACCATACTGCTCCGCCCCATAGTGCTGTTATCTTTCAACCCGCAATCCTGGACTGGCACCCACTACTCACTACAGGAATCCGCTTCTTTGCCGAGTGCCCTGAAGTTTGCCGAGTGGCAAAAAGTCGGGCACTCGGCAAAGAGAGCCTTTGCCGAAAGTGCCAAACTAAGCACTCAACAAAGACCATTTTGCCGAGTGTCCGGCGGTCGGCGAAGTATAGCACTCGGAAATCTATATATTTGCCGAGTGCAAGGCGGTCGGCAAAATATTACACTCGGCAAAGGTTAACAGAGGAAACGGCCACGTTCTCCGTCACTTTTGCCGAAAGTGTCCACCGCTTAGACACTTTCGGCAAACCCGGGTCGGTTTGCCGAGTGCAGTATATACACTTTCGGCAAACGGGGTCTTTGCCGAGTGTCCTTCCTGGCACTCGGCAAAGTATTAATTTTTTTTTGATTTTTCGTCCCATATTTTTTGTGTGCCATTAGTAAAGTACTTACATCTCATCTTCACAATTTGGGACAATTTAAAGTAGTTTTGCTATATTTCATGAATTATTTCTATTTTCTTGCATTTTCTTGACGACTCCAAATTTGAACTGCAGTACATGAAATAATGGACTGTGGTCATTCAAAAATGTTATTCACGATGTTTGGTGTATGTTTAGGCTCAATCCAGGGACTCGCCTGAAATTTCGAACATTTATGTGCCGGAACATGACGAGTGACCTGCGGGAAAGGTGTTTTTAAAATCTATAAAATCCAAACGAAGTTTAAAAATCACGAAACTTGGCGTGGTGTCTTGTCATCTCATGGGGAGGCTGTGGAAAAAATTTAAAAAGTTTCAAGCAAGTTGTGGCGTCGGGTGCGGCCGGCTCGCTCCTCCCGACCTCGTCCTCGCCCCGGGGACCGCCGGCGCCCTGCCCCGCCATGGCGGCCGAACCGCCGCTCCCGGCCCGATCTGCGCGCCCGGCCCGATCCGGCCCGGCCGCCGCCGGCGCCACCGGCGCCACCGGCGGCCTCGCCCCTCCCGCCCTCTTCCACGCCCCCAGCCCCCGGGCGCCCTCTGCCCTCGGCCGGCCGTGCCCCCCGCTCCCAGCGGAGAGGGAGAAAGGGGAGGTGAGGAGGAAGGGGAAGGTGAGGAGGAAGAGGGAGGAAGGGAAGAAGAGGAAGAGGAGGAAGGAGAGGAGGAAGAAGAGGAAGGGGAGGAGGAAGAGGGAGGAAGGGAAGAATAGGAAGGAGAGGAGGAAGAAGAGGAAGGGGAGGAGGAAGAAGAAGAAATTGCCGATCCGACCGGTCGTCGTTCTTCGTGTTCTTTGCGGTGTTCGTCTTTAGCTGCGGTGATCGACGCCGTCGTCGCCGACCGATTACTCTTGCCGTTTAAAGTGGCCAAGGTAAGCCCTATCCTTCTAGTAGTGGTTAGTAGTAGTGGTTAGTACTAGTAGTTAGTAGGGTTAGTAGTAGTAGTGGTTAGTACTAGTAGTTAGTAGGGTTAGTAGTAGTAGTGGTTAGTAGTAGTTGGTGGTTGGCGGCCTTCGTGCGCATATTGATGGTTGGTGGCCTTCGTGCCCATATTGGTGGTTGGTGGCCTTCGTGCCCATTCTCGGTATATGCATGTGGTTGTTGGCCTTCGTGCCATGTTTTTGTAGGTTTTGGGAACCTCCCCGCGCAGGGAGGTGTTTATCAAATTTTGAGTCGACACTAACTATTTTTTTGGCCTTGTTTTGTAGGAGGACCTGTGGGAGGGACTCGACAAAATGCCAGGGAAGGCGGCAACGTCGACGGGGGGTCCAGTCCCGCTACGCGAGACCCCCTCACCCTCTCCCCAGCCGACGAGGAGGAGGCCGACGAGCAAAGCACCTGACGGTGGAGACGCGTCGAGGCGCGGCCGACGTCGCCCGTCCCACGAGGAGGCTTGAGTTTGTGTCGTCGTCGGACCGGACCCGGGGCCATCGTCGGGCCGGCCCGCCGCCGTCGGGCCACACCGCTTCAGACTCGGACTCCGGTGCCGAAGAGACACTGTCGAGACGTCCCTCCTCGAGTGCCGGCCGGGGGTCTACCAAAGCGGGGCCTCGAGCCTCCCCACGAGGGCTGATCCCTTTCCCCGCCGCCCGGTGATTCGACCCAATGGTGACAAGTAAGTAGCCATTGATATTTTCACTACTTGTTCATATGACAAGTTGCAAATCAAACTTCGGACTAACAATTTGTCTTAATGGCTCGTCAATGGCGGTTGATTGTAGCGGAGGGGGCGTTCGCGCCATATCAATGGCATCCAGAGCCTGCGATTAAAGAGAACTACCCCGGCCCGGGTGACCGTCGGGGTCGTGAGGGAGGTTCCCCTGGGCGTGGGACCACTTCGTGCTTGGCGTGGGACGAGGGCAACCTTGCCGGGAAGATCAAGTCGGACTTCGGGTGAGTCTCAGATGCGAGGATTAATTCACGTCGTTTAAATACTATGTTTCTTAAATAATTGAATGATACATGTTTTACGTATGCGAGAACTACTTCACGTGGCGAGGCGGGGCGGAGGCGGTGGCCGCTAGAGTGCGGGGCGTGGTCCAGCCGAGACCGACTCAAGGACCTGTACCACGAGGCGCGTGTTTTGTGCATCACCTCCTTCAACGCCGGCGTGCTTGGCAAGGTGGTGAGGAAGAACGAAGCAAGGGAGATGATGCTCCGAGGGAGACCGACCTCACCAGGGACCCGTACATCCAGGTTCGTAGAATGCATTTATTCGAGATTCCTTTAATGAAAAATAAGCGGACTTCCATTAATCCTCCGCTATGTCATGCGGATGTGTCCGGAGTGGTGCGGCAAGTACAAGGACTCTTTGGGAGGCCATTGTGGACAAGTGGCTCTTGGGCGACGCGTGAGACCAAGAGACTCCATCGGAGATGTCGCTTGGAGATGCAAGGCGCTCCACACCACCAAGGGAGCGTGCCCTCCCCAAGTGTATATGGATAGATGGGTACGATTACGTTGATTTTTTTATTCAAGCGCTCAAATCTCTTTACTTCTAACCATCTCCCGGTGTTCTCCTCGCAAATCGGCCGCATGAAAACCAGCCGGTCGGCCGAGTACGCGGGGTGGGCCTTGACTCACGGCCCGGCAGAAAGGCGGACCCGACCAAACGTCTACGACCGGGCGAAGGGGCCCGGGGCGTACACCAACGCCGGCGTCTACCCCAAGCTTACCCAAGATGCCGAGGCGGCCAAAGCGGCGCTATGGGGGCGACGATCCGACCACCGCGCCCTTGGACACAGACACGGTGATGAGGTTGGGAGGAGGAAGCGGCACGGCGGTTACGGATGGCCAACAGCGATCAACCCGTCCTCTGTTGACCGGGCGGCGTGCCGCTCAAGGAGCACGACCTCCACCGACATCCCCATAGCACCTCGGCGAGCTCCACGCGAGATGATGCGAGGACTTCGAGGTAACCGGTTTCATCGGTCGTTCACTGGTTTTACACATGTCCGCTACCTATGCATTGTTTCAATGTTACGGTTGTAATATTGCAGGCCCGGATGGCGAGTTGGAGGCCAGCGGGCCCAGGCGGCCGATTTGAGGCGAGCGGGCGGCGCCCAGGCAGAGCCCATCGGCGGGAGTTGGAGGCAGTCCAAATACTCGGTGCGCCACCTGCGGGGGCGTGGCGAGCTACTTCGGGGCCTCCACATCCCCCGTGGTGTGACCCTCGCCTCCGTTGCCTCCCTTTGCTGTTCGCTCCACCACCGTTTCCCATTCCTCCTCTGTACGACTCGGTGAGTATATGTTGTTGTTTATTTATTTGGCCTGCGCGGCTCACACCCGCAGTACTAATGAGATCGCCTCTTCTTTTGTGCAGCCACGGTCGGCGGGTTCGAACCCGACTCCTCCAGGTGACCCTTCTCCACCCCATCCAAAATTTATCCGTCGGCCCGACTCCCGACACGTGGCGGTGGCGTTCCTCCTCGGGCGCGCGGCGGCCACACTACGGGCTTCCACGCCCCTCCACGGGGCGGGTGGGCGTTCCGATCGGCGCCGCAGCACGGGTGGTATCCCGGGCAAGGTGAGGGCTCTTCGCCTTGAGGGAGGCCACGGTTCGGGGCCGTGAAGTTGAGGTGGTGGTGATGGATTTATTTTCGATGTTGGACATGTTGCACCGTGATGGATCTAGTTTCGATGTTGGACATGTTACATTTCGTTTGGATGTTGGACATGTTTAATTTCGTTTAGATGTTGGACTATATGTGTGAATTTGTGAAATATGTGGATTATATATGTGGATTTGTGAAATATGTGGATTATATATGTGAATTCGTGATATATGTCGTCTATGATATATATATGAATGCTTATGGTATATGTATGTGTTGATGGAGGCCGTGAATCAATGGAAACAACAAAAAAAAAAAAAAATTTTCCGGCTTTGCCGAGTCTTTTCGGCAAAGCCGGGTACCTGCGGCGGGAATGGCGGATTTGCCGCCGAGTGCGAGAGATGGCACTCGGCAAAAACGACCATAACTTTGCCGAGTGCCAGGTACCCGCACTCGGCAAAGTGCATTTTGGTTTTTTCGTAAAATAATTACTTTGCCGAGTCTTTGGGATACGGCACTCGGCAAAGTTTCAAAAAACAAATCTTTGCCGAGTGCCGGGCGTTCGCACTCGGCAAAGAACCTTTCCAAATTTAACGGTCAACGTCGGGTTCGCCGAATGCGACATGGCACTCGGCGAACCCTTCGCCAACTGCCAGTTTTGGCACTCGGCAAAGACTTCGTTTGCGAGTCAATCTTTGCCGAGTCGGTCGCCGAGTTTGGCGGTCGGCAAAGCCTTCGCCGAAGTGCGGTTAAGGCTTTGCCGAAAGTCTCGCTCCGCACTCGGCAAAAATCTGCGATTCCTGTAGTGACTGTAGTATACCTATATCAAGCATTTCTAGTTTGTGGGTTTCTGACCGCCAAGAAAAACGCGCACATGCATTTCCTAGGACTTGAACCCAAGGCATCTTACTTTGTGATCAAGTCTCCCACATACAAACATGCCACACACTCACATATGAGTGAATATATGATGATATCCCTTGTATTAACTTCTATGAATCTTTTGTCAAATATATAATCACTCTCCAAACTTTTTTTTTAATATTATATGAAGATCATTTGTAATGTACCTCTATAATCTAGCGATCCAAACAGACTAGATATTATAATCCATATTCTGGATTATTATAATCTCATCTATAATCCGTATTACCGGTTTTTTTTTTGGTATTTCCGTACCTAATAATTAACCAAGATTTTTTTATTTCAGAATATGGCTGTATTGTACTCCTCCTATTTCAAATTATAAGTCATTTTAATTTTTCTAAATAAACAATAAAATCAAGTATCTAGAAAAGTCGAAACGTCTTATAATTTGGAGCGAAAGGAGTAATAATGAATATATAATTATATATACGATGTCAAGAGGACCGAAAAAACAAGTCCAGTTAATTTCAAGAGAAAATAAGCTTACCCAGTTTATAGTCTTGGCGTGCTCGTCCGGTAGTAGCCAGGTAGCTGGGTTACCGTCACTGTTGAGCATCGTGACGTCAGTGTCCGGGTGCAGCAGCAAAGCATTGACTATCTTGGGATCGCACTCTCGGACTGCGTCGTGCAGAGGAGTCTCATTAACGTCGTCTCGCATGTTGACTAGCTTGCCAAGATGCTTTGACCCCAGGAAGAATTCTAGAAGCTCCATGTGACCACCCTGAACGGCTTGGTGAAGGCATGTCGTTGTGCCATCTGCAGGGGCGTAGGGAGCATCTGGGCAATGCTTGAGAAGCTCTCGGGCAGCACCAACGTATCCTCGACTCGCAGCTGAAGCAAGAATAGGGCGACCTTCGGAGTCGAGTACGTACCCTAAGGACCAATCATGCTCCAGCAGCACTCTCAGCACGTCAATTTTGTCCCAGTGCACAGCCATGTGCATTGGAGTCGTCTTGTGCTCGTCTTCTTCTCTGGCCAGCCCGGGACGTGTCTCCATGATCTTTTTCGCGACAACTGATAGAAACCAAATCGTACGTGGCAGGACATACATGGCATCATCATACATTCTTTTATAAAAAGAAGAGAAGACATGCATACCTGGATTGCCACTTCTGACCGCAGCATGCAGAGCATTGTAGCCGTACGCTCCCCCGTGAGCAGAATCAGGGATCTCCAGCAGTTTCTCCGCGACGTCCGCGTAGTTCCTCATTACCGCGATGAACATGGGCGACTCGCCGTACTCGTTCACGGCTTCCGACAAGCCGGACTCCGCGTCGATCAGCTCGACGGCGAGCTTCCGGTGTCCGCTGCGGATGGCGTGGTGCAGCGCGTTGAACCCGCGCTTGTCCTGCTTCAGGATCGCCTCACTCAGCTGCTCGTCACGGTAGCGCCCGAGGATGAACGAGGCCAGGGAGACGTGGCCGCTGGTCACGGCGGCGAGCAGCGGCGTCTCGCCGTCCGCGTTGACGGCGGCCAGAAGAGTCGCCGGAGACTGGTGGTCCGTCAGCGCCAGGACGTCCCTGCAGAACCTCTCATGGCCATGGATGCAGGCGATGTGGAGGCAGGTGTTCCCCTGAGGAGTTGTTCCCAGCAGCACCCCCGGGGTTTGCAGGGCCATGTGCTTCATTTCAGCGGAATTGCCGTATACGGCTGCGCTCAGGAGACGTTGGTGCATTATTGCCAGTAGTAGCGATACTGACGGTGGAGTGGTAGCTCCTGAGGGTGTAGTTATGGTGGTAGTTCCTGACGAATCAACGGAAGCTGTTTCGTGTGCCGACTGTATAAAATATATAATAAATAGAATCAGAGTAATTTAGAAACACACACATAGCGTATTTTATACATTTGAAGTGTATGATCTATTTTTTTTGTATGAATACTTGGATCAATGTTTTTTGGCTATAAAATTAAGAAGCTAGGTAAATAATTTTTTTGTAAACTATGATATGTGCAAATCAGGGGGAGAACATCCCTGAGTTTATAAGAATGTTGAACATTCTTAAATGCATTTTAAGTATTCTAGCTCAATGCATAATAAATAATAACCCCCATGTTTAAATATATGCGTGAATATTTTCTATAAAATTTAATTATAGCATACATAAATGGGCCTCCACTTGTAGTTGGAGATATATGAATTTGAATTAAGCCCATGATAGGGGATATCTTTTTGAAGTATGCTATTAATGATCTAATATTGGCATTAGGGGAGAGAGAGCCTATATTTTGAATGCTAAATATTATTTCCATAGAAGGAAAATGATCTTAATAGTACCACGCACTAAGTCATACTAGAGTTTGACTAATGCTCTTGTGAAGCCTGAAGCAGTCCCTGAAGCTTGAAGCGGGAATAGTACCACACACTAAGTCATACAAGAGTTTGACTAATGCTCTTGTGAAGCCTGAAGCAGCATATGCCGGACATTTTTGAAATGAGAGGAGTAACTTGAAGTTATACACTAGAAGTTGTGTTTACTAGTAGTAAACAATATATACTATGAAGCTAAATCTATGGGAACGCCTGTGGGTTCTAGTTTAGTGTATACTTGTTAAATAGAAAGAAATAAAACTCCTCCATTCTTGTGAAGAGAACGCCTCACGAAGAAGGTTAAGCACCTCATGAAGAGGATCATCATGAATATGAAATCCAACACAATAAGCGCGCACCTCATTAGTGTTGGGTATGCGAGAACAATATACCATCTCTTGTTTGGGAAATGATAGAGGTAAAATATTCTCACATTGTGAGAGTATTGGGAGAAAGAAAATAATTGTCGACAACACTACCTCTTTAATTGTAAATGTTTCTCTTATGAGAACCCGGATCCGGAAAATAAATTCTATGGCAAAATCACTTGTAGCGATTATATCGGGTCAATGAAGAAAGCAATTGAGGTTGAATATCATTTTAAGAAGAAATGAATGTTCTCGCTATATCTCTCGGCAAATGAAAAACGAATGAATATCGAATATGTAGTTAATAAGTGGATTATGAAAATCCATATAATTCCTGAAGAATATAAATCGCAACTTGTAGAAATCCCATATACTAAGTATTAAAATCTAAGGTATATATTCCTGAATGAGTATTCAAGTCTCAAGAAGAGCATGTCCTAGAAGGATTATAGTCATTGATTGATTACGTAGTGAATAATGCTATGTCATCGTGTATATCACACATCTCTCATGAAGTAGAGAATATATCTCATAGAAGAGAATTATTAATTTACTGAGAATGAAAGTACATCCTTGAAAGAATTAATCCATGAAGGATTTACCAGTCAATTTTTGAATAAGCACCATTCATCCCCAAGTGATATAGATCCGAGAGAAAGAAAATGAGGAATCTTAAACACCATGAAGGTGTCATCGAAACACTTAGAAAGTGTATGAAAAGCTAGCAATGTAGTAATGGTGTCCTCTATATACCATAGAAGGTATAAGAATAATGGTGGTTTTGGCAATTGATTTATCCCCTAAATGCTAATTGCAAGGTTGGATTTATTATTTAGTGGTACAATCAAAATCTTGAAGATTCGTAGATATATCCACTAAGATTAATTAAGTATCTAAACTCTAGTATAAGTTTGATACACTATCTAGAAGATATTGAATATTACTTTATTTACCCCCATTCTTCTCAAAAAGATTTATTGCTCAAGGATAATATTTATTTGTTTTGCACAACTAATAGGTGGTTATTATGCATAAAGCATATTGCTCCCATATAATTCATAGAAAATTATGAGCCAACTTTTTGTTTACACATGTTTATAAAACAATGTGGTTTGAACAATGAAGTTTAAAAGTTCGGCTTTATGAGGGGGAGCATATTTTATTGAATCTGCCTTTAAGGTAAACCACTAGAATTACAAAGATCAAGTAGATCATATTTGCTAAAACATTGAAGTTTATGCATAGATTATGAAGATTAATATCTATTCATGAAGAATAGAATATTCTGAAGAATATATGACCAAGAAGGTTAAATGTTGTACTCTTTTCCCCTATGTGAGTTTTTACTTGAAAGTTTCTCACACAAGGTTTTTAATGTGACAACATGTGTAATGCAATTAACGAATGCGATGTACTCTTTTCTCCAAGAACCGTTCTCTCCCACTTTGGGTTTTCGGATGGAGTTTTTGATGAGGCATGTGCATATCGTGGTAATCGCCAAAGGGGAGTGTTGTAAAACATACGGACTCTGTCTTAGAAGGAAAGGAGAAGGAGGAATCCTAATCCTAGTCCGTTTGCATGTGGGCTCTTACCGAAGCTCTAAGGTCTTGGCAGGACTATATATATGTGGGAGCTCTATGTTGTAATCACCAATATTCAGAGGAATAAAGAACAGTCTCCCTACACTTTGTGTCTATATGTTCTACTTTCATCTACTATGTTGATCGTGAGAGACGGAGAGAGGAAGGTCCTAACCACCGGCAACATGTTTTATAACAATAGGGACTATTTATTTATTGCACTACCATTATTATGGCCTTCTAATTTATTTGATTTAATTGACATAAAAAAAAACGTTAGGTCAAGCCTAATGAAATCCAACAAAAACATATTGTCCGATATTATTGGCACGTGCACTGTCAGGGGCGGGCCTACAGTAATTCAAGGGTATTCAGTTGAATACCCAAATATTTTGGCAAAAGAAAATAAATATAATGTATACACGTAAATATACTTTGGAAAAGAAAATGAAAATGCAGTCAAACTGAACATCAATTGGAAAATGTACATGTGGTGTTATATAGTTGCTATATATTATACAATTGGAAGTATGTGGTGTTATATACATACGCCAGATATTAGTATTTACAAGACTAGGTTAAAAAACTCATACTCTTCTACATTTTGAATACCCAAACCTAAAATTCTGGGCCCGCCACTGTGCACTGTGCAACAAAAACATATTGTCGGATATGTTTGCTAGTAAAATATATATTTAAAAAGGCGTACCGAGATTAAAGGCTTGGTGTGGTTGGCGGCGTCAGGCAACACCCGGCTTGCCGGGTCCCCGGCGCTGTTGAGCACCGTTACGTCTATGTCCTGGTGAAGCTGCAAAACAGCAACCATGTCCGGCTTGCAGTTTCTGGCTGCGAGATGCAGAGCAGTTTCTCCGCTTCCATTTAGCATGTTAATCAGGTGGCCAAGCTGCTGTAACCCCAGGATAGACTTCACAAACTCTGTATGTCCACACAATACGGCAATGTGAAGACATGTCGAGCCGCTCGCATCGCAGTAGGGAGCATCTGGACAGTGTTCAAGAAGCTCTCGAGCAACACCACCATGGCCCTGAGAAGCTGCGACGCAGAGAAGAGGGTCACCGTTTGTGGAGGTTAGGTACCCCAAAGACGGATCATGCTCCAGCAATACTGCTAGCGTGTTAATCTCGCCGTCATATGCAGCCAGGTGCACTGGAGTGTGCTTATTCTCGTTCTCCTCTGTGGCTAGCCAAGGACGTGTCTCCATAACCTTTTTAGCGATAGCTGACATAAAGCAAACCAGGGCACAAAAAAAGGTTAAGCACTCTACTATATTGCATTGATGCAAGAACGTAGTACATAACAGTGAGATTGTTGTAAAAAGATTCACCACAATGCAAATGTTCTTATTAGTACTATTCAGTTACCTAGGTTTCCACTTCTGACAGCAGCATGGAGAACATTGAAGCCCATGGCTCCTGAATGAGCCGAATCAGGAACCTCCAGCAGTTTATCCGACACCTCCGTGAAGTTTCTCATCGCCGCGATGAACAGAGGTGATTCGCTACGCCCGTTGACGGCTCTCGACAAGGCCGGCTCCGCTTCGATCAGCTCGAGCGCGAGCTTCCCGTGTCCCCTGCGGACGGCGTGGTGCAGCGCGTTGCACCCGTGCCTGTCTTGCCTCAGGATCGGCTCACTCAGCTGCCGCTCACGGCAGCGCCTGAGCAGAGCAGAGGCTAGGGACGCACGGCCCCTTGCCACGGCGGCCAGCAGCGGCGTCTCGCCGTCCTTGTTGACGGCGGAGAGGAGCGCCGGGGATTGGTCCAGCGCCAGGATGCTCTCGCAGAGTTCTTCGTGGCCCTGGATGGACGAGATGTGGAGGCAGGTGTTCCCCGGTAGAGTTGCCCCAAGCAGCACGCTCGGGTCATGAGACGCCAGTCGTTTCAGTAATGCAGCATCGCCGGATGTGGCTGCTTTCAGGAGATATCGGTCCATAGTTGTCATCTGCATAAGATTATCAAGAACTTCTAATTTATCTGTTTATGACTATTTCACGACGACATAATCAATAGTACTGGCTATTATTCACTAGTATCTGCGTTACACTCTTAATTTAGATTATATTCCCTCAATTCCAAATTATAAGACGTTTTAGTTTTTCTATATATATAGTTTTTGCTATACATTTAAATATACTATATCTAAATACATAGTAAAAGTAATATATCTAAAAAACCAAAACGTCTTATAGTTTGAAATGGAGGAAGTATAAGTTTGTAACCAAGTAGTATAATAAAATATTACCTCCGTCGATTAAAAAAAGTACCTCCTCCATCTTAAAATTAATTTAGTCCTAAATCACCCTATGTCAGTTTGACCAAGAATAACATTGCTTATGAAACCAAATAAGTAGATGATAAAAATATATTTAATGGCGTATCCAGTGACGCTAATTTTGATGTCACAAGCATTGATGGTCTTTTCTATAAATTTGGTTAAATATAAAATAGCTTAACTTAGGATAATTTTTAGAAGTTGATTTATTTTGGAACGGGAGAGTATACTAGTATCAAGTAGTAGTATTTAAACGTTGCAATGATTTTGGCAAAAGTATAGTTTTATATCATTCTTTTGATCATTTCTATGGAGGCAGTGCCTTTGATCAGAGGGTAAGGCCAGTTTTAATCGAAGATTTCATCCATCCGTTTCTAAGATGTGGCAGTCATAAAACAAGGACATGGAACAACATCTCTCTGTCCAAAGTTTCATTCACTGTTTCATATGCCATCTATGGGCGATAGCATTTAATTCTTAAATGGTGTTGTGATCAAATATGCCATATAAACAATATAGCCACTTGCATACTATATACATATAAATTAAGTATTAGCATAAAAATGTCAAAATTTTAATTTACTTCAATATTCAAAGAAAATATATAATAGAGTCGCATATGCAAATTACAATACATATAGCGTATGGTAAATATGGGATGTGCAGTGCACAGCGAGAATGCAAGTCAGACAAGATGGGCAAAACACAAGGGGTGAGGTTTCGTTAGAAAAACAATGCCAACCAGGTTTTATGAGGATGAAACTCATCTCCTTTGTCCTTTAATTGTTTTGTTAACTCAACACTTTTGTTGATGTGGCACTATAATAGATGAGTATGAATCCTCATGACTATGTTAAGAACTGTTCAATAGTATTCGTGAGAGAAAATAAGCTGATTTCGGCTGATCACTGATTCCGCTGATCGCTAATTTCGGCTGATTCAATAGTGAGAGAAAATAAGCTGTAACAAGCTAAAACAAGAACAAGCGAACATGCCTTGTGTTACTCCAGGTATCAACTATACATGTTTTTTCATTCTCACAAGACAAACTATTATTATAAATTTAATTTGTTCATTCACCTTTTGATTTGGGACTTTAGGTGGCTCGGCCGCAGCGAAACTCCCTCCTTTTATACACTGGTCAATACAGCGATGGGTGGCATTTGGCTGTCAATCTTCCGAGCTCCTTAATTTACTTTTCTAATAACAATAGATACATATTAGTTCGCGTTATTTATTACATATTCACATGCACTAGCCATGAAGTAATAATACTATAAGAAACAAGGATACCAATATATAATACCTGGCTGTTGAATTGAAAATAGCCGCTATAGCACGGACGCCAATAGATGATCCAGCAGCGCCACTTTTACGCACTCAAATTATTATTTTTTTCTCAAAACAAGTGATGAGGCCACAGTGTGTTACAACGGGTTAATCTTCTCAATGTGACATAGAGGCAAGGCAGACAAGGAACATGTCACTCGCAGGCTCGCAGCACAGCCTTATTATATGCAATCGATCGACAAATAAAGCAGTGGAAGGGACAGAGTAAAAGAAAAAAAAAAGGAGAAAAGATAAAGATACCTATAGATAGCTCGATTACAAGAACAAAGCAAAGAATCGATTACGCTTACAGTAACAGCTAAAGTTGACATATAGTACGTACTAGTTTGGTCGTCCCAGTGACTCAAACCATATGCTTCGATCAGATATATAAAAAAAAGGACATGTAAAAGGTGGGGTTAGTTGCTCAGTGTTGTGATCTGTTCTATGTGATAAACATATACGGTTCAAGCATGATGAAGTAAATGAAGCGATTATCCTGTCCTTTAAAAACACGAAAAGCATATGCATGATCCAGAAGCTAGTGACGTTATGTGGTCTCCGAATTTTAATTATGACCACAATTTTTCTATCAGAAAATAGCTGTAACGTTAGATAAGTACTACTGTGAGATGAAAGTACTTTTCAATTCAAATCTACCCCTATAATTTTTATGTCTCAAACAAAATGTTTCACTAGCTGGCTGCCCAACTCCGCCTCGTTACCTAGTCCTATGCAATGCCTGCTTACGTCTTGCTGCCGCTTAAGGGCTCGTTCGGTTGGTCAGGTTTGATTCCTGCCCCTGAACCGATCCAAGCCAGGTTGTAGTGCATCCAACAGGATCCACTCATTCCTTGTCCTCTTGCAATCCTGGACAGGATTCATTCCAACACCTAAAAACTTGTGTTCGGTTGCTCAGGCTTGATTCCTGCCCCTAAATGATTTGCTAGTTAGCTGGCTGCATCACATGTTGCTCTGACAGGCTAATCTCAACTAGTTGTGCACAGCTTAACGCTTCAGACACATGATACTGATAGGAAGAAATGATCTCATGCAATTCTTAAAAGCTAACAAAACGTACACATCAGTACAAACTAATTTCACAGTAGCAGAGAGAAACAAAAATGAACACCATTTCTGAAGCTTTGATCATGTATTTATTCATCTTGGCTCAACCATCGTGAGTATGCAGAAGTGAACACGATAATTTTGAACCTGGTACTCCAATCTCAATGTTGCCTAGTTCCAACACCTAAATATTGCCTAGTTCATGGCATGCTACTTAGTTCAATGACGACAGAGCTAATAAATATTTTTAGCATCTGAAACTACAAGCTCGAAGCATATTCAGACACATTCACACATGTTGCGGTGTACTTTTGGACAGTACAAGAAACTCCAATAAATAACCCAAAGAAAAGGTATTCAAGCTTTCAAAAAGGAATCTTCTACTTGCTATATCTAGCGGTAATCTCTTCGATGTCCGCCAGCCACCTTTGCCGTGCTTTTCAAGTCCAAGGAGGAACAATCTGCAAAATCAAGTTAAAGAGCATTTCAATATCAACATAGCAAATTGGGATGGATGGTACTGTCGAGAATAAGTTATACAGCATGTCCAGTCTCTAGAGGAAAGAAGCGATGGTTAAAATAAATTATTCAACTCTTGCATAAAAGTTAGTTATGTCAAATATAGTCACATAGAGCATTCAAATTTCAAGAGGAAAAAGAAAGCTGAATGTGACATCTACTCCAATCGTGTATGTGTATGGCCAGACTAACCTCCTGTTAAATGAAGCTTAACTAATCAGTCAATAGATTCTATATATGAATGGAGTTAGAGTTAGTTGATAAAAGTGAAATCACTGAAACAACACTTCAATATGTACTCCATTTTCAAACTAGACCATCTAGAGCAGCCCCTCCTAAAAAGTAAAACACAAAAGTTGGTTCTTTTCACCTATCCTGAACTGAAAGAAACATGAGTTGCAATACAGTTCAATCACAAAACAGCTGCATATATGCACTTTGAATCTCAATGCAGGACAGATCAAGAAGTGATCACAATGTGAATGACATTATTTTTTGCTCACTCTGAAACCCAATACCAGGAAAAACAGTGTGGCAATGTCAGCAATAACTAGTTAACCAGCTTGACAGATTGCCCAACGAGTGACAAACATCTCACAGTAAAATTTAATGTATCAATAATAGCAACGTGAGTGTAGCTGCAAATGCAAAACACCATGATTGTGGATTCTGCAGGACAAAATGAAGCTGTCCAAGAGCAAGATTGCTTATTCAGGCTTCATAACAACACAAAATATAATGATGGTGATCAGGACTCCCTAGAAGGTAAATGAAAAGAAATAGAAAGGACTAGCTAAAAGCATGGCTCTTTCAGAGGAAAGCTATGTTTCAGTATTCAAACGCTAATGATGATTCGAGGTTGCGGTGAGCTTCATCATCTAGAAATTAATTAAAGAGAGGACGACGGAGGATAGTGGTGGTTTTGCTTGAAGATTTGTTGAGGAAGAAGAAACTAATCATGCATATAAACAACACCATACTGATTCCTGACAGGGAGTGGCCATGCTTCATCTAACTTTCAATCAAGAACAAGATATTGCCCCTGACAGGAGCTGCCATTGCACATTTGCACCTAGCCGGTGAGTGCAGTGCTGTGTGCATGATGGCCATGGTGCAGGACGGAATCTTTAACTGAAGCAAGCGCTGGCTCATCACCAGATCGGACTTGAGAGTGTCCGTACGTCAGAGCTCTGCCTGTCTGAGTGAGAGACAGAGCGACAGACGGATGGACAACACATCGATCGATCGATCGTGCGCGCATCTGCCGGATCTAGAGCCCTGTGTACACACGGACGGACGGCGACACCGCGTTACGAGCGGCTGCTCCTGTGCCTGTGCTTCGTGCGTCCTGCGTGTGGCAATAGCAGAGTAGCGGGTAGCACCACAGCACGCCGCCGCCCACGAACTCAGCCACCTTGGCCAGCACGCCGCCGCCGTCGCTGCGCCTGCTGGTCAGGCCCCCGTACCAAGAACCCTAGACCTACCTAGACCTAGAGGAGAGGGAAGGAAGCGATGCTTTACCGGAGAGAAGGCAACGGGGAGAGTGGACGCCGGATGGGAGAAGGTCGCCGTCGCCGTCGGTGCGCAGCCGGGCCACCACGCCGTCTCGTCGCGCCGCTCGCGCGCCTCGTCTCGCGTCTCGCACGCGACTCGGATTGGAGCCCGAGGGTCGGAGGTCAGGCTTCGTTCCGAGCCGGAAGGAAGCAAAATGAGGCTGAACCAGGTCTGTTTCTAATCCAGCCCGCTCTATCCGAACAATCATTCCGGCCCATACCTGGTTACAAACCGGCCCAGCTCGTTCCGCCTGGAATAGAGCCCGTTCCGGGCCATTCCTGGGGCAACCGAACGAGCCCTAAGTAGGTCACCGGAAAGCCCGGCCGACTGCAAGGGCGGTGGCGGCTGGGCGAGCCTCCTCCCTCATCCCAGCATTTTTTTTTGGTACTCATCTATTTCCTCCTTGTTCTGGCAACGACAAATCAGGATGGTATCCAGCAGAATTCGCATGGGCGCCTCACATACTATGGTGGGATTCATCTAGATTCGGTGGTGAACGTACGGTACGGTTCTTGATGGTCAGCTTGGTGGCGCTGCTTCTCTCCACGTACATGGAGTGCGTCGGTCACGGCAATACAGCTGGCCTCCCCTTGCATGGGTGGTCACCGGCACCTTCTCCCGCGTGCATCTTCCCGGGTGGTCCTTGTCACGGGCGTAATCCAATGACCCCAGTTGAGCACGACATGGCTAGCAACATGAGCTTACCGCCTTAGCGTTTGACGCCGGTGTGGTATGGGACGCCCTTAATCATCTTTGAGTTTTGGGTGTTACGTCCTTAATGTTTGGCAATGACATGGTATGAGACGTGGGACGCCCTTAATCATCTTTGAGTTTTGGGTGTTACGTCCTTAATGTTTGGCAATGACATGGTATGAGACGTGCTTCATCAACTATAGGCTTTGTTGTGGTGGTTTGGTGTACGGTGGCGAAAGTTGTGCTAGTCTCTATGCCAGCCTAGACGTGGATGTCGCCTTTGGCCTCTCAAGTGGTCTACCTTTATTTGTTACCTGAGGCCCAACCACTACCACGTCTCGGCCCACTACCATCCTTGGATGCAGAGTACATAACAGAGCCACTACCAAGTCTCCGCCCACTATCATCCTTAGATTCAGAGTACATAAGAGCAACTTCAAGTGGAAGCCTCTAAACAAGTCCCTACTCTATTTTTTAGAGTTTGACAAAAAAATTAACTCCAAAGTGGGATCCTAAATGGGCTCCTATTTTTCATGCCTTCCCTAAATTTTACTCTCGTGCCCCTAGCAATAGGAGGCCCCTACTCCCACCGATACTTAATTTGAGAAGGCCCACTGGAGTTTGGAGTAAATTTGAGTCCTCAAATTTTACAAGTTGGCTCAGAAATTAGAAATAGAAGCTCATTTTCTGAGATGCTCTAAATTTTACAAGTCGGCTTGTAAATTTTAATTTTTGGAGCAACTCCAGCCCACCCCCATTTAAGCCCCTACCCTAAAATTTAGAGGTTTTGGGGAAAAATCAAATTCAATGGAGCCCTTTCATGGGACCTTAAATTTTAAAAACCCCAAATTTTAGTTTTGAACCCCTAGACCTGGATCCTCCCTATTCCCCGCGTGGGTCCCACCATTTTCTTCCCGTCACCACCCGCGGGGAATCTCCTCCCGCGCAAGACGGCGCCCCGCCCGCCGCCCCCGCGTTCACCCCGCCCGGCGTGCTTGGCCGGGCGCATCTCCACCCCCCGCCCGCCGTCGTCGCCTCCCCCCCTCCGCCGTCGCCCACCGAGATGGGCCGCGCCCGGGACGTGAGGACGGTGTCCAGGTCGAAGTGCCGGTTCGGGAACTGCGCCATGTGCGCCTCTTCGTCGCAGAGCTTCCTCCACTCCGACGAGCCGTCACGGATGAGCGCGTCCAGCTCCGGCCGGCTGGGCATTGTCGGGTGGTTGGCATGGAGCGCTGCCGCGAGGACCGCGACAACGCCGTGCAGGCGCTCTCCCAGCCAGCGCTGTCGTCGCGCTGGTCGATGGACGCGAAGAACACCGGCGTCTTGAGCTTCGTCTCGGCGTCCCTGATCGTGAACTCGCGCGTCTCCCAGCTGCCGGCGGCGACCCGCTCGTGCCCATGGACTACGTGTCCCCCAACAAGAACACCGCGGCCTGCTGTCGTCGGACCAGGCGTTGCTCAGCGACAAGAACACCGCCGTGCAGGTCGTCACCTACGCCAACGACCTGGCCACGTTCCAGAGCGACTTTGCCGCGGCCATGGTCAAGATGGGCACTGTCGGCGTGCTCACCGGAACCAGCGGCAAGATCAGGGCAAATTGCAGAGTCGCCTGATGATCCTAGTTGTCTGAAGTTTGTAGATTCATTGTATTGATTTGGATCGGCCGCTGTCGTCGACGTGATTAGCATAGCATAGCCTTTCAGATTGGTGTCCTCAACAAAAAGATAAAGATAAATATTCTTGAATATTAAGAACTGACAATGCATAATATAGTACAAACTGTACCCTTTCAGATTGAATACAGAAAGCTATCAGTTTGTTTGGTTGTTGCATTTTGCCAGCTTATTTACAGTGGTATGCAATTTCTGGTATATTTTGTTAAATCTAGTGCTCCATTTCCATATCTTTCCACCAAATAATAAGGTGAGTGGCAAGGCTGGGAAGTGACAGGTTCAGGTTGCAGCATTGGTTCGTCATCCTCCTTGATCTGTTTTGGTTTGGGCCTGATGCTTATCTTGCTGCCACTGGCTTCAGTTTCTTTCACAGCAGCAGCCTGCGAAGCACATCTTATCTGAGTGTGCAAACAGGCAACCAGACCAAAGTTGTCATGTCTTGCAAGAGAATTAGGCCTGGACGTTGTGAAATGCCTCCACATAGTAGACTGAGGAACCTAGAAATCTGGAGAAGAAGAAAAAAAATAATGAGCATAGTTCCACATGGTATAGTGCTTTACAGTGATGCACACAATAGAGACTGAAAAGTAGTGACCAAAGAATGAAATGGTAGCTGCTTGTGAATTCAGTCACTTTTGGACATGATGTAGCTGTTACAGAATTTACATTTACATGATCCAGCTGTTACACAATATTGAAATGGTACCTCTTCCTTCAATATTGAACATTCAGAGAACATCTACTGAAATGTCTTTTGCAACTGGACTCAATATTGAACATTCATGATAATTCAGAAAATGCTTTTGACAGTCTTAGAATCTATAGGATCCAAAATTTCAGATGCATATGCAAATCAGAAACATCTACTGAAAATGTCATTTGCAAAACTGAAACACAACTGAAAATGTCTACTGTACTACTGTACTGTTTCTGTCCAGTTACACTTTGCATTCCAACTACTGAAGATTGAAGCCATCTGGACCATGTACATGATCCAGACGGATGCTTTAAATAAAAGAGAGGGATGCTACTGTACTAATGTACTAAAGCACCTGTCACAACAATATCTAGAGCGCCACTGCATCAAGTAAAACGAGGCAGCAAGGCATGAAGCATATGCATACTACAGACTCCAGTAACAGCTGATTTAGCAAATGACATTAAACTTGTAATATGTGACTGAAAACTGACAAAACTATGACAGATGGAGCAGAGCTGACACTAGCAGAGCTGAATGTAAACCTATCCTGTAAAAGTGCCATCTACTTGGTGAGCTTCCACAGTTGTACTGCCAATTGCATTGTAGGAAAATCTTATTCTTCAAGCATACCTACCAGTCTTTGAATTTGAACAAGAGAAGGCAAGGTGGTGCTCACTGTCGAGAACACCTCGCACAGGAAGAAGAAGGTGCTGTTCAGGCACAAGGCCAAGAGCGCCTGCGCGAAGAAGTGCTGAGAGATGCGCCCGCGCGCGGCGGCGACCGGGGCAGCACGGAGGCCTACCAGCACGACCGGCGACCGCGGCGCCTGCGCCTACCAGCACGGAGGCCGGGGCAGGGCGCGACTGCGGCGGGCAGCACGGAGGCTGGGGCAAGCGCGACGGCGGCGGGCAGCACAGAGGGCGGGGGCAGGCACGCGACGACGGCGGGCAGAACGGAGGCCGGGCGAGGGCGCGACGGCGCGTGCTGGGACGACGAGACAGGGGCCTGATTTCGGGACTCTGGCTGGAGTTGGGCTTTGATTTTGGCCCCCAAATTTTGCAGGCCACCTCCTAAATGGAAAAGTAGGGGCCTAGTTTTGAGGCTGTGGTTGGAGTTGCTCTAACAGAGGAAACCCTAGTTGACATCACATTTTCCTCTCCCCACCACACCCAGCCATGGGTCGCACACTTTTCCCATCCCCTTCTACCTTCCCATCACCCACTGGGAGATCGAGCAGGAGGCACGACACATCGAGCCGTGCCGCGAGTTTGCCCCCCCTCCTGGCTACGGCGTGTGGGCTCTCCCTTCCTAGTGGCAGCGCGCGAGCGTGGCCCCAGTCCACTTCCAGTGGTGGATGCAAGGCGAGGGCGAGGTGCGGCAGCCCGGCCTGGTCGAGGGTTAGGTGTAGCGCCACGACCTAGCTTCCTCTTCTCTCAATCTCGCTCACAGGCATGGACGCACCTCTTCGCTTTTTCTCTCCTCTCAATCTCTCTCTCTCTCTCTCTCTCTCTCTCTCTCTCTCCTCACCGATACATGGAGCGAGGATGCAACGAGATAGGTCAGGAAGCGGCGGGTCGGGGCACAGAGATGACCATGTGCTAGGGCAAGGAGGTGGTGGTGCGTCACAGTCCACGACGCAACAGTGGGCTTGGCGGTGAGCTCGGTACTAGGTTGGACGGTGGGTTCATTATATTGATGGGCTCAGTACAAGACTCGACTCGGTCCTATTTTTTTTTTTTTTTTTTACTCGATTTTTATAGACAGACTTGCAGCACCGCCTTTTGTTATGGATAACATAGGCATAGGCACCTTTTTTTTTTTTTTTTTTTTTTTTTGAGAATTACCCCTAAGATGTGGGCCTTCATAACTGTTTTGGCGGACCATCATGGTGGAGCTATTTTATGGTAGACTCATAGAGTTGCACTCGGTTTGAAATCCAGTAAGACTTGAGTCATAGGCATATGTGCGCCCCAATTGTATACGACTATTTTACTCTGGCATGTAACGTGAGTGCTTAAAAGAGAGATACTGCTACATCAATAATTCAGTGACGAAGATAGAGCAAATTAATGGGTGGTGCACTTGTCTTGTGGGTGCATAGGCTCGTCTTATAGTGGGTGCATATATGGTGATAATTAAAAGAAATCATTGTTTTGACAGATTTGGGGTGGTGCATTTGCACCCACCAGGTTGAACCTAGCTTCGCCCCACATCATCTAATAAATATATACATCGTAAAAGCTAATCCTTGCAAAACAAATATGTGCTTTTGAATACGATTAACTACTTTTTGCTAGCCTATTTAAGCACCAGGAGCAGAAAAAGGAAGACAGAGACACAGACTTATTTTTCTAGTCAATACATCTACACTGAGCACCGCTAGCTATTGTACATGCATGATCTAACGCTGGTGCTCTTCTATCTGTTTCGTCAGCTTGACGTTTTCAATCCTGCTTTCCTATCGCATGGAGGCCCCAACAAATACGAGAATAGGCAACCGAAGACCTGGTCCCCGATCGCTCCACAGAAGCGCCCTACGGCGCTGCTGCCTGCTCGGTCGCTCGCTGCCGCCGCCGACGGCTGCTGTCCCAGGTCGACGTCCACGAACTCGCCCTCCTCGTGTGCTACCAGCCGCATCGTGGCACGAGCGGCCAACGCAGTGGCCACCGGTTCTGACATCGATCCCGCTCGTCGAGGACGAAGAGTAACAACACCCTGTATTATTTTGCGTATATAAATAGCTCGACCTCTAATTTGCTAGTACGTACGGGCGTCGATGGCTGCAGCCTGCAGCTACCTGCCTGATTTGCTGCGCGCGTGCCCCTAGATGCGCCACCCCCGGTCGCGCGCTCTTCCGTCGGCGCTGGCTGCGCACGCGCACGCGCCCCGCAGATGCGACGCCGGCGACGCGCTGCTCCTTGGCGTTGGTGAGGAAATGAGTGGAGTGGGAAATGAGTGAGGTGGGGAGGAGCTAGGTCTGGGTGAGCGAGAGATGTATGTGTGCTATCCTACACCCCAGGTGTAGAATAGGATTCTACACCCTAGCACCCAAACCAACCAACCGGCAACCCAACCCAACTAATCAGCTCAGCCCAGCCATCCTGACCCAAGACGTTGCTTGACCCGCTAACTCCCCTCCCCGACCCACTGCCCATCCCCGCCGACCGGAGCCTTCCCGATTGAAATCAACCCGTGACCTCATTGCTTTTTCGCTCGAAGTTTTTTACGCCGGGCGCGGCGTTTGATTCGCGAGCCCTCCGGGCGGCGGAGCGGGGCGGCGGTGTGGCGCCCGCTGGGCTCTCCACCTCGCGCTTGCGAGCCCCCTTTTCCTCATGATTCGCGAGGGGCGGTCGTTGGGATTCGTGGGCCGGGCGGGCGATGGTCTACACCGATGCGCCGCGAGGCTCTCGAAAGCTGCACGTGCGCCCAGGCCGCTCCCTCCCCTTCCCACCCCCCTCCGCTTTCACGAGGTTGTTTTTCTGGCTCGACGCCGCTTTTGTCTCGACAGTTTCAGGGCGGACGACGTCGGTGATTCGTGAGGGGGATGGTTTGAGGAACTTCAGTGAGGCTCTCCGGCGGCGTCCGCGAGGGCCTGTCCACCCATCCCTCTTCCCCTTCCCCCCCCTCCGCCTGCGAGGAGCTTCTGCCCCCTACCCTTTTCATCGTGCGACCACATCAGAGGTGAGGCTGCAGTGCTGCACCGCCATGAAGGACTCCCTAAACTACTGAACTCGCTGATTTTTTATTGCGCTCACACTGGTGATTATTTCCCCCACCCCACACTCGCATGTTGCTACCTTCAGTAATTCCCTTATTTCTATTTAGTAATACTTATAGCAGTTCAGTAGTAGTTCTAATGATGATTCTAGGATCAGTCCCTGTTTCCTTTGTAATGTTGGTGTGTCTCTCAACTTACTGCTTACTGCTCAGTAATTTTTTATAAAAACAAATTGTCCATGAACTATTCTAGTTCTATCATAAGTAATTTCCACAGTTACGATGGAACAGCATCAGGCCTACAGTTCCTCTCGTTGGTTTAATGCTTCAGTAATTCTCATTCTATCAGTAATTTAATCTTGTTGCCATTATTCAGTAATTTTGTGTCCTCATTCAGTAGTCTCTCTCCATTCAATGCGTCCGTGCATACTTTTAGTAATTTTGTTGCTTCTCGGTTCATTAGTTACAAGCAATGATCTTCCTTGGTTTAGTAATTAGGAGCCATGATCTTCCTTTCGCCCATGCTTTAGTAATTAGGACTCTGCCTGCGAATATTCTGTTGCTGACCTGAAACCATGAGCTGCTGATAGGAGCACCCACTTTTGAGTGCCTAATCGATTCATGCACGCAGACTGTCGAGTGGTGGGTAGCAGTGCAGGCATGCAGCACAGCCAGAGGCACCCAGAGTAAGCTGGACGGTCGATGGTGCATGCTAACTGTTGATCAATCCAATTCATATGTACGCTTTCAGCAAGGCAAGGTATTAGTATATCCTAATCTTGGAACTACATTGCTACAGAATCCGTCTTGTTGGTCCAGGAAAGCTCTTGATAAATGTGTCTTTCCTGTCGTGTAATCTTTGACTCCCCTTCCCTAAACCCTGAATAGTACATTTTCCCTGCTTGACAGCACCCTTCCCTGACAAAGTGCCATTTCTTTTTAAAAGTCATTGCAATAATCAGCTACTCTGAATAATTGCACAAAGTGATAAGAGGACAAGGCGGCAGAACAAGATGCTTATGTGGGGATAGAAATCATGCAAAATTCTTTACCCGTAGGATATAGTATTTTCCTAAAGTGTGTGCCTTTTAGCAATTACTGAACACTCACAAAAGTTTTTTCTAAATTCAGTTTTGTCTGTGTTCAGTAATGTTTTGGTTGAGTAATTAGCATCTTTTTGATTATTCAGGGGCATCTTTTGTGAGTGTTCAGTAATGCTTTTTGCTTTTTCTTGTGCTTTCATGTGCATCTTGCTTTTCTATGTTTAATAATGCTTTTGGTTGAGTAATTCATTAATATGTGCAATGTTGCAGACATAGAAGATGTAGGGTAAACCATGCTCTACAAATCGGCGGTAACATCCATGAGCTTTGGCTTGCGTGAAATTACTGTGGGTGTCTTCCTTGAGCTGATAAAGAATCGGAAGCGGCACATCCTAAAGGCACTCTGTGCGGCAGTAGAGCAGCATTCGTAGATGAGATGAATTTTCTTGGGACAAGAAAATTGACATGTGAATTTGAAGAGAGCATTTTTGTATGGAGATGCTTGTTTTTAGTAGTTGTCTCCTTTGACTGTGAAACAGAGGAAAAAAATTTTTACCCGTTAACTTCAGCCCGTCGCGAAGGCCGCGAGATCGTCTGCTGCGTCTGCCGGCTCTCGACCCGCGGCGCCGCCGCTCAAGCCGTTGCATCTCACCGCTGGGCGCCTTCCCTACACCACGTTTCATGTCGCCGCCCTCACCGCGTCCGGGACCTGCATGCGCCGCCGAAGGCCGCTCTCCAAGGACATGAATTAATGCCGAGTTTAGGGTTCATGTTGTTTGCCGAGTTTAGGGTTCATGGCGGTTTGCCGAAGTTTAGCATTTGTGGTTTCTTTGTCGGTAATCAAATATTTTGCTATCTGTAATCCTAATTTATGTTGTCGATAATCACATAAATTAATGTTGATTCTAGGGTTCATGGTGTTTGCCGAGTTTAGGGTTCACGACGGTTTGCTTTGAGTTTAGGGTTTGTTGTCGCGAATCGAGACTTTACTTTGTCGGAATCCTAATTTTTGTTGTCAATAACCACATAAATTAATGTCGAGTTTAGAATTCATGGTGTTTGCCGAAGTTTAGGGTTCACGGTGTTTACCGAGTCGGGTTCATGGTAGTTTCGAGTTTAGGGTTCGTGGTGTTTGCCGAGTTTAGTGTTCGTGGGCGTTTGCCGAAGTTTATTGTACATGGCGTTTGCCGAAGTTTAGGGTTCATGGCGTTTGCCGAAGTTTATGGTTCATTGTGTTTGCCGAGTTTAGGGTTCATGGCGCTTTGTTGAGTTTAGGGTTTGCTATCGGTAATCATAATTTATGTTGTCGATAACCACATAAATTAATATCGAGTTTAGGGTTCAAGGCGTTTGCCGAAGTTTAGGTTCATGGTGTTTTACCGAAGTTTAGGGTTCATGGTGATTGCCGAAGTTTAGGGTTTGTCGTGTTTGCTTGAGTTTAGGGTTTTGGTGTTTGTAGAGTTTAGGGTTCATGGCGCTTTGCCGACTTTTAGGTTCATGACATTTGTCGAAGTTTAATGTTCATTGCATTTGCCGAGTTTAATGTTCATTGCATTTGCCGAAGTTTAGGTTCATGGCGCTTTGCGAAGTTTAGGGTTTGCTTTGTCGAGAATCAAAGACTTTATTATTAGTAATCCTAATTTATGTTGTCGAGAACCACATAAATTAATGCCGAAGTTTGGTCTTCATGGTGTTTGCCGAAGTTTAGGGTTCATGGCGGTTTGCCGAAGTTTAGGGTTTGTTGTTAGTAATCAAAGACTTTGATGTCGGTATTCCTAATTTTTGTTGTCGCGAACTACATAAATTAATGTTGAGTTTAGGGTTCATGGTTTTGCCGAGTTTAGGGTTCCCGGTATTTACCGAGTTTAGGATTGATCGCAGTTGCCAAGTTTAGGGTTCGTGGACGTTTGCTAAGTTTAGGGTTTGTAGCGTTTGCCGAAGTTTAGGGTTCATGGCGTTTTGCCGAGTTTAGGGTTCATTGTGTTTGCCGAAGTTTATGGTTCATGACATTTGCTTTGAGTTTAGGGTTTGCCGTCGGTAATCAATGACTTTGTTGTCCGTAATCCTAATTTATGTTGTCGTTTAATCACATAAATTAATGTCGAAGTTTAGGGTTTATGGCTTTGCCGAGTTTAGGGTTCATGGTGTTTGCCGAAGTTTAGGGTTCATGGCGCTTGCCGATTTTAGGGTTTGTGGCATTTGGCCGGCATTTGCCGAGATTAGGGTATAGAGCGTTTGATGAGATTAGGGTTCGTGGCGTATGCTAAGATTAGGGTTCATGATGTCTACCGAGATTAGTGTAAATAACATCTCCTGAGATTAGGTTCATGTCTTTTTGCCGAGATTAGGGTATAAAGCGTTTGTTGAGATTTGGATTCACGGTTATGCCGAGATTACGGTTCATGGCGCCCCCGTGAGATTAGTGTATATTGCGCCTACGAGATTAGGGTTCATGGCGTTTTACCGAGATTATGGTTCATGGCGTTTGCTCAATAATACACGCCAATAATTTATGGTCAGTAATTTCGAGATTAGTGTATAAAGCGCTTTGAGATTAGTGTATAGGGCGCTTTCTTTGGGATTAGGGTTCAGCCGCCTGTTGAGATTAGTGTATACTAGTAGAGATGCACGTGCGACACGCACGTGCTTAACCAAAATATAATATTGTGATTTTTATCAATCTTAGACCCAGTTTAAGATGCATGTCTGTCATTCTAGGTATGATTTTTAATAGTATGCAAAAGTACAATCACGAGAGTCAAAACTGAACCAATTTTAACGCTCAAGAAAAGCTTTTTATTTAATTGGTATATGCTTCCGATAACAAGATAGCAACTTGAGTAAAAAGAGTTTATGATAACAAATAAAAAAACAATATTGATTCACAGGTTTTGTAGTATATAATTAATATATGATGCTTTCATGTTGAGAAAGTAAATAAATGGTAATAAATTTAATAACTTGTTGAAAGAAATATTTTCTAAATAATAAATAATTACTAAATATCCCATAAAAACCAAAGAAAACACTTTTCATTGATTTTAGTTAACATTATCTGACAGGCTTGTTTTTCATCTTCAGTTGTTGCACCCTATTCAGTACACAAGGTTTAGCATGATTCTTTAAAGAATCAACATTGTTTAAGACTCCAGCAACCATGGCAACAAATATCTAGTGTTAGTATGCCCCTTTAGCTGAGTCTTTCAAAACATCTAGCATTGGAGTGAACCATCTGTATGCACTTTCATGCAACAACAATGTCCGGTTACAATTTCATCATCATCAACAAAATATTCCTACCGAACATCAATGCTTTGAACATTCAGAGTTTATAGATTGGTCTGATGGAAATAAGTAATTTGGTCTCCCTACCCTGAATATTTCAGATAAAACTTTGAACTCAAAGTGTGTGCAACATATAGATGAATGATTCAATTCGTTGGAAATTTATACATAGAAGAATTTATATGTAATAGGGAACCCATTTGCAAGAAAAAAGAACAATTTTGGAAAATGAAAATCAAAATTGAGCCACTGTCCGAATTTTTTGGGAAAAACAAATCCGGCTTACCAACTGTCCGAAGCTACTTGAGTTCCACTGGGATAGAACCTGCTGTTCTGCTAGAGAAAGGAGCTACACGTCTACGTTAATACTCACAGTTTTTGACCTGGGTTTCCTCCTCCTTAATAGGAGACAATTCAGCATACTTCCCTCTACGTCGTTGTTTTTTTGTTGAGAACTTAGCTTGACAACATTTATTTGAGATATTGAATCGACCTGAATACAATGATTATTTTTATTCATCCATTCTATAGGTATTCATCAGAAGTCATTAGTAGCAGTAGTGTTAAACCAACATGCTATTCATCAGAAGTCATTAGTAAGTTACTATTAAATTAAAACATGGTGTCAAACTCATCCTGTGCATTATAGTTGCAAGGAGCAAACACACCCAAATAGAAGATGCATGTGGCTACCGGCGGCTGTACTTTGCTGGATAGAGTTCTGCGATGTGCCTCGTTCTCATCCTGAGTAGTCATGCTGCGAACCGGTCATCGCTGGATGCAGTCCTGCTGCTAGCATCCCTGTTGAAGGCACACCAGGGAACGAACCAGGCTAGGTGCGGGTCGTGTCAGAGTCCGGCGACGACTAAGCTCCCGGTGCGCAGAGTCGCCGCCTAAACCATGGCAAGAAGCAGGTAGTTTGTAGCGTGTAAAGAACTATCGCACTAAACTGAGAGCAACTAAATTCAGTGCTGTCCACAAATCTAAGAAATTCTTAGCATACCGTAGGTATGTCAGGTGTGATAGAAATTAATATATTAATTAATTATTATTATTACTACATGTTTAGTCTCAAACATGTCACGAATGATAGTAATAATTTTTTCTTATTGTTTTCTGTTGTAGATATTGGAAAACATGTATGTCAACGTGATTACCGTGCTAAAAAAGGTTGATCATAAAGCATACAACTCATAATACTGGATTCATTTCATAAATTTTATCATTGTTCTTTAGTAGCTCATTTATAGGGAAACGTAAAATCTCGCTGCGCTACTCACAAAAAGTTCTCGACTTGATATTATGTAATCACCTAATATTCATTAGAATAAGTCTAATCTCATTAAATATTTTATGTGACAAAATAATTACCTACTTAATACTGATTTAAAAATAATAAGTGGCACACGCACAAAATCAATTTGTGTTTTTCTTTTCATTCCATTGAGCTTTATATAGAACATGTGCACCTTTTGGTATTAACGCCTGTTTGGTTAACACATCACATGCAAATTTAAATAAAATCAATCACATTTACTCTATGTATCTCACATTTTTCAAAAGTATGTTAAAAAAATAATGCGTGCTTATTATAATTTCTTCATTCCACCTCATTTAGACTCATACCCTAAAGTTGCTATAAAATAGGCTATATATGATACTACAAGTTATTGAGATACTATTTCCTCTCCTACTTGTCACATCACAACCCCAAAAGACTTCAAATTATGGGTGTTTAAATCAAAGATTTCCTGCAGTTTTTTTTTTTGTAATCAGGGGCTTCCATCAGACAGGTAGAATATAAGACCAATTAATCATGAACCCAAGGAATTGAACAAAGAAATAGCACCTGCTGTTGTCCCGTTCTCTGGTACTGGATGTCCACCAAACAGTGTCTGACTGGTTCGTGAGCATGCATAGGCTGCTATCGCCCGAGCAAGAGTTTCCAATGTAGCTTGAATACCATTAACCTCCAAAAATCAACTTCAGCATTTGATCCCAATTCATATCAAAGATTTGTGTTGATAGCCTTGGATCCTGCAAGCTGAAACCAAGACTACACATACGACAAGACCTTTTGGTTTACAGAAAATTAAGGAAGAATCTAATATTATTTCAGTAGCTACGACCATTCTGTTTTTTTTTTTATAATTAACACCTGGCTTTATCTTTGATGCTAATATTGCTTTCCTCCATAATAAACAGTTGACAGTTTCTTAAGCAAGCCAGACCAGGAGATCAATAGAGTAACAAAAACACGTATCGTTCAAGACAAAAAGGGGTAAATTTAAATTCAAGGATGAGTTTCCACTGTTTTCGTTTTTCAATGGAGCATTAGAGTGGCCTCGGCATCTACTTCATGTATTGTAAGATAAATAGTGTGGATTCTGAGCATAAGCTGTTTTATTTTTTTCATGCATATGAACACAAGGATCAGTTTTAGTTAAGTTACACGCGAAGACAAATCAAGATCAGTACAGTGCAAAAGCCACACTGTAGACTGATACACACCGAACCAAACTTAACGCTCAAAATAGGCTTTTATTTAATTGGTATATGCTTCCGATAACAATAATAAACACCATAATGAGTCACATGGTGGCAAACTCTTTCTGTTCTTTTAGTTCCAAGGAACAGACATACCTGAATAGAAGACGCGTGTGGCTGCCGGCGGCTCTGCAGCTGTACTTCACCGGATAGATGATAGATAGTTCTGCAACGTGCCTCTATCGTTGTCGTCGATGCCTGCGAACTGGTCGTCGCTGGATGCAGCCCTGCTAAAAGCCTCCGCGTCGAAGGTTTACGCAGTCAGGGTCTCGTCCGCAGCGATGACTGCCGGCAGTTTGATCTGGATATATACGATCTTCTGCAGCGCTCACTTGAACTGCACCTGCATGCCAGGATGACAAAGACGTATGGCCGCAGTTCAAGCAGGATGACAAAGACGTATGGCCGCAGTTCAGGAGGCATGCAGAAAGCGAGCCACAGAGCTAGGGAGGCACGCACGTACCAGGCGATCTTTGCTGGGGATGCCGTCGAAGAGGATTCGATGGAAGGGGATCAATAGAAGTATCCAGCCCTCGTTGATGAACCAACCGCCGAGGCACACCGCCCGGACTTACGGGGAGAGCTATGAGGCCGCCGCCGCCGGACTCTGCTGGGAGGAGGACGCTGGCTGTGGCTTCTTGGCTGTAGGCGTCGCGTCACGGCGACAACAGCGGCCAGCGGCAAAGTGGGCCTCCACCGCTAGGGGCAGGCGCCCAATCCCCAGGTCAGGCGGTGTTGAACAAGCTGTGCGAACAGATCGTCAACGTGATCTGCAACTCTACGTTCGTCCTTCGCCCTTCGTAAGAAATTCCAGCACGCCGAGACGACGTCCTCCTGGTTTGCTGCGGAGGAGGCCGGCCTGGATAGCTGGGTGCCGGCCGGAGGGAGTTGCTGCAGCCGGGGATCGATGGAAGTATCCTGCCCTCGGTGACGAGCCAACCGCCGCGAGGCACACGCACACCGCCCGGACGTGTTTTCTACGGTTGCGGGCGAGCGGGACGACGACGCTCGCGAGCGCGTTGCAGTGCAAGTCGAGCGGCGAGGGCCAGTCGAGCGAGAAGAAGCGAAAGTGACCTCTAGCGCTGTTGCCGCCGGCGTGTGGCGGAGGGCCGATGGCCAGCGGAGCGAGCGGAAGGGGCGACGGTTTCACGGGGCCGAGGCGAACTGGGAGGCTGTGCTGGCTTGCGCGGCGGAGGGTACCGCGGGGAAGGGAACGATCTCGCGTCGTATCGGGTTTTCGCGCGCCGTTTCGAGGCGCTATTGTCGAGGGTTACGCCGTACACGGGAGAAGAAGCGAACTTGACCGGAAACACCATGTAACCTAAGGTTCGTCCCCTAGTTGAGGACCGTCGGATGTGATTTCCGCATCCGATCGAGACGGATGAGATCGAGACACGTGACTCTTAATTCCTTCGCTCTTTTATAGTATAGATAACGCCTACTGAGATTAGGGTTTATGGCGTTTGTCGAAATCACTAACTGATTTTTAAATTTAGGGTTTTGGGGCAAGTGACCTTTTAAATGCATGCCCCTACTAGACAATGGGTTTTGGGGCAAGTGTCTTTTTGAAAAGCATGCCCCTACTTCGGAATGAGTTTTTGGGGCAAGTGTCTTTTTTTCAAAGCATGCCCCCTACTAGGAAATGGGTTTTGGGGCAAATGTCTTTTCAAAAGTATGCCCCCTACCGAGAGGAAGGGGTTTTGGGGCAAGTGTGTTTTGAAATGCATGCCCCCTACCAGTCAATGTGTTTTACAGAAAGTCACTAACTAATTTTGCATAGAACCCAACACTAACCATTTTATTCAGTAATTTCATTATTAAGTTACTAATCATTTGCATATACTTATTTGATTTCTCTAGATCAACGGAAGAAAATAGAAATACATTTTTCAATAATACGATGTGCTCCTCGTACTCTTTTTTTTTAGCATATTGACCCAGTAATTGTCACTTTTGGTCTATATGTGCTCAGTAACATCACCTATATCTCAGTAACATCACTTTTGGTCTAAAATAATTTTTTTACTAATAGATATACAACACACATTCATAATTTATATTTTTTTACTGTCTTATTGCAGGTGCTCCTTATATGCTCAGTAATACAACAATAATATCTCAGTAACATCATGCTCAGTAACATCATGCTCACAGATATATCAATATATAGTCAGTAATTCATGATTGCAAAATATTCATTTCCATGAAGTAATTTGTGATTTCTCAACGCATGCACATGTTTAGTAACTTAGAGCACAATCTGCACATTGTCCTCTCAAAATAATGGAACATCCCGACGATGGTATTGTTGGTTTAACTGACAGTAGTTTAGAAAAATCCTATTGGAATTATAACTTTAGAAAGACGGAAACTGATCAGATTATTTTTTTTTTTTTACAGAGATTCACCTGGGTGGGAATTACTAAACACAATACATGAAAAAAAAGCACAAACACGCCACCGGTGAATACACTACCTTCAATAACCAGAAAGATTTTGTTATGACTGACAAGGCTGGCTGAAGGCATCTCCCGATTCATTATGGGATCAGCACCATCCACAACTATAGTGAAAAAGCAAGACGCAAAATACATTAGTGCTAAACAATGTTTTTATGGAGCTCATGTACCAATTTAACTGCATGCCAATAGCTTCAGTAATTAATACCTTTTGGATTCAGTGGTGCATCCCATCAGCTTCAGTAATATGATCCTATGTATTTACTATTTAGTATTTCATTCAGTAAGCACATTCATGAGCTACTTCCTTTAGTAACAAGCAAGATTTTGCTATTACTGACAAGGCTGACTGATATGGATTACTGAGGAATAGTCACCTAGCATTAACTCAGTAATCTATGTCGAGAGCGAGGATTCATGCACAATGTTTGGGATTTAGATGGAATCCTAGATTACTGAATCATGTGTTTGAGAATCAGTAATAGGGCAGATGGTGTTTTTGAGATGCAAATCTCACCGCGACGCCACCGATTCCCTTGCCGCCGTAGTTCCGTGTGCACGCTGCTGCTCCCACGCCCCGGCGAAGGTCGGCTTGACGGGTCCCCGCTGTCCCCCCCCGCCAGTGCTTCCGCGCGATTGCCCCGCTCGCGCCGCTGCGCAGCCTTTTCGCATGCCGTGCGCCGCGCGCTGCGGCAAAGACGCCGCCGCCGGGCACCACCGCCGCGCCGTCGCGCCGCTCACGCCGCCGCTTCGGCGCCAGCGGCGTGGGCGCCAAGGCTGCCGCCGCTACGCCTCGCCCGCGACGCTCCCGACTCGGCCAGCGCAATAGAGCTTCAGTGTGTGGGACGGGTCGGGATTGGGGAGGTTGCTTAACGGGTCATAGGCGAGGAGGATTGTGATCCGGTTTGCTAGCTAGTTGGGTTGGCTCGGCTGTTGAGGTGGCTGGGCTGTTAGGGGGTTGGGTGTAGAATCCATTCTACACCCTGGGTGTAGAATAGCGCTGCCGTGTGTGTGTATATATATATATATATATATATAGAGAGGGGGAGAGAGCGCTATTACACTGAAATGGCTGCTGAAAATCAGATATCCTGAAGCCAGGCCATCCGACCGAGCGGCACAGCGCCCGGTTCCACCTATTCGGCATGGCTATTGGTCCGTGAGCCAATCCAACATTTCGGCTCGGCTGGAATATATCCGCATGAACATTATTATAATACTAATAATCCCTAGAATTACGTCATTTCCTTTTCTTCATCCACAAACGATGTCCCCATCCGGATCTCAGGATGGCAGGCAGCGGTGCTTCCTCATTCCCTCAGCGGCGGGGGCGCCTCCTCCCTCACCGGCAGCTGCGGACGATTCTCCCCACGGCGGCGGGGCCTCCCTCCTTCCAATCGGCGGCCGCGGCTCCTTCTCCACCGTGCGCCCCTGCCTCGCGGAGATGCGGTCCGGCGTCGGCGCCGCTCAACCCGTGCGCACAAGGGGCACCGGCGGCGACGCTAACCCCCCTCACTCGGATGGCGACCCCGGTGGAGGAGCGACCACCTCTCGTGGATGGCGGCCCCGACTGCCGTGCGACTCACCCGTCCAGTTCAGCGAGCAATATAGCAACGGTCCCTGAGTTGAGACATCCATCCATCTAGGCCGGGGACACAACGCCTGAGGTGAGTAGCTGCAAAAATCATTTGTACTCATTCAATCCGGAGGCCATATGTGTGGATTAGGTATTGAGTTTCCTTTGATTAACATTACTGACTTGTTGTTTAGGCACGCCGCTGGCGATGGCCTCGTCCCGGTCATCGGTTCGCCTGCTGCTGCTCCCTTCCTTTTGCGTAGGAGATTTATCTGAAACTTGCCAAACTACAGGAGACAGACCATGGCCAGCCAATTGTGACTATTTCCCATTTTTCTTGGTAACTAATCACTTTGGCATTTTTTATTTTTCTACTCTCCCTATGGGCAGATTGTAATTTTTGTTTTATTATTCAATAGATCTGTCGGTCACTTAGCATCCATTCACATCCATCCCAACACCGGATGCTGCGGTGAGCAACCATAAATTTACTGACCTCCTTCTGATTACGTGTGAGGATTTGGTAGTTTGGAAGTATTCATGTCATCTTTTTTTTTATCAAGTACTCATGTCATCTGAATGCCACTTTTTACCACAGGCTGCATTGCTTTTTAGTCGGATCATTTTATATCTATATGCGGATCATGTTGTACCGTAGACCAGTGTCATAATTTATTTATTCCAGGTCTTTTTGGCTAACAATACATTTTAAATTTTATTTGTTATAGATCATAGTAAAAATTGATATTTTTTATGATCTCTTAACTTAGATACATGTTATGATACTTCAATATATTCACTGTACAGAATTCTCGTAAATCATATATACCAATCATCCAGGAACCAATTTCGCTTGATGGTTAATGTATTTGGTTAACCAAATGACTATCAAAATTCATTCTCGTAAATCACATACATAAATCTTCCAGAAACAATGTTTCCTTATGGTAACTTTCTCTGATTAACCAAATTGTTGATTAAAATATCACTGGCTTGCTGCTATAGTAAATACTTCTATGCATACATCAAAATTCTTGTAAACGTTGTTGAAATCAAAAGATGGAAAAGGTCAACCATGATTTTCCTGAACTTGTTGCTAACTGATGGGTGTTTTTTGCCATTGAGATTCAGGCTGCAGATTGAGAACATTTAGCTACTTGATTAGGAGTGTTATTGACCCTCACAGTATTTTTGGTCTCGTTGTGGTCAATCTAAGTAATCAGGATCAGATTCGGCAACGCTTATTACAATATTTGGTATATGTCTGCAATCCATGACCCATGGTGAATCCTTTATTTAATGTTTCCCTGAAAGTTGCTGACATGGCGATTGGAATGCTGCTTTTCTTTCTCAGTCATGCGAGTTTGAACCTGTATTCCAACCTTTCAATATACCATATGAAAACCAGGGCTGTCTTATTGTATTTTTCTGTATAAATTATGTCTTTCTGTATATGTGTTTGTCTTTGTTAGATCAATGATCTATTCTGGTATACAAGTGTCATAAGTATATTGTGATAAGTTAGTGTTGACACTATAGTAACTGGTTACCTGAAATTGCTTCATGTCAAATTGTGGTAACTTCCCATCCTAATCACCGTCTTGGAACGTTCGAAATATTGAAACTGTCTTATGGTAAACAGGTTTTAACATTGTAGTAACTTGTTATTCGAAATTTGCTTGATATTAAATTGTGGTATCTTCCCATGCTAATTATCGCCTTGGGATATTCGAAATATCGTAACTATTTACTGTAGATTGGTCTCATTAAATTTAGATGCAGTCAGCTCCTATTCATATCAAGGATGACATGGCAACTCAGGCACACTTGTGAAATTCTATTTTTAGCTGTGCATAGTACATTTCAGCATATACTGATCTGCAAAGGGCTTTATATACAATAGATACTATGGTTCCTTGATGCTTCATTTCCTTTTTTTTTCCCAATAGATTCATTTACATTTTGATGGCCTCAATAATTCATACTCTCATTCTTTGCTTGTTGGAACTGAGCATTGCCTCTTGTGGTTTATTTTCTTGTGGTTTCAGGTGATCAGACCTCCTGGGAAATTATAAGGTGGCATCCATGTGTTTCAGGCATGACGGATCCATCTCAGATTGACTACTAGTCAGGCAGGAACTGTTGGTTCTGATCTAAATCTGTTGAAGGCTTTGAGCCACTCCGAGGATGCAACTTAAGTGTGATGTGCAGATAGAAACTAGATTTTGTTGGAGCACTGTAACAGAGAATATGCAAGCAAAGCAATTCAGATTGTGACTTGCTCAGTGTTTTCCATGTATTGCTTCAATTATTTATGAGGATGGCGCATAGCTCCACTCCAAAGTGGAGTTGACGTCTTGTTTACTATTTTGGAATCGAGCCAGTCTTGTTTACTATTTTGGAATCGAGCCAATTTCACAAAACGAGATTTTGTAGTAAATCAATATATTTCTAGATAGATATTATAGTAAATGGGATATGCCATTTTGATAAATAAATCATGGTAAATGATCCTGATGTTTTGGTAAATAGATTATGGTAAAATATACTGTGGTGTTGTGGTCAATCAAATCACTAATTCTTGTTGTCAAAAAAAAAATCACCAATTCTTAGTTGCAGCGGTGATAACAGATGGTAAATAATTTAATTTTTGCAAACGGTGCACTCTGTAGCTGGGTTTCGTACGTGGTTACTAAAAAAAATGGGCTGGCTCAGTCAATCTCGCGTACGACTTAATTATTACTATACCCCGGCTGGCTCGCTAGCTTATTAGCTCGGCTCGCGTGACGGAATTACCGGAATCCAGGAACGTGGGCTTCGGTGGCGTGGTTGGTCAGCCTGGCGCGGCGGGATGGACCTGGCTACAGAATATCACATTCTATAGCTAGCTACAGAGTATACTCTCCCTATATATATATATATATATATATATATATATATATATATATATATATAGACATGCATCGTAGTCGTAGGGGCCGGTGCGCACGTACGACTCCGATCACGACAAGCTGCCGGATTACGAAGCGGAGAACCACGCAGGCCACCACGACAAGAAAAATACAAATTAATTAAGAAAGCGCAAAAACTCATTGATGTTTGTGAAAGCAATGTTCTTGTTCTTGAGGTTGAGGGGAGATCGAACAGGCTACGGCCTGCTCGTGAAAAAAAAAAGGCGGTTAAGGAATAGGTTGAGGGAATGGGATTAGTCTCATGGTGACAGGGAGCCATAATGTAATTAATATGCGAGTCAGCATAACCCACATATGCAGTTCCTTTATTTTTCACTAGAATAGGTTAACAATGTTACAAAACTTTATGTTAGGTTTGGTTTCTTTCTTCACCATGTGCTGAGAGAGCCGGATCCTTGCATTTCTTGTTAGCTTTAACATTTTATCTGTTTCTAAGTTTGATGTAACTGTGTCGCAGGCTTAAGACCCGAGCTGCAAGGGGCGTGGGCCGCCATTCCATGTGTCAGTACCCCAGATTGTGTCATCAATGCCGGTTCAAAAACCCCTATCACTGCCGGATTTTGAACCGGCAGTACCATACCGGTACTGATGTGGGATTCACATCACTGCCGATTCTTAAAAACCGACAGTGATTTGGAATCGGCAATGATGTGGGTTCCAAGGAAATCCCAGAAATAAGGATGAAAAAAGCCAAAAAAAATTCAAAACATTTTTTGTAATCTAGGAGTGGCCCCCACGACCAAGTCGCGGCATTTTTCACGCGAAAATCGCGCACTTCGCGGCTGGTGGGATTCGAACCTACAACCTCTCCCTCGCGCGAACCCTCCTCTACCACTGCACCCCTTTGTCACTTGTGTCCATACTCGCCGCCACCCAAACTAGCCGCCAAGTCATCTCATGGTTACAACAGGGGTGGCCTCATATTTATGGCCCCTAGGGCACAGAGTTTGACTACAACTCTATCCTAGCCTCTAATACAACTCAAGTCCAACGTAACCAAAACCGTACACATATTCGGCACATATCTAACATAAAGCTCGGCCGCTTTCCACAAGACTCCATCGACCTCTCGTCTGCTCCGATGTTACGCTTCTACAATATGGTTGGTCGTCGGAGGTGCTTTCTCTAGAATGAGTTGGAAGCCCACCCATACCTCAGCTCAAAGTAGCGAAACACCCTTCCGCATCGTCGTCTTGCAGGTTCTGAGCAACCTAGGATGCCAACCGAGCTTCTCCTTGCCCTTGATGCTGTCATCGTGGAGTGTTCGAAGAATTTGTAATTTTTTAATCACCTTTCCTAAAGGTGTCCATGTATCGCTACATTCCTTTAATTAATATATATCAAAATTGTTGTAAAAAAAATGAATGAGCTGGCGCTCAAAGTTTCAAAAAACACTGCTAGGCTACATATCTCTTCATTCTCAGCTCATCGCCATCCAGGCATCCACAGCGGACGGCGTGTAGCCTTAGTCCTCGGGGTAGTCGGATGCTAAGCTTGTTAGTTGCTGTCATGGGGAGGGGCAATCTTACCCCCAGGGCTCGGTAGGTCTCGCTGGCCGGCGAATCTGAACCTGCGATCGGTCTCGGCAGGGTAGCATCGATCGGTGACCTCTTCAGGTATGCAACTCTAATGTCAAGCAATCCAAGGAAGGTGTCGTTTGTCCCTGAGATCAAGTATTTTTGTTTGAAGGATATTTTTATCAAGTTTGAGATGTGAGATGCCAAGCCACATTGTTCACTCCCATGGTGCAGTCCATATATAGGTCTTCACCCTGACGAATATGGTGATCGGGTTGACCAAAAAAAGCATGACATCCCCATTCTACATGCACCTTATGAGGGCTATGAAGCTAGACATACATTTGTTCTGACGATCGAGCATCTTCCCCAAAACATTGCGCCTGCTACTGCATGCAGGGGCTCAAGCCTACCCTACCATCCGCTTGTCCATGCAGTCCCTTGTGACCCAAAGAAAACATTTAGGAATAGTGGAAAACAGGAAGAAGAGATTAAAGACGTTGCACCCTGCTAGAGTTTGAAGATGCGCGCCTCCACCCTTTTGCCCTACCAATCAGTTTTTAGGTGTAGAAGAGAGGAAGAAGAGATTAACGACGTTGCTTCCTGCTAGAGGTTGAAGATAATCCCTCTTCCCTGATGTTTTTGTGTCTGCCACTGCATGCAGGTTTGTCAGTAGAACCAACATAGGAAAAATTATTATACACATCGTTGCAGATAAGGGCGGCCAGAGCTACAACGGTTGCCATATGTATGCAAACATCAAAAATACAAAGTTGGAACATGCGCTCATTTTGATTTCATTTGGTTCTGACTGCAGCCGCTCACAGTAGTAAGCTCGAAGTAGTACCGTCGCCGGCCCCTGTTCCTCTTCTCCGGCGCTCTCGCCGGAGACAGGGCAGGTGGGCCAGTCTCCCGTTCTCGAGTTCCCTCCTCTTCCATCTTCATCTTCTTGTCCAATAAGGTCTAGATGGCCACTACAACTATCTCAAACTGTGGAGAGGAAGTCTCGGGAGCAGTTGTGAGCCGACCGGGAATCGATCTGCGCTTCCACGCTGCTACGGTCCGCCCCCCTTGCGAGGGCGGTGAAGTTGGAGGTTGGGACGCCCCGTGCGCGCGCCCACCTGGCCAACTCGACGAAGATGCTGCTGAAGCCGTCGGTGACGGCGGTGGAGGCGGCTCCAGTTCTGTCTTCTCCGGAGAGCTTGTCTCGCCGGCGTCTAAGGCAGCCATGGGAGCTCTTACAAGCAGCGCACTCACCATGTTCCTACATGCGGTGTCGGGTCCCGCTACCGTGCTCTACATCTACAACACCTTCCGCCACGGCTTCTCGGCGTGGCTGACGCGAGCGGAGGCCGTGACGCTGGAGTCGCAGCCGGGCGTACTCATCGTCAGCCCGGAGGTGCGGGACGACCTGCACATCACCCGAACTGGCGAGTTCCTGGGGCTCGATGGCACGAATACGCTGTTCCTACAGTCGAGCGTCCTCGGGGTGCTCGACACCGGTGTGTGGGCGGAGAGGCCCAGCTACGACGGCACGGGATTCGGCCTCGATCCGGCGGTCTGGAAGGGCAACTGCGACGACGACATCGACTTCATCGCCTCCGCGTGCAACAACAAGCTCATCGGCGTTAAGTTCCGGGAGTTTGTCTGCAACACGCTTCGTCGTGGGGCCCATCTTTCCTTCCGTGGGGCCCGCCACCAAAACAGAGTTCACATGCAGCGATGGTTCGTGTCCTGCTCAATCCTTATCTCGCAACGCATGCAGGCCACCTCTTGGGACACGTGTGTGCATGCTCTACTATCTTTGTGGACTCCTCTCAGCCTTCTGTTTCCTTCCTGCTCCTTTATTTTTTCTCTATTTCTTTTGCTTTTATGTACTTGTGCGCCCGGTTCTGTAGTAGCCGTGTAGCGCATGGTCTGCAGCCGTCGGTCCTCGCGTCCATTGCACCAACCAGACAGCTACTTCTCAGGCGTTGCTTCGACGACTCTGCCTCCACCGGTTTTGGTTCGAGCTTCTTCTATCTCCGTCACAATCGACATGAACAAGACCTTTCGGTTGTCGGCATGTTCCTCCTTCGATGGCTCCACCGGCGCTTTGCGCGGTCAGTCCATCTGGGTGTGCGCGTCTTTGACGCCCCCCGCGTATACCCCTCACCGGCGTAATCGTTCGTCTCTACGCCTCAGTCGACGCTGCTGTCTCCTTATCCGGTCTCAGGACCTTGATGTAACCTTGTCTTCCTTAGAAGACCTCGATGTAATTTGGCTGCTTTAATATATAATATATGCTGTTGTCAAAAAAAAAAAAAAAAAAAAAAAAAAAACAAAGTTCAGTGTGTACATGTCATTCGAAATCACAATGACATTTATTCAAACAACATGAAGCATACATACTATATTTTTAAATATACTAAAACAGAGAGTAGTTGGAAGAAATAAGATGAGTTCATGAAATCAGACCATATCAAGGAGCTTTGACTTGAATGTTTTGCCCAGATGAAATCTGAGTTTCAAGGCAGGCCATTCACCTAGTATCCTAGTAAGAATGAGCAGTAGAACCGACATAAGGCAAATTGTTATAGCCAACGATAGGAGACGAGGGGCTAAAACTGTGTATAAACCAGTTGCAAATGCTATGGCGGTTGCTATGTAGCCAACCCACATAAGTTTCTTAGTGAAGGATATGTAATAAAGCAAAAACTTAAAGTCCTCCCATCTTGCCATTGTGGTTGTGGATATGAAGGCAACAGCCAACGAGGAGAACATTGCCAAGGAATCGAGAGATCAAGAATGCCCGGAATGCAACCTTTCTTGCCATGATGGGAAGCCCCTCACTTCCAAAGATCATTCTTTGTATCCTCCGTGCAAGGTGAAAGCAGCAGAAAAGGTGATTGTTGCAATGAGGATTGCCACTAAAGAAGTGTTGCTTGTGTATGTTTGAGTCAGTAACTTTATATCCTTCCTTGATTCAGTTATTCGGCGTCTTGGTTTGCTTATGAATGTTATAAATATCATTTGTTTTCTTCAGGATTAGCTTTCAGCATAAGCATGGAGACTTCATTCTGCAAGGCCACAAAGGAAGGTATATGTGGAGCACACATTAGCACAATACTCAAGAAAGACAATATTCTACTATTGTGTCCTCTAGTTAGTGGTAGCAAACTGTTTTTTCTCGGGAGCTGATACATTTCTATTACAATATTTTTATAGTTTCCTTTTGTTTTAAAAAGAAGGCTACAAAGTACTTATTCATTTTGACAACCATATATATTTAGTTGCTTACCTATCTATCATTCATTTCAACAATTTAATGGGTATCTTGTTGTCGGATATAAATATCACGGTGTCTCATGACCGAGGGTTAGCGCGCATGAATACTAACCCGACCGATGGTGAAATAGAGCCATCCGACCCACCTAAGGCCTAGCACGGCTCGCTCGACCACCGGGAGGGGCCCCCGCCTCGGCCGACCCCTCCGAGGGGATGTCGCCTCGCCCAACCACCGTGGTGCGGGCCCGACCTCGATACGACCCCCGCGAAGGGGACTTCGCCTCGTCCGGCCAGCGAGGTACGGGCTCCACCCCCCCGACCACCGAGGCATGGGCACCGCGTCGTCCGACCCCGCGAAGGGGACTTACGCCTCGCCCGACCCCACGGGTGCGGGCCCGACCTCGGCCTACTCCTCAAAGAAGAATCCGACTCGCCTCGACCGTGATTATGCGAGATAGACCCTCGGGTGAGACAGGGCGAACCCTCGGACTTTCGTGTCGCTTTACGATCGCCCCGTATGGGCAAAGATGTATCCCGGGACTTCCGCGTCCTCTTCAACAACCCCCGTATGGGGCGGGCATATTGGAGATGACCGGCGTCAACTCCAACCACCCCGATACGACCCAAAGCGACTGGGAACAGTGATGGATCGGAACAGGGCCTCCGCGACGGCCCACGACGTGGTACGGGCCGGCACTATGCTGCCTAACCCGTGTACGGCCCGCGTCCAATCGCCATTTTGGCCATCCCGTTCTCTGTAACAGGATGGGGAGCCTCATCCTAGCCGACCCGGGATCATACGAGGAGCCGCGGGAACACGTAGCGACACTCGCCGCCATCACCATGACCCGTAAGACTAGCGGCCGAGGAGGAGGAGACGGCGCCATCGACCACTCCTTCCTTTTGTTTTTCTCTTTCTTCTATTCCTTCCTTTTCCTCCTTCCTCACCTTCCCTCGGCGTAACCTGCCCTCCCCTCGGCTATAAAGGGGAGGTAGGGCACCCCATGCAGGGGGACCGATCGATCACAGAACATCGCATCTGCACTCAGGCCATTCGAGCACTCCTGGGAGCAGCCACACACGCACTAGAGACTTGGGAGTTCCCCTCTCTCTCTCGACCGTTTGTACACCCCTACTACAAACTCAAGCAAATCCACGAGCCTCATGCTCACCGGGCGGACGCAGGGACATTCTCGCCTGAACCGGGGATAAACCCTTGTGTCTCTATTTGCATCACCATCCGAGCTAGACGCCTAAGCATACGATTACTAGTTGGTGTTAGTTCAAAACACCGACACTTGTGGTGGTTGCTGATTTGAACATGGTCATTTGGAGTCTGATTGGTTGACTACCAAAATTTGCCAAACCATTGTTTTGGCAAGCCAAAAGTTGGGCATAAAAGTTGTGAAAGATTTGGCAAGCCAAATGTGAGTAGTTGGCAAGTTTTGGTTGCCAACCAAATGCAAGCCAAAATCATGGCTTGCCAAATCCTTGGCATGGCAAATTTTGGTAGCCAACCAATCAGGCCCTTGTTTTTTCCCTCTAAACTTGTTTGTATGGATTGTTTATTAACGTGCATAGGAGAAGTTTCCAGACTGCTACGCAATATATATAAATGTTTAATCACTTTTTAGTTGTATAAGTCCATAAGTGTCCAAATATACTCTCCAAGAGTTTCCAAAACCCACTCTCAATCTTGATTTTTTGGCGAGATTAAAAAAATTACTCTCCAACAACTCCCTATCTCAACTTCCAATCTTTCCGCACTTGGAAAAATCGACCTAATCGCGCGGATATATACGCTCGCATATCCATCGGCCAATCCAAAGGTAGAAGGATGTCGAAAAGAATAAGGAGTATGATAGGGGTTCTAATGCAATTATACAAGAGAGAAAGAAAGTATAAAAGTGGTTAGGGTGATTTAGAAAATAGTCCGAGATTACTGATGCATCAAATATGCTCCCAATTTTTTAGTCACTTGGAAAACTCATTAATTTACCAAGTGGTTTTTTAGAAACTATTGGAGATGCTCTTAACATCATCTATCTTACAAATTGTGAAAAATTAAAAAAGAAAAGAAAAATCAGACTTCTCCGCCCCATACCCATAGTGTTGTTGTCTTTCAACCCGCAATCTTGGACTGACAGCTGGCACCCACTACTTAATGTACCAATATCAAGCATTTCTAGAGGCGGATTTCTTACCACTGAGAAATACATGCGTATGCATTTTCTAGGACTTACTTGTGGCATCTTACCTAGCTCAAGTCTCCCCTACGAACACAATACCATGATATCCCTTGTATTAACTTCTATGAATTTTTTATAAAATATTTGGCGGCCTAAATTATCTCACATGAAAACAATTCAGCTAGAAAGTTTTAGATCACATTGAGCACTACTACTTTGATATAGGGCACATTTCCATCCGAGAACGTTTGAAAAAATCAAAAACAAAAATTTATAATATGAGAACTTAAAACATATATTTAGGCTCTAAATAATGTCAAATGAAAAAATCATCATCTACAAAGTTTTAGATCTCGTTGAGCTCTATGGCTTTGGTATAAAGTTTGTATTTATCTGATTTCATATTGAAAAGTTAAAAATTAAAATCGATTTCTAGAGGTGGTTGGTGTTTTGACCACTCCTAAAAATAACATTTCAAGGGGATGTTGACAATACCAACCGCCCAGAAAATAGAGGACATTTATTTCTAGGGTTAGTCAGTAATGTCCTCTATTTATTTCTAGAGACGGTCTGTCTCTGGAACCATTTATAGGAGCTGTTCTCTTGATCTATTTGTGTCTAGAAAATAAACAAGGTCATGAGAACATGCAACCATTGGATATGAATATGAAATTTATTTGGTGAAATAAATGAGAACATGCTGCTATATAATATTGGTCACTCGAATATGTTTACAAAACAATTTGAGGATGTGATGAACTTTGGAGAGACTCCTTCTATGGACTCTACAACATATGGGGCATGGAGGAACAAACCATGCAAGACCCATCTTAGAGTGCAAACCCATCAAACCCTAATATTAGGTTCATTGACAGACCAATAGTTCTGTATTGTGAAGGACATAACTCATTTATGAGTCCAATTGAGGCCCATGAGCACTTACTTTCCAATAGATGTGCTCCACCAAGTTGTCGTCGTCCAACTTGTCCCAAGTTGGAGCACACCCAAGGGTGCCCTATAGGGTGATTACATGGCCTAAGATATGATAAAAGGTGATGCAACATCCGATAGAAATAATAGTAACATGTTGTGATGATTTCGTTACCTTTCCGACATGATAATGAGGTGGGACCATATCCATTTGAAAGCTTATCAAATATCTTTCCATCAAGTACTTGTGGGACTCAATTAGACTCCAGATGAACAGGCTAGGCCTTCTCAATACAACACCATTGGGCTACTAGTGAACCAAATATAGGCTTTAATGGGCTTGCACTCTAAGATAGGTCTTGCGTATGGTTCCTCCACACTTATATGTTGTAGATGCCATTGAAGGAGTCTCTCTAAAGTTCATCACATCCTTAAATTGTTATCTAAACATATTCAAGAGACTAATATTAGGTATCAGTGTGTTCTCATTTATTTCACCAAATTACCTTATTTTTAACTTTCGTTCATACCAAATGGTTGGGTGTCTTCATCACAAGGCACCTCTAAAAATGTTTTGTAGTAGGATTGATGCTCATGCCATGGTTCCCGTGCCATCTTGCTGAAGGGTGGTTCCAGCAGCTGGCTATTGGATTTGGATGGGCGGCGATGGAGGCAACGCATGAGAGCGGTGACGAGAGTCAAACATAGGGGTACGCTAAACCCTCGGATTAAGGGCACGACGGTCCGTTAACCCACCGACCGATTCTCCTAATCGGCCAAGGGCTCGGTGGCTACACCCGTTGTGTATGCTCACGCGTATATTCCGGCATCACCGAGATGGCTTGGTAGGCCTTTGAAGGTCCGCTCCCGAGAAGGCCTCGGTGGTTGAGGAACAAGGCTGAGGCACCTGTTGGCGGTCCTTAACTCACATTTTTAACCGCCAACTTTTATATAAAATCCACACCAAACTTAGAGTTATGGTTTATAACTAATCAATTCCAAAAATTTGGTGTTTTACCATTTGCGGGAGGGCAATTGTGAAAATATATATAAAGGGCTAGAAAAGATACATAAAACATCATTCTACAAGCTCAAAGAATGAGTGGCCCATTTACTAGTGCATCCGGGCCCCAAACATGGATACAAACACCCAAACATGAGCCCAAGAATTGAAGGCCCAAATCAAGTTCGAGCCCATCTCGAGTCAGCAGAGCGCACCGGGTAAACCGGTCACCCAGACGATACAAACTTCGTTTTGGGCGATCTATATATCGTTGGAAAGCCCACCAAAAATGGGACCATTTGGACCAAGTTTGGGTGTGGGCTCGCCCGCAGCCGCGCCACTTCTGGCCTCTCTCTGGCCCATCTTTCTCTAGGCAGCCCATGTTGATGCCCCCCAAGTCCTATGACGGTGGGGAAGGCGGTAACATAAATGCACAAAGGGCGGTTTGGAGGTCAGTTTAGGGGCATTAGTGAGGGAATATTCCATGAATCATTCCCCTCGCTCTCCCTATAAAAGGAGGGGACTCCACCCCTCCAAGACAACAACATTCCAAGGGAGAAAGAGCACCACTTGAGCTTCATTTCCAAAGGGCTATTCCCTAGTAGCTAGCTAGAGTTAGAAAGTGAGATGTGAGGGGCGAGAGCGGGGAAGTGTCAGGCTTGTCGGTGTCTCCCCGAGTTTGTACCTCTATGAATACGTTCTTGGCTCCTTAATGGGATCTTGGCTAAGTAAGTGTTTCGTGGTTCTTATAGTCTTTTATGTATTTTGTTTAGTTAAGCTTTATGTATACTTGTTTGTGGGTTCGTCGTCCGTCCCCGTGGCGGGTGCTCTAGTTAGAGGGTCCCTGATAAAGACAGATCGCCCTGCGTAACGCTAGAGTAGTAGTCGCTAGCGTAGATGTGGTGTCTAGGCTAGAGGCTACCTTCATTTGCCTCGTATCCTCCGGTTGAGGGGTAGGCGGCAGGTGGTGACAGCCTTGTCCGTCCCTTGTAATCCCCACGTTCGGGTACGGCGTAGAGCTACAGGCTAGCATCACTTGGCAGACCAGGTCATCTCCAGTGTCCAAAGTAAGCAAGTGGCGTGAGAGTTTAGCTATCCATAAGACCCAAAAGCTATAGGAATCCGTCTCTACCCCTTTCCATCTCTACCCTTGTGTTGTCCTTGGATGAATTAGCTGGAAGAAAGTAGCCCTGTTCCTTGTGGAAAATATGATACCCTGAATACTTTCGGGTGAATGCTACAACGGTAACTCCGTACGTTTGCGGATTCTTCTTCATTCGTTAAGAAATACCAACAGCGCCAAGTCCCCGTCCACGCCATCCTTGCTCAGGGCCTCGGGGCTCAGCCAAGGCACAATAAATTCCTGACCCGAGGGGGGCTCCGACAGAGCAACCATCCCAGCCATCTCCACGGCCTTGGCTCGGGCCGAGCACCTACCCGAGCAATGCTGGAAACATGGCCTGGGATCTATTAGGCACCTAGAACCTGATAGCCACAGAGCGGCAGGAGTGCCAGGCCTCTAGCCCTATCTACAACCATGAAGCGGTGTTAGCCACTCCCTAAATAGGGACATGCCTGGGGCGTGACGTTCCTCGATAAGGGATCCCCCACACATGTGTAGTGGAGGGCTCCGGGCCCACATGGCAGCCCCCTCCAAGCAGGAGTGGAAGTCTGGCGTACTGAGAAAGCCATGAGGAGGCACACCCAGGGAAGGCGCGGCGACCACGGACGGCACACTGGGCGGTCGGGGACAGCCCAGCGAAGCGGCAAAGATCGAGGGGCGATAGCAATGTTGTTAGCCCCTAGCTACAAGAGAAGGGAGGACTGGCAGCATCGTGAAGAAGAAGACCGAAGCATAGGGTGAGAAACCCTAGGATAAACCATATGATTTATATTCCCATTGTCCCTCGGTATATAAGGGAAGGCATGGGCTCCTGTAGAAGGGATTGAACCCAATCAAACGGAGAATGACCCAATTAGTCCTAGCAAACCAAACCCTATATTAGCATAGTGCCACCATACATCTCTCTCTGTCTCTCTCTTCCTTCATTGTAAGAACTCGATTGAGCATTCCTAACATGAAGAACACTACTAATAGGATGTAGGGCTTAGACGCCCAGACCAGGATAAATCCCTTGTGTTTTGAGTGCTTAAGTCACTGAAGGTACACACATCGACCCACGTCGAACAACTCGATTACTGCTGTGGTTACAAACCCACGATAGCTGGCGCGCCACCTAGGGGGCAGCAGCATGTGTGTTCATTGCCTTTTGGTGGCCCGCGCCACCGTCCTCGCCGCCGAAGCCGGAGGTGTCGCCCCCGAAGATCATCTTCGACAAGATCATCTCCAAAGAATCCCTTCACCCCCTGGTCGGGTTCTTAGCTTTGGGAGCTTGGACTATGTCGCTGATCTTAGCGGCGAATTCCATCTCTTTGGGGAACTTCATCGAAGGATAGTGAGTCCCCAATGTTGTTACCTCCGATAGCCCTCCTATGCGCTGACCTGGAGGTGCTAGCTGCCAGATCCACCTTATTCTGGGCCCGAACCCCACCATGGCGGAGTGCCGCTGGATGTTCTATATTTTGGCCAGCGTTCACTATCGATTTAACACCAACGAGGGGCTTCCGCTAGCCCCCATTCCTAGTACACCCTTCCAGATCTCCCATAAGGGATTCAAAATGCCACAGATATGTTCTAGCTCAAACTAGAGTAGATCATCAGCCAAGAGGTGCCCTGCGGCGTCATCCTCTCAAGTGCCGCCTAGACTGATGTCTCCTTGCTACACACCTTCCTCAAAATACTCTCGATGGTTGACCGGGAGTACGACTTTGATGAGGCAGATGGTTACTTCCCGGAGCGTGAGTGTTTCTACCTCCATAGGGAACAACCACACAATGACGAACCCGAAGCCATGCCACTAGACCTAACTCTGATCTGGCAGCACCTACCTCCCGAAGAAGGCTGAGCGCCTCAAGGAACGGCAAGCCGACCTCAAGGCCGAGCGCATCCAGCTTGAGCCGAGGAAGGAAGAGATGGAGCGTCGCCAAGCGAGCAAAGGCGCATACTCATGCATGCATTATCCAACGCAAAATTAGAGATAACACCGACACCCCTTGCGTGGAGGGGTGCACATGATATTCGGTAGAACATAGGCCCATGAGTGCCGGCGATGACGGATGGCCAACGAACGAGAGGTGAACGTGGTTGAAACCGCAGCACCCACGCGCTTGCGGTGGTCCGAGGTGCTGACAATTTTTGACTAGAATGACTACCCTAACCACGTACCAAGCCCTTCTCGTTTCCTGCTTGTCATCAGTCGATCATTAGAAACGTGCGCCTCACGAGGGTGCTCATGGACGGCGGAAGTGGGCTCAATATTCTCTACGCTGACACCTTGGGTAGAATGAAGTTCCCGTGAAGCCGTCTTTGCCTGAGCAAGGTGCCATTCTATGGGATCACCAGGCGATGCAGGTTGTACTCCTCGAGAGCATCCAGCTGCCCATCACATTTGGGGAGCTGATCAGCAGCTTCTACAAGGAGTTACTCACCTTCAAGGTGGTAGCCTTCCCAGGCACCTACATGCTCTGCTCAAGTAGCCTTGCTACACGAAGTTCATGGTGGTCCCATACTATGCTTGCCTAAAACTCAAGATAACTAGTCCCAATGGGATTATAACTATGAGTCCCAGCACTTGGCAAGCCTACCTCTAAGAGCAGGAGGAGACGATAAATGTGGCCGTGGCGGTCGCCTCCACCGAACTAGCCGATATCCTGCGTCGACTGAAGGAGGAAGCCCTGCATGAGAAGAGGGAAAACCCAACAAGCTCCTTCAAGCCAACGGATGATACAAAGGCAATCGGGGTCGACCCCAATTACCCCGTTAGGGTCGTGCGCATCGTGGCCAACCTGCCACCTGAGTTAGAAGATTCTCTCACAAAGTTTCTGCGCGGGAACGCTAATGTTTTCACATGGAAACCCTCGGACATGCTGGGCATACCACAGGAAAGTGGTCGAGCAATCGCCTCAACATCAAGCTAGAGGCGTAACTAGTGCATCAATGGCTTCGACATTTCGACAAAGTCAAACGGAGAGCGTTCGGGGAGGTGCTCGCTAAGTTACAAGTTGTGGGCTTCATCAGGGAGGTACAACACCTTGAGTGGCTGGCCAACCCCGTCCCGGTCAAAAAGAAGAATGGGAAGTGGAGGACGTGTGTTGACTACACAAGCATCAACAAAGCGTGCCCAAAGGACCCTTTCCCCTTGCCGCATTGATCAGGTGGTTGACTCGATGGCGGGTGCGAAACCCTTTTTGCTTTCTCGGATGCATACTCCAAGTACCACCGGATCGCGATGAAGCCATCCAATCAACCGGAAACATCTTTTGTCACCCCTTTTGGCTCCTTCGCTGCGTTTCGATGTCTTTCGATCGAGGAACGCCGGTGCAACTTTCCAATGATGCATGCAGAAATGCTTCAAGGAACAGATCGACCAAAACCTAGAGGCGTACGTTGATGACATCGTAGTCAAGTTTTGGAAGGCCGCATAGCTCATAGCCAACCTTGAGGAGACCTTCGCAAACCACCGGGCTAACCAGATCAAGCTCAATCTCGAGAAATGCGTTTTTGGGGCCCCTCGGGGAAACTACTTGGGTGCATCGTGTCGGAGCATGGCATAGAAGCCAATCTAGAAAAGATCTCCGCCATCATGAATATGGAGCCGATACCTTCGCTTCCGTGTTTCGCATCCTTTCCTGTGGGACACCCTCGGCCTCCTCCGCACTATTCATTAGCGAGTGTAGGAGGCAGAGCGAAGCTCCCACACCACTCCACCTCAAAGTAACTTATGAAAAAAATGCTGATACAATACTTTTGTATTCATTTTAACAAATATTATAATGAATATTTTAGACTCATAAATAAATTCAAATAAAAGTTTGAACTAAAATGTTTTAAATCTTGTCGAAAGTACTACAACTTTGGTTTAGGTTTTTTCTTCATCCAAAGTCATTTGGAATATTCAAAAAAATGAAAACTCAAAATCTTAACATTTAAAACAAAAAAATTTAGGCCCAAAATTATATTAAATGAAAATGTCGTCAACTATAAAGTTGTAGATCTCTTCAAGTACTACAACTTTGGTTCGTAGTTTCTCCATGCAAGGTGATTTGAATTTTTTTGAAAAATGAGTTTCAAAATATGAATACTGCAAGAGGTATTTGCTCCGGCAAGGGAGATCAGCGTATCACGCATAGAGAATCGAAAGGGTAACACACGGGACACAGATTTATACTGGTTCAGGTATGAGGTACCCTACATCCAGTGGTGAATAGATCTCTTTATCTCGTATGCTTGGGTTTATAGGGGCGCTAATGACGAATTGCCTATGCAATGTAACCTAGAGCTATACCGGTACCGATCGGGGATCCCTACTCCTCCTTATATAGGATGGGGTGTAGGGTTACTGGGATCCTAATCGGTTTACAGATATGTTTTCTAATCGATTACATTGAAATCTAAACAGAATAACTGCCATATCTTGTAGAAGTCGGCGTCCAAGCTTTATACGATAGGTTACTTGTCACCACGTCTAATGATGTACCCTGGTTCGGTTGGGCCTCATTTTCGCCAGCTTCGGCCCACTCCAATTGTATTGGGCTCTTATTCCGACGGTGAGGTACCCTTGGCTCATATCACTGACAGTAGCCCCCGAAGGACTTCGATGACGGGCAAGTCGAATGACCCAGTCCTTTGGATGCTCGCGTGCCGAAGGTTTGGAAGTCGAATCCCTCGAGGGCTCAGCCCTCCAAGCTTATGCGCGTCAGCGCATCCTTCGGTCTTTCAGTTATTGCATGCCATTAAGTCCTGTTAGAGCAGGTACAATAAGGCCACGTCATTTGGCTTATAGCCAAGCCAACTCAGCAAAAATCCTACGTGGAAGAGAGAGAAAAAGGAGGAGACAAGCAGGTGGTCGACGCATCTTGCGCCGAGCTGCAGCACAAGGAATCATGCGACAGAGCCGATTTAGCGTTGATCTAGTCGATTAGCGATGCAGGCTTTGGGCCTTTCGATCCCGTGCGCATCGCCTCTTCTCTCCCTCCCATAGCAATTTCCCCCTTCCCATCCCGCGCAAGAGCGCTTATCCTTCCGCGCTGGCGCCAAATCGATGATTTTAGCTCCAATGCGTGCGCCAAATCCTACTCGCTTGAAGCCGAATCGTCTTCTTTTGGGATGATTTAATGTCTCTCCCCAACCTGTTCAAAGGATCTGCCATCTCTGATAGTCCTAGCCAAACCGGATGCCTCGTCGGTCAAAGCGAGAGACGGCGCCGCCACCACTGCCCCTCCCAAATTCCTCTCCGTCCGTCCACAGAGCGCCACCGGCTTCCACGAAGGCCACGCCGGCTCGACACCTCCTGGCCCTGCTTGGTGGTGCGGGATGCCGGTGCCGCCGCCAGCCGTGCCACCCGCTGCCTGGTGGCCTGCGCCTAGCTGTGGTGGCGGCGCTAATGCATCGTCTTCCTAGCCAATCCAGAAAGATGACATCGACTCTGATCCAAACGAATGGCAAGTACCTACTGCAGCGTACATCTTTGCATCTTTTTTTATATCAAATATATTAGTGGAAAGTTGGGAGATCCTCTCGTTATTAGTCTTTATATTCTAGAGCTTGTTACTATGTAGCAATATCTATCCTAAATTTCTCTGCACATCTGAAAGGAATCCTGTTTTTTACTGTACGAGTATTCTAGTTTTAGTTGATTTCGTCCCTTATGGATTTATTTATCTAGCTGAAGGGGCATGGATAATCGCCCACCCGGTGGTTTGCCAATGGGAGAAATAATTAGTTGTACGTGCAATATCCTCTTTCTTTTACATGTAAAATTAACAGTTCATTAGGTTTATTATTGTTTGTCGTACGGTCCATTAATATACTTCTCAATTTCTTATAGGTTCCTGTTGGGGGTTCTTCCTGGAGACCTGAGTATCATCGACGGCTGCTGGTCATCAAGAGATATGGTTAAATAAATTGATAAACTGTGGATGCTAGATTTATTTCCAAGTCATTAGTGTAATAGCTGCTCATGGCGGGTCCGGGAACGGGTCAGGGTGGGATCCAAACCCTACAACCCGCTGAGAAGGGAAGACGAAATCCGAGCTTCGGGGACAACTCGTTCGTCCCCACCCGAACTCCTCCCCAACTCGACCTAGGGTTAGGGTGAGGGAGAGAGAGAACCTCGTGTGGATCCAGAGAGACCTATGGAGAGACAAATCCTTCCATCCGAGTGATTGCCATCCAGTTGGTGAAGGAGATTCCCCGGGTTGGATTGCCTGCCAAGTTGAATTTCGTGCTATTCTTCGGGAGATGAAGAGAAGAAGACCTTCGCCCAGCCGTCAAGGAAGGGATGGCAGGGCGAGGAAAGGGGAGAGGACCAAGGCCGCGCTTGGAGGACGACTGGGGTTGGGGAGGAGGAGGCTGGAATCAGTTCCCACACCCGATGCCCCCGCCCTTCTACCAACCTCCACCGCCGCCATACGTTTCTACTCGAATCAACCTCCACCCCCTCTACCCCGGCCCTCACCAACAAGCAGGCTTCAACAGGCAATTCAAGGGTCCTCGTCCTCGTGGTGGTGGGCTTCAAGGCGAGAGGTCGTGGAAGGCAATACCAACCCAGACAACCACAAGTCCAACCGCAGAACTATGAGCAAGCAGTTGGAGGACAAGATAGAGAAGTTATCCCCACTACGTAAGAAGAAGCACTCAAAAATCACTGCTGAGAAAGGTACAGCCGAGGATCCCAAAGATAGCAATCTGCATGTGGTCCGCTTTAATTGTGTTCGCTTAGGACATATTAGCTCTACCTATAAGAAGCCCAAAGTTTGCTTCATCTGTCGCAGCACTGAGCATGTTGTGGATCTCTCGTCTGAATGGAAGAAGCCAGCTCATACAACACAATATTTTGGCAGTGCAAATAGAGGGCTGGGTTTTCACTACATAGATGTGGAAGAACAAGAGGATAGGTTTAAGCACTGGGTAGGCCTGGACAACTTTGGGATACTCACCATTGAACAAGGGGATATTGATGAAGAAGGCATTTTGGAAAATCTGAGGATCTTGTTTGACAAAAAATGGGCTTGGCATCTGAAGAAATCTGATGAGTTTAGTTACATTGTAAGATTTCCTCCTCATAGGAAAGTTGAGAACATTGTGATTGGCAAGGCTTCTGTGTTTGACCTGAACAAACCTGGACTAGTGGGATCTCTTAGTGTGTGGAATGGAGAAATTGAACCAGTGGGGAGTTTAGTTGAGGTCTGGGTTCTTATACAAGGGATTCCTCCAAAATGGGTAGACTGAAGACTATAAATGAAGTGGCCTCATGCCTAGGAAGAATGATTCAAGTGGATTGGCAAACCCTGCTCAACAGTTTCTTCAGCAGTGAGGGTCAAGATCCAATGTAAGGATCCTACAAAGATTCCAAAAGAAAGGTTGTTTGTCTTCAAAAGCAACATACATTTGGTTGTGTTCACACCTGAAGGCTATGAACAAATTGGAAGCTCCTCTGATGGTGACCCTGATAATGGAGGTGAAGAAGAGAAGAAAAATGAAGAAAATCTAGAAGAAGAGATGCCTGACACTGAGAAGGGAGATGATATGACAAAAGATGATGGAAGCAAGAAGGATCCAAGTCATACTGTACCACAACCTCGGGATGCTAGCCATGGATCTGCTGCCGGTAAAAGTGTTAGGAGGCTCTTGCAGTTTGATGAAGCTAATACTCATCATGAAAACACTATGGAATGTGCAAAGTTACTGAAGGCTATGGAGATAGATGTAGAGGAGGAAATGCAAGAAGACAATGATGATAACTTGGACCCAATGACTCATGAAGAAGAGGAGACATGCCATTTACCGTAAGAATGGATTTTTGAAATTACGTAAGAAAAAGGTACGCACAAAGCTGGGGGCAAATCTGATTGATTCAATCAATGAGAGGGAGGTTGATCTAACACATAGAGAAGAGAACAAAGACTCTGAGGCTACAGATTGTAACCCAAATATGATAGAGGCTGATGATGGTTCCTATACTCAACCTACTAGAGAAAAAACGGAGAAACAAGCCACGGAGCAGGGGAAAAACAAAAGGAAGGGGGAGCAAACAAAACCAAGTGGGGACCTATTGTGCCAACAAGGAGGAGCTCAAGGAACATTGACAAGGGAGGGACCATGATGGACAAGGCCCAAGAAGCAAAATGAAAGTGGAACTTGGATAACAAGACAGGTATAAACACAAAACTCTCAAAACCCATTATAATTTCTATTGCTAAGGATATTGATCTTGATATTTTGGATGGAAATCCTGATACTATAGAAAATATGCTTGAGCTTGATAGGAGCAGGACTGCTACTAATAAGTTCAAATGTTCCATTCCTAACTGTAGTGACACTCCTAGTGTAGTAGATAAAGAGAGTTTTTGATGGGGCTACTAGTAGTTCAAATGCCCAAGTTCACAATATGAGTTATCAGGATGGAAATTATGATAATTTGGAGACCGACCAAGGAAAAGGTTGGTCTACTGTAGGACCTAGTAAAAGGAATAAAAATAAAAATAGAAAATGATAGGTATGTTTTGGAATATTAGAGGACTTGGGAAGATTGATAGGATCCTGCTCTCGAGAAGCAGAATAAGAGATCATCACTTAGACTTTGTAGGTATTATGGATACTAAGAAAAATATTTTGTCTAAGGGTTTGTTAAAATCCTTAACTCATAATGTTCCTTTTAATTGGCATCACTTAGAAGCTAAAGGCACAACAGGAGGAATCCTGGTGGGGGCCAATTCTGATTTGTTCAAAGATGACTGCCTCAGTGACATCTTGACCTTCTCTATTAGTGTCATGTTGACTTGTAAGAAATCTGGTTTCTCTTGGAAGTTAGTAGTAGTATATGGCCCTGCTTATGATGAGTAGAAACAAGAGTTTCTAGATGAGTTAGAAGATATGATGAAAATCTGGCAAGGTCCCATGTTGATTGGAGGGGACTTTAATTTGGTTAGGTTTGTTAGAGATAAAACTAATGGTTTGATTAACCATAGGTGGTCTGATAGTTTCAATAGCTGGATTGACAAGTGGGCTGTCCTTGAGTTAAATGCTAGTAATAAAAAATTTACCTGAACCAATAATCAGGATTTTCCTATTCTGGCTAAAATAGATAGGATCTTTGTTACAACAGCTTGGTAAGCTGCCTTTCCTTTAGTGAGTGTTAAAGCCCTAGAATGCTTCCCTAGTGATCATAACCCACTAGTGATCAACTCTGGAGATAATGTTAGCTTTGGGAAAAAAAGATTTAGATTTGAGAAATGGTGGCTAGAAAAAGAGTTCTTTAAAGGGATGATTGAAAAAGCCCGAGTACTCCTTGTAGCTTCAATAGTAGTAGAGATAGATGGCGTTTAAGATTAGGACTCTTAGAAGGATGGTGAGAGGTTGGGCAGCTCATGAAATTGCTGTGCTCAATAAAACTAAAGCTGTACTAACTGAGAAGTTCAGCAGGTTGGAAAACCTGGCTGAAACTAGAAATTTAAATTCAGAGGAGCTCTCTGAATATAGAGTCAGAGAGAAGGAGTTAGACCATATCCGGGCGTTGGAGGAGATTAAAGCTAGGCAGAGATCCGTAGATAGAGACCTTCTAGAAGGAGATAGGAACACTGCTTATTTTCAAGCTATAGCAAATCATAGAAGTAGGAAGAAAAAAATTGATTCTTTAGAAGGACCCACAGGCTTAGTGTATGACCAAAAGGGCATGCTGCAAATTGCTGTAGATTTCTATAAAAACTTGTTTGCTAAGGAGGCTGATGCAAATGTGAAATTGGGTTTCAATTTTTGGGAAGAGCATGATAAGGTCTTAGTAGAAGAAAATGATGCTTTACTAGCTCCCTTTGTAGAATCTGAGATCAAAGAAGCCATTTTCAGCTGTTATGCTGAAGGGGCCCCAGGACCAGGTGGGCTACCTTTCCTTTTTTACCAAAAATTTTGGGAAGTAATTAAAAAGGATTTGTTTGAGGATTTTCATAAGGGAGAACTCGACCTATATAGATTGAATTGTGCCCTAGTTACACTAATCCCAAAAGTTGGGGAGGCAACAAATATGAAACAATTTAGGCCTATTAGTCTACTTAACTGCAGCTTTAAGATTTTTTCCAAGATTATGACTATTAGGCTTAGCTCCATAGTTCAGCGTATTGTGGCCCCAAATCAAAGTGCTTTCATCAAAGGAAGATTTATTTTAGAGAGTGTAGTAGTAGCTCATGAGATTGTCCATAGTCTTAATAGCAGTGGTGAAAAAGGGGTCATTCTCAAGTTAGACTATGAAAAAGCCTATGATAGAGTTAGCTGGTCCTTTCTCTTTGACATGCTTCAGTCTAGAAATTTCAACCCCAAGGTGATTAGTTGGATCAAACAACTAGTGGTACGAGATTCTATAGGAATTATGCTTAATGGTGAAGATAGCTCATATTTCAAGACAAGAAAAGGGCTAAGACAAGGTGACCCCTTGTCCTCTTTCCTTTTTAACTTGGTTGGAGATGGCCTCTCTAAGATGCTCCTTAAGGCAACCAATAAAGGGCTTATCCAAGGGCTACTAGGAGATTTTAGAGCTGGTGGGATAGTGTCACTACAATATGCGATGACACAATCTTTTTTTTCCAAAGCTGATAAGCTTTGTTTGAGAAATCTAAAAGGGGTGCTTATGTGGTATGAACAGATTTCTAAGATGAGAATAAATTTTCATAAGAGTGAGTTAGTTCCCTTAAATCTAGATCATCTTGAGGCACACAGATTTGCCCATATTTTCTCTTGCCCATTAGGAACCTTTCAGATAAAATATCTAGGTGTACCTCTCCACTATGATAAATTATCTAGAGAAGATATCCAACCTTTGGTAGATAAGATTCTGAAAAAAATAGCAGGATGGAGGGGGAAGTTTCTTTCACTAGCTGCTAGAGCCATGTTGATCAAAACTTGTTTGTCAAGTATTCCTGTTTACCTCCCGTCCTTATAAAATTTCCTAAATGGGCCTTAGAAGCTTTGAATACCCACATGGGTAACTATCTTTGGAATGACTCAGTAGAATGTCATAGATACCACCTAGCAAATTGGGAGCTGGTTTCCATGAGAAAAGAGTTTGGTGGTTTAGGTCTTCCTAGTCTTAGAGATTTAAATATTAGTTTGTTGGCTTCTTGGTTAAAGAGATACAATTCAGATAAGGACAAGCACTACCACAAAATGGAATATCCTTGAGGGTCGCCTTTTTCCTTGAGTGGGGAGATTGAACCCTCAAGGAATATAAGTTACCTTGGCGGTTGCTGAAAACCCCCAAGCAAATGTATATTCTTGAGTGTTATTTCGAGCACTCAAGGAAAAATACGTATTTATCTTGAGTGTACTTTCAAACACTAAAGGAAATCCTCGTTTTCTTGAGTGTCAACCGCCAAGTAATATATTTGGCGGGGCCACGAAATTTGGCCCAGCTTGTTTTGCCGCGCATAGAAACCGGGGTCGAAACAAGAGCGCCAAAAGCTCCCGCGCTAGATTTTTGGCCCACCTAAAAGAAAAGGTGTCGGTGCCCCCAGCCCCGCTTATCCACTGCTCTCGGTCTCCTTCCTCCACACCCCCAACGCGAGCCTAAGGCTGTGTTTGGCAGCGCTCCGGTGCTCCGGCTCTTGTCACCGTGGATTGCTTTAGCCGTGCGCGTAGCCGGAGCCGGAGGAGCTGCAAAATCGGGCTTCGCTGGCTCCCGGCTCTTCCTAGTTCATTTGCTGCATCCATAACTGAAATGGCTCCTCGCTACAGTGCTACACAGTGTCGCATACAGGTGCCGGGAGGGAGGAGCCGGAGCCGACGAGCCCCGCCAAAGAGGGCCTAAGAAAAAAAAAAGTCGGGCGAGTCTCCAGCGGCCGGCGGCCTATGCGGGCAGCGGGAGGACGGCGTCTCCTGCGCGCTGCAGCCGGGCGGGCGACGCCTCTCCCTACGCGCGGCGGTGGGCGACGCCTCCCTGCCGCTGGCAGCAGCGGCTCCTGCGGCAGGTACTGCACAGGCGGCGGGCGGCAGTTCAGCGAAGCTGTGCTCAAATCGTGGAGCGCTCGGCACCGACCTGGACCACGCCACCACTGTCGACGAGGTGAGTCCCCGCGCCGACCTTCCCGCGTAGGGCAATCCCCTTTCTCCTGTGAGGGCTGCCTAGGCTCCGCATCTGCACAACTGCAAATCCACCGGACACCTTTTGCTACCGGCAGCCTGCACATCCAGGCTCACGTAGTTGCTAAAGGTTCTTTTTTTTATCTGATTAAAAATAGTAGGATCTGAAACCTACAGATTCTGAGGTCAGTCCTACAACTGATACGGAGACATGGTATTGATTTGATTTCAGTTTTGGTTCAAATCTAGTGCCATTGCTGGATTAATTTCTGATAAGCTACAAATTTGTATTTTTTTTTTTGGTGCAATCTTGTTTGTGATCTGAAAAAGGTTCTTTTATGGTAGAAACGATCTATATATATGGGATTGGTAGAACTAAAATATTTATATGATCTAAAATACAGGGGTTCTCTGAATTGTTGGGTCGCACAACACTTTAGATCATTGCTCAGTCAAGTAACTGCACATTTTATTATTTATGTAGTTCCAAGAACTCAAGTTTCCTGATGGCTATGCAGCCAACATTAGAAGAGGGGTCAACTTGACTACAAGGAAGATTTTGGGTCTAAAGAGCCATGATTACCACATCTTCATGGAACGCTTGCTTCCTGTTGCCTTTCGAGGGTTCCTTCCAGAAAGTGTATGGTTGTGTTTGGCTGAGCTTAGCTTTTTCTATAGGCAGATTTGTGCCAAGGAATTGAACAAGGACAACATTCGCTCACTAGAACAGCAAGTAGTAGTTCTTCTTTTGCAAAATGGAGAAGATATTTCCACCAAGTTTCTTTAATCCAATGCAACACCTAATTATTCATCTCCCTTATGAGGCTCGGCTAGGAGGTCCGGTCCAAGCACGTTGGAACTATCCATTTGAGAGGTGAAAACTAAACAGAAAAATATATAGTACTTTCTTTTCTAATTCTTTTCTCACTTCTGTTTCTCTCATATAGGAAAATCCAACAACTTAAGAGGAAGATTCGAAATAAGGCCCGTGTTGAGGGTTGTATCATTGAGGCTGAATTAGTTGAGGAGGCCACAAATTTTTGCTCTCTTTATTTCAAGTCCCATGTCCGATCAGTTAGAAATAAAGCTACCCGATATGATGATGGAGCTTCTACATATCATAGTTCATGCAACCTCGAGCAATTTCAATACCCTGGCCGGTGCACTAGCCCTCGTGGTGTTCGTCCACTCTCAACAGAAGAGTATGAGGCTGCTTTCCTATATGTTTTGACGAACATGCCCGAAATGCAAGAACACTTCAAGTAATACACACACTTATTTTTCAAACTACAATTCATTTATGTATACTTTTTTGCGGTTGTACACTTACTTGCTCTATTTCCCTAGAAAATTTGAGAAGGAAGAGTGGAAGGGTAGGAGAAAGCCAACTCCTGAACAACTTAGGGAGTTAAGGTTGAATGGGAGGAAGGGTATGCGAGGAGAACGTGGCCCTAATTTCTTTGAATGGTTCAAAGAAGTAATCCTACTAAACCTTTTCAAATTCAGTAATGTACCAATCTATTTATAAATAAATCTGATATATCAACCTACTATTAATTTGCAGTGCATGCAAACAATCTGGCGTTGATGCTGCCTTATGCCAAATATCTTATGGTTTTCGTAGTAGGGTAACCAGCTATGGGGATATGATGTCAATGGCTATAGATTTCGATCAAAAGAGCATGAGAGAGCTAAATCAGGATTAGCTACGGTTAATTGCGGTGTTCGTGTATCTTGTGTTGATGATGAGAACAATGAGATGGAATATTATGGTGTCATCAAGGACATAATAAAAATAAAATGGGAAGGAAGCTTGCAACTAGAGATGGTTTTATGTGATTGTGAGTGGTTTGATCCAACACCAAGTGGAACTAAGCGTCTGAGAAAATTTGGGGCTGGTGGAAGTAAAACATGCTTGCTAGAGTTTCAGTTTGTGAACCTTTTGTAATGGCAAGCCAAGTTAAACAAGTTTATTATCTGCCCTATGCCTGTACAAAAAGAACGGATTTGGCTGAATGGTGGGTTGTATATCATGTTAGTCCACGTGGCTATATTCCTCCATATGGCATAAGTGATGACTCAAGTGCTTCGGGCCATCACAAGTACAAGAAGTCTCATTTTTCAAGAGGAGGGATTGGATGGCACATTTGTGATTGATCTGAACATTGAGCTAGATGATGCAAGCCCAGTTGTTTCAGATGAGATAACCGATCCCAAGGACTTGGAGTTTCTGTCCAAATTGAATAAATGAAGTGAAGATATGGATGATGATACATATGAAGATGATGAAGAGGATCAAGATGAAGATGACTATGATCCGACTGACCATCCAGCTTATGATCCAAATGATTATTGACTATTTGTAAATTGTACCGTACTCTGTATTCACTAAACAGCTAGTGTGCCTCATGGAAGTAATCAAGATTTATGTTGCGTTCCTGTTATATGTGTTGTTTCTTATCCTTGTTATGTGTAGAAAGTGTGATATGTACATGATGTGTTGTTGCATGATTATAAAACCACCAGCTGAACTACTTCAACGTCTACAAGACCTTGATGTTCGTCGTCACCAGGTTACATTATTTATTGAATTTGTTTGTGTGATTCATATTCTTTACTTGGATCTCAATTCATCTAGAGAATTATTATTGTGGCAGAGTGCCAATATGAGTTGCAGCATTGAAAAAGTGGATTCTTGTTGATTAAAAATGCCATTCTTAGGTTTAATGTTCATGGTAAGGTAGTGAAGAAAAGCTGCGGATGCCTATTTTTTAGGTTCTCATCTAACTGGTTGTCAGCAAAACAGCCCAGCCCTGATCAGTTACTTAGTTTACAGTAGGCTCTTTGAGATTGAAGATCAAACTTTTTTGTTCCAAATTTGTACAAAATGTTTCAATATTGCCTTTTGCAGGCTACTGGGTCACATGGAGGCTCTCATTCAGTTGAAAGGCGTAGCAACCACAACGCTGATGACGAAGACGACGACGATGACTACAGCTACCATGAAAGCTATGAAGATGATTGCAGCTCTCATGAAGACAACAATCATGTCAATAACTCCAATGAAAACGATGATGATGACCAGTCCATTGACAGCGAAGATGATGGCTACTCCCAAAGCGATGATGATCACCTCTCTACAAGAGTGACAGATGCATCCAAACTAATTCCAACAACTAAGTGATCGCACGATGGGATGCGGACTTTCTTTTTTTGGGTTTATTGATCAGTAGGAACTAATATTAGGCTGATCTGTTTGCTAAGTGCACTATTGCCTTAGGAAGTGTGTGTAGCATTTGCCTTATGTATGTGTTGCTGTCCTGCTGACATGTAGGATGATACACTATTGCTAAGTTTTATATTTGCAAAATGGACATGTAATGAACCGATGGATATTGGATGTGTTATGTAATCTAGCACTTTTAGTTTAATTGTGTCCTCTTTTCTGCTATTTATTTTGGTCAACTATTATCATGAATGATCATTATTTTCTTGGCCAACTAAACCTCTGTACCATGCATTACCTTGAGGGCCGGCTGCCAGGAAACACAAATTTCCTTGAGGCTAGAAACACTCAAGGAAACTGTTCTTTCCTTGAGGGTGTCAACCCTCGGGGAAATTTAATTTTTGACGGTCCATTCATATTACCTTGGCGGTGTTGACGGTCAAGAAAACATATATCCTTGTGGGCTCTAACAATTCCTTGGCGGTGACAAGCCCTCAAGAAAATAAATATCCTTGGGGCGTCAATACATCCTTGAGGGTCACCAACCCTCAAGAAAATACATATCCTTGAGTGTTGTTTTCTTTCCTTGGCGGTTTTAAAATTCGACGTCTCATTTGTTTCTTTGGCGGTTCAACACTCAAGGAAACCATTTGTGGCGGCCGGCACTCAAGCTAATAGGTATTTCCCTGTCTATCTACCCTTGGCGGGCATTCCTTGAGCGTTAGCCGCCACAATTCATTTCCTTGGCGGTTTTTGGGCTTTCCTTGAGGGTTTTCGACCCTCAAGGGTATTCAGTTTTCTGGTAGTGAAGCTCTGGAAAGAACTTTTGGATTATAAATACAATATTGCAAATCCTAACATTCTACAAACTAATACAGTTGGAGCATCTAGCTTTTTAAGGGGTTCATGTCGGCTGCACAAGCTGCTAGGATGGGATACAGATGGAAAGTGGGCAATGGGAAGAAGATTAGATTTTGGGAAGATAACTAGCTAGGCTCCTGTAGCTTGGCTATCTAGTTCTTTCCAATATATAGAATAGTTAATGAAAAAAGGGAAGTCTATAGCTGAGTTGATGGATGGTGTTAACTTGAAGTGTACTTTTAGGAGAACAGTGACTAATGAGCAATATCAAACTTGGCTTGAGATAGTAGAGTTAGCCTCATCCATTAACTTTTCTGATGTGGAGGATGAAATGATTTGGCAGTTTAATTCCTGTGGTGCTTATTCATCTCAATCGCTTTACAAAATCATCAATTTTAGAGGTATTCATTCTGTTCATGTGCCTGCTGTTTGGAGTTTTAAGATTCCTCCTCGAGTTCATTTCTTTCTATGGCTTGTGATGAATAATAGAGCTTTGACTAGGGACAATCTTGCTAAAAGGAGGAAAGTAAAAGATGAGTCTTATCTCTTTTGTGCAGAGAAAGAAACTATCCACCATGCTTTCTTTGAATGTGTAGTGGCTAGACGTTGTTGGAAAATAGAGTCAGATATACTAGGATATCAGGTTGGAAATAGTATGATAGATGTTGGTAAATTCTGGTTGAGCAATAAAAGTTTTGTATTGTTAACATGATTACCTCAGCTGTCATTTGGTCAATATGGAAACTCAGAAACAATCTTTGTTTTCAGCGTCTTGGTTGGAGAAGCATGGAAATACTTCTTTTCAGGATAGCTGGGCTGTTAACGAACTGGGTGATCCTCTGCCCAGCCGACAAGAAGGCTTTTCTGATGGACTGCATCAACAAGATCAAAGCGGAAGCGGGTAAGGTACTCTGGTTACCATACGTGACCTAAGACACCAGCTGAAGATGCTGAAGGGGGATGCTGAAGAAGGGGCCTGGAAAAGCACGGTGGCTGAAGTCTCAATGCCTGATGGGGACATAAAGATCAGGCCGTGGTGGAGGTCCCTGGAAGTCTTGCTTATGTAATGTCTTGGCTGGCTGTTAACTGTGGAGTTTGATGGCCATGGCTTTGTTCCTGGCTTTTTGTTCTGTGGTGCCCAGTTTGTCCTGGTGGACATCTGGAGATTTGAGGCTAAAACCTGTGCTGTAAACTTGTGGTCTTTTGATTATAATCGAAAGGCCGGGGCATGTGCCCTTGAACTCTAAAAAAATAGCTGCTCATAGTAGTAGCCTTCTTTTGTTGATCAAGTTTCAGTTGCACTGCAGACCATGTTTTATTCCTTAAGCTTTTAAGTTTGTGTGTGTCGTCCTTGGTCTATCTGATGCTGTGAACTTGGTTGTAAGAGCCATTATATTTTACCAGTGAACAATATTATTGCTTATTGCTTCAGTCGACAACCTATTTCATTTACTTGTGAATATGTCCATGGACATGTCAATGTCGCCAGCAACACAAGTGGCTACATAGATATGTTTAGTGTTGATCACCAGGTCCAGATGCACTGTAGTGATTAAAATACATGAGTATTAATTGTACAACCAAACTAACTGCCAAGCTGTTGTATCACTTGTCTCTTGTGTTGTCTCAAGATGACATGGACTTGGCTTATAGCCAAACTTATTGGCCTTAGTCTTATAGATAAGGATGAATGAGTCAGGGAATCTGAAGCGCCTCGTCCTCCCCGCTCTGTCTGTTACGTGTGTGATCCGTGTGAGTCATGGATCTTGACTGTTGGTTTCCCTTTCTCCGTCTTCAAGGTTGGGCTAGAAAGCCTTGGGCAGTGCGTGCCTCTTGGGCTATCACCACTCCTTCTTCCTTGAACTTCTTTAGATCCAGAGAAAATCCTTGAATACACTGCACGACTTTGTCGCCATGGCGTTCCTCCTCCTGCGCCTCCGGTGGCAGCAATGGTGCTGGGAGAAGGCCTTCAAGATTAATCTCCTCTAGCATCTAGGCACAACAGGGGCTGCTCGATCTAGGTGCTAGTGGAAGTTTTGCGATCAAGGGAGATCGTCGCCATTGGATGCCTAGGGGTAATGCTTACACTTTGTAATCGAAACACCTATGGTTGTCCATGGCAGGCTTCGTCGGGCACACTAGGATGCCAATGGCAATATTGCTGTTGTCACCACACCGAAGTGCGCCCTGCGCAGCTGCTGGTGCTGGTTCGACTACTCTACCGGCGTTGGACGATTCTCCTTCCTCTAGAGCAGCAAGGGCGGCATGCCTCACCCAAGCTTCCCTGCCTGCTTCTCAAATGTGAGATATACAAGTTGAAGTTTTGTGAGGTGCTGCGTCGCCCTTAGAGCATCTCCAAGAGTTTGCCAAATTCTACTTGATAAATCTTGTGATTTGCCAACTCGCAAAAGTATATGCCAAGTAAAAAAACAGTTCATCTCCAACGGTTTGGCATATTTCACTCCCCAAATCAACATTTCAGCTATTTAAATACAATAAAGGAAAAGATAAGAAAAATACTTTTTTGCAAAGTGAACATAAAACTTTTCGCAAATTAACCAAGCCCATATCCGAAAACTATTGTGTCTTGCACTTTTGCATCTGGACCCAGCGAAGAGTTTCTATTTGAATTTTTTTTCTTTTCCTCTTGTTCACGAGCGGAGAGCACGGATGGACGGGGAGGCCCGCTCCGGCTGCCGTCGATGGATGGCAATTGCCGATGCAACCGCCGCCGCAACCTGCTGCCTCATCCCAAGCACGAGGGGACGCCGCTGTCGCGAAGACCTCCCAACGCACACCGCGGCATCAGGCACGCAGCGGCATCGCCTCAGGCGGCTAGCGGCAGCACGCACACATTGGCAGCAGGCACGCAGCGGCATCAGGCGGCCAGCGCGGGGAGAACGGGCAGTGGCGAGGCAGATCCTTCCTTCGCGCTGGAAAGACCAGACGGCGATGTGGGAAGGAGAAAGACCGCGGCGATGCGGAGGATGCGAAGCCGAGGCCAGCGCGCATATTGGAGGCAAGTTTTCTTTATTTTTGCAAAAATTCAAAGATGGCAAACCAGTTTAGCAAACTCTTAGAGATGCTCTTACTCTCCAGATCCGTGGCCTAGTCCCAAAACACCCTATATTATAATAATCCTATAATCTCTCTCCAACTTTTTTTTAATTATAAATCATTTGTAATCTGCCTCCATAAATCCAGGGATCCAAACAGTCTATATTATTATAATCATCTCATCTATAATCTAGATAACTACAATCTTATTGGGATTCAAACAGTCCCAACGCCACGAGGACATTTCAGGGCCTACTAGTATCTTTCGGGTACTTTAGGATCTAATAGTTAATCATATATTTTTTTTATTCGGATTACGGCTGATATTATTCTATTGTAATCAATAAATATATACGTGGTCAAGGGACTCATGTATTATATATAGGAGTCAAGGGGACTGGAAAAAAACAAGTCCAAGAGAAAATAAGCGCGTACCCAGTCTAAAGTCGTGATCTGGTCGAGCGGTAGTAGCCAGGTAGCTGTATTACCCTTGTTGTTGAGCATCGTGACGTCGGTGTCCGGGTGTAGCAGCAAAGCACCCACTATCTTGGGATTGCACTTTCGGGCCGCATCGTGCAGAGGAGTCTCATGCACCATGTCTCGCATGTTGACTAGCTTCCGAAGATGCTTTGACCCCAGGAAGAATTCTAGAAGCTCCATGTGGCCACCTTGAGCAGCTTGGTGAAGGCATGTCAACATGCCACTTGCAGGGGCGTAGGGAGCATCTGGGCAATGCTTGAGAAGCTCTCGGGCAGCCCCGACGTATCCTCGATTCGCAACCGAGTCAAGAATAGGGTTACCATTCGAGGTGAATACGTACCCTAGGGACCAATCATGCTCCAGCAGCACTCTCAGCACGTCAATCTTGTCCCAGTGCACAGCCATGTGCATTGGAGTCACCTTGTGCTTGTCTTCTTCTCTCGCCAGCCCGGGACGTGTCTCCACGATCCTTTTGCGACAGCTGAAACCCCACATGCATGCATGGCATCACCGTCATACATTCTTTTATATATAATAAAAAAGAAGAGAAGACATGATGCATGCATACCTGATTGCCACTTCTGACGGCAGCATGCAGAGCATTGTAGCCAAACGCTCCCCGTGAGCAGAATCAGGGATCTCCCACAGTTTCTCGGAGACTCGGACACATCCGCGTAGTTCCTCATCACTATAGTTGGCCATTTGGCCCGTGACCCCGTGGCCCGTCCCCGAGGCCCGGCAAAATGGCCCGGTACCTGGCCCGCCCGGTCCGTTATGTGCGGGCTACGGGCGGCCCAGCCCGTGGCGGACAGGCCATGGGCCGCTGTCTCGCCCGTGGCACGGTGTGCCGCCCGGTCCGCTGGCCCGGCTGGCCCGGTGGTGGCCCGTCCATGCTGCCATGACTTTTTTTTTTTAGCAAAACTGGCCTACTAACATCAATTTGGCCCATCAATATGCTACTCTACCTCTGGTGGCCCATCGGCCTGCTTGCTGCCTTGCAAGCTAGGCTAAGCTAACCAGCACTAGTACATTCATCTCCGTTCGTGTGTGCACAGACGCCCAGCTGCGGCAGCTAGCGCAGCAGCGGTGGCGACTCGCGTGCCGACGTGACGGGCAGCAGGCCACGCTGGGCGCCAGCGGGCGGCGGGCGGCGAGCAGCAGCAGCAAAATGTGGCGCGCGGCGGCGAGCAGCAGCAGCAGCAGCGCGGCGGTGGCGCAGCAGCAGCGACGACGGAAGTTTCTCCTCGCTGCGTGAGAGCCATTGGGTTGTTTCTCAAAAACAAAAAAAAAAAGAAAGCCAACGGACTGTGGTCCGCCCGATGAAATTTGGCCCGACGCGCCCGTGGCCCGGTAAAATGGCCCACGGACCGGGCCATGGGCGAGGACGCGGCCCGGCATCGGTGGAGGCATCGGCCCGGTGCGCCCGCGGGCCCGACGCGCCCACAGCGGGCCAGCCCGGCCCGCCCGAAGCGGGCCACGGGCCGCACCGGCCGCCCGTTGGACATCTATACTCATCACTGCGATGAACATGGGCGATTCGTCGTATTTGTTCACAGCTTTCGACAAGCCGGGCTCCGCGTCGATCAGCTGGAGGGCGAGCTTCCGGTGTCCGCTGCGGATGGCGTCGTGCAGCGCGTTGAACCCGCGCTTGTCCTGCGTCAGGATCGCCTCGCTTAGCTGCTCGTCACGGCAGCGCCCGAGGATGAACGAGGCCAGGGAGACGTGGCCGCTGGTCACGGCGGCGAGCAGCGGCGTCTCGCCGTCCGCGTTGACGGCGCCGAGAAGAGCGCCGTCGCCGGAGACTGCTGGTTGTTGTTCGTCAGCGCCAGGACGTCCCTGCAGAACCTATCGTGGCCGTAGATGCACGCGATGTGGAGGCAGGTGTTCCCCTGAGGGGTTGTCCCCAGCAGCACCCCCGGGGTCTGCAGGGCCATGTGCTTCATTTCCGCAGAGTTGCCGCACACGGCTGCGTCCAGGAGACGACGGTGGATTGACAGTGATAATGATGGTGGTGGAGCCGTGGGAGCTCCTGATGACGAATTCGTCATGGTTGCTCCATCGGAGGGTGTAGTTATGGCAGCTCCTGTCGGATTAACGGCGGTCGTAACTGTTTCATCCGCCGTCGTGTATATAAAAGTATAAATAAGAATGTTACTATTTATTAGTAACACAAAAAAAAAAAAAAAATCGATCGAATAACAAATTAATTAAATCTAACTGGTCGATCGTATTTTAAAGGAGCTGGACGATCGAGTTTGATATAACTCAAGAGAAAGTTTTGGCAATAACTCAATATTTCGGCTTCCAATCTTTGCATTGAGAGAGAGAGAGTGTTTCATCCAAGTTCCATTTGATTCAATATGACATGGCAATCTTGGAAACATCAAAATAAAACTCTCCACTTGAGACTGACCTCGTACCTGCTTCTAGAATTTGTAATAAATATTGTGCCTTGTGTTAACTTCAAGCCCTAGATAGTACTCGTTGCACCTTCTATTCAAGAATCTCAATTTTGATTTATTAATAACTAGCGCGCCCAAACAATCTAAAATCAGACATCATGTATCTACTTTATTATATACTTTATAATCTTTATTCGTAATTTGCTACAGCTCTATGTGTGTTTTCATCCCTTGCATTGTGCCTCTATGAGTTTCTTAAAATATATTTAGTTCAGACCATAAATTAACTTAATTATATTGGCTTTTGGTGCATCCTTTTTTTTTTGACATCATGATTCCATATTTTGGCTTTCAAATTTTGATCTCACTAGTTGTTGCAATTTTTTATCCATGTGCCAAGTTCAGATTCTAGTGCTTATTATACCTTTTCATCAAAACTTATTTATGGTTGCTTAATTTTTTTTTATATAGCTTGTACTCGTAATTTAGACTTATATTTGAGGGATATTTTAGTTTTTGTTTTATACAGCCAAATACGGCTAGTTTAGATGCAATTAAAGGGGGTTAATTTGTATTATCTTACGTAATGGTGAGGCCAATCAATTTAAATGAAAAATTTGAGAAGGTATTAAATTATCTTTCATGATGGTGGAGGTTAGTAGTTTAGATGTAGATTTAGGGGGTTATTTATGCCCTGTTTAAATGGCAAAATAGGTTATTTTTGAAAATAGAATATATCTAATAATTATTATTCTCTATCATGATAAGAGTCTATGAATTAATTGCCAAATGTTTTATTGTTATGATGATAATTTCTAGTTTTTTGGTAATGCATCTCGTAAGAATTAATATGAACGCTATGTTTAGATCCTCAACCTAGTCATATTAAGATATGTATTGGCATACTTTGAATTGCAGCTCTGTGGGATTTTCATATGTACTAATTAAGTCATATTAGTTTTTTGTTGCATTATTTTCTATCACATGATGAATCTATATTTTAACTTTTAACTTTTTGATCTTATTAGTTTTATAATTTTTTTATCCATATGTTAACCTTAAACTCTAGTGCTTGCTGTGTTTTTGATTTAGAATTTCCCTTGTGTAGTTTTTTAATTTATGTTCTAACTACACTCTAAGTTATTATAATGTCATAAACAGTAATTTCAGCATGTACCGCATGAGTTAAAATGCTGGCACATGGCATTTATGCCTAGTTTTAATTTAAGAGTAGAGGAAATGTGTAATTTAGAACCATGTAATATCGTACTTTATCTTTTATAGATTTTTTCAATGATAGGTTATATATTAGTACCTAGACAGAGATTTGAGATATTTTTGTTTGAAATTTTATAACAATGAAGGTGGATAACTTAGAGACAAATTAAATGGTTATTTCAGATTATCTTTCATAATGGTAAATGTGGATAAATTTAAATAAATTTTAGGGGTTACTTTGCATTATCTCTTGTAATGTATAGGGTGGGTATAATTTATATTCAAATTTAGGATTTTATATTATGTATTTTTCATTAGCATGAGATGGGTTATTTTTAGAAAAAAGTAGAATAGATTCTGTAATTATAGATTATATTATAGGTGATGATGATTGGAGACTACTAAATTAAAGGCTATATGGTTTTATTTTTGTGAGAATTTCTATAATTTATTTTTTTTTTCCTTAAAGACGTCTCATGAGAATGGATGTGGGGACTCTATTACATGTCTCCAATTATACTAATATTAAAATTGGATTGATTCTAGGTCATATATATTGCTTTATTTGTAATTTATATGAAGATCTTTAAGCGTTTTTTTGGTTATTTTTAAGAATGGTCGGGTTAGTTAATATCTCATATGAATAGTCCAAACTCGTGAAATAGACACCTATAAGGCAAAACTCAATTAAATCATGGGTTCCATTTTTTTTAATTTAATTGAAATAATGTTAAGTCAAGTCCAATTAAATTTAATAAAAATAGACTATTTTGTATGTAAACATATAGCCAATCTGTTAGCCTTAATTAGCTTACATATGACTCGATTCTCTTACAAAATTTTTAGATTCTTGCGCATAAGCTGATTGACTCATATAGCTCGTTCCTCTTCTCTCTCAAACCTCTTTCCTTCACCAGCATATATCTCATTTTCGCCCGCCTGCCCCCCTCGCCTTGAGCCGGTCGTCCCACCCCGTCCCCCCCATGCCGCGCCCTCCACCCCCAGGTGCCACTCGGTGGGGCGCACGGTATCACCGGTGGGCAGACGAGGGCGGTGGCGCGTCCGGCGATGAGTTGCCCCTCTTGCCCGGTTGCCGCACCCCCGTTGAGGCTGGCGAGGTGTCGCCCTTGCCAGGCCTATGGCGCCATGTGAGGCGTCCAACCCGCATCTCGCCCGGTCATCATCCCCGGAGGGGCGACATCATCATCGTCGTCATCGTTGAGCGGGACTTGGGGCGCCGACGGTCCCCCATCGTCATGTCGATTTTTTGGGGCTTCCGTGCATCGGGCGACTCGGTCCTCGAGCACGTGTGCATCTTGCCCGTGCACCGGCGGTGTCCCCACCCGATTACTGCGAGGGGTCGCGGCGTGTCTGCGCGGCGCCACCTCGGCTCGCGGCCCTGGCGAGAGTCCTTGCGGCGCCTCGGCCCGCGGTTGGGGCATCTCGGCGCCCCCGCGCCAATCGCCGTGTCGGTTTCCTGGCTCCATGCCCAACGCGTGGGTGGCCCCGCCGATGCCGATGACTTCACTCTTGTAGAGAGCCGGCGGCGCGGCGCCGCGGTGGCCCGCATCACCCTCGCCTCACGGCGGCGGTGCCGCCTTCACTCGTTGGACTATGTTTCAACCGCCGGCGGTCACCTCGCCGCCCGATGCACTTCCGTCGTTGTCTCCTTTCGCCTCGGCCGGCGCACCGGGCGGGAGCTGCGGGCATCGCCTTTGTCGTCCGCCCGAGTCCTTCTGCGGGCCGTGCTCGAGCCCGTCTTCGGCGATCCGCGGGGGGTGAGCGTGTGGGCGCCACGCCTCGGTCACCATGTCGTCATCGATGGTGGCCAGGCGGCGACCTCACCTGCTCCGGGCAGCTGCCCTACCGTCATTGGGCGAATCCTCGTCCGGCTCCCTCGACCATTGCGGTTGGCATCCTGCGTCCCTCTTCGCGCGCGCCAAAGTGTTGCCTCGGCGAAGCAACATAGGGGGCTGTGCAGGGCGCCCACCGTCATCGACGTCGGGCCACGCGCCGTCAGCGACGTCGGGGCATATGGCCTCAGCTCAACACTGTCGCGCCCCCGACTTCGCCATCGCCTCTGACCCGCTGCTTTTGCCGCGCATGGGTGAGGGCCTCGTTTTGCCGTCGACCCAATGCTTGACGAGCTCGCTGCCTTCTTGGCGGCGCGCGCACATGCTCCTCCGGCCGCTCCCGAGGCTGGCGATCTCGTGGCAGCTTGCTCCCCACGAACGATTATTCCTCTTTGTCGAGTGCTGGGGGCTGCGGATGGGAAGCGGCAGCACCACGCTCGACGAGACACATCACCCTCTCGGGATGCCGCGTTGGAGGACGCCGCCCCTACTCCGCCGCTGTGCTCTCCGTCACCGCTCCTACGCCGCTCATGGCAACCGATCGGCCAGGGGAGGGTGGCGCGGCTACGTACGCGGCCTCCTGCTACTCCATCGGCGTGCGCCCAACCGCCGCCTACTGCGGATGTTGCGGTTGGCGACGGCGCACCTACACCGCCGCCTGGGGCTCGCTGCCACGTCGGCCCCACCTCAGCCGAGCATGGCACCGGCTGCCACCGTGGCTGCTGTGGGAAGGGCGGGGCTGCCGGCGAGGCCGATGTCACGGCCTTGATCGAATCCTCCCGCCTACCCCTTGAGGAGCCGTTGATCAAGACCCCATCAGCGGCCCAGCGCGCCCGCACCATCGGTGAGGATTGGGTGCCTAGGCGCGGTGACCGGCTTGTGGCGAGTCCGCCTTCCGCGACCCTCGGCTGAGCGGCGGCGCGTCGCGTCCTCCTCGACAAATGGGAGGGCCGCCAGCCGGGGCGCCGTCGACCGTCCCGGATCCCTCCATCGCCGTCGGGTTCAACGACCACTTCACGGACGTCGTGGGGTCTCCTAAGCGGGGTCGTCCGAGAGATCTTCCCCATGCGCGGTTGTCGCTGGGCGAGGGACGGTGGAGCGCCTCTAGTGCGTCCCCTGTGCGCATATCCTTTCCTCTGTCGCACAATTGTGTTTTTTCTTAGTTTACACCTTTCCTGCTCCACCGTTCCAGCCGGTGCCTTGTGTTAGTGTTTTTACTTGTGCCACCTCCTCAGCAGCTCGCCACGGGACTTGGCGCAAGTCGTGTATGAACTTTCTAACTCCTCTTAATGAAGTATGAGCTAAGCTCGCTTTCGAAAAAAAAAAGTCTACTTGCTCTAATTGTACGGCCCGTTATGATTGCAAGGAAATATTTTGGTAGTACAATATATATATTTACGGGGAGAGAGAGAAGCGTACCGAGATTAAAGGTTTGGTGTGGCTGACGGCATCAGGCAACACCCGGCTTGCCGGGTCACCGGCGCCGCTAAGCACCGTTACGTCTATGTCTTGGTGAAGCTGCAAAGCGGCAACCATGTCCGGCTTGCAGTTTCTGACGGCGAGATGTAGAGCAGTTTCTCCGCTTCCATTGACCATGTTAATCAGGTGGCCAAGCTGCTGTAACCCCAGGATAGATTTCACAAACTCTGTATGTCCACCCAATACGGCAATGTGAAGACATGTCGAGCCGCTCGCATCGCAGTAGGGAGCATCTGGACAGTGTTCAAGAAGCTCTCGAGCAACACCACCATGGCCCTGAGATGCCGCGACACAGAGAAGAGGGTCACCGTTTGTGGAGGTTAGGTACCCCAAAGACGGATCATGCTCCAGCAATACTGCTAGCCGTTAATCTCGCCCTCGTATGCTGCCAGGTGCACTGGAGTGTGCTTATTCTCGTTCTCCTCTGTGGCTAGCCAAGGACGTGTCTCCATAATCCTTTTAGCGATAGCTGAAAGCAAATCAGGGCACAAAAAAAAATGTTTAAGGACTCTACTACATTGCATTGATGCAAGAACGTAGTACATAACACTGCCATGATGCCAAGATTGTAAAAAGAATCACTACGTACGATGCAATGCTTATTACTCTTCAGTTACCTAGGTTTCCACTTCTGATCGCAGCATGGAGAACATTGAAGCCCATGGCTCCTGAATGAGCCGAATCAGGAACCTCCAGCAGCTTATCGGACACCTCCGTGAAGTTTCTCATCGCCGCGATGAATAGAGGTGACTCGCTACGCCCGTTGACGGCTCTCGACAAGGCCGGCTCCGCTGCAATCAGCTCGAGCGCGAGCTTCCCGTGTCCCCTGCGGACGGCGTGGTGCAGCGCGTTGCACCCGTGCCTGTCTTGCCTCAGGATCGCCTCACTCAGCTGCCGCTCACGGCAGCGCCTGAGCAGAGCAGAGGCTAGAGACGCACGGCCCCTTGCCACGGCGGCCAGCAGCGGCGTCTCGCCGTCCTTGTTGACGGCGGAGAGGAGCGCCGGGGATTGGTCCAGCGCCAGGATGCTCTCGCAGAGTTCTTCGTGGCCCTGGATGGACGAGATGTGGAGGCAGGTGTTCCCCGGTAGAGTTGCCCCAAGCAGCACGCTCGGGTCATGAGACGCCAGTCGTTTCAGTAATGCAGCATCGCCGGATGTGGCTGCTTTCAGGAGATATCGGTCCATAGTTGCCATCTCTTCTGCAGAAGATCATCGAGAACTTCTGATTTATCTGTTTATTACTATTTCATGACGACATAATCAATAGTACTGGCTATTACTATTCACTAGTATATGCAGTTAGACTCTTTTAATTATACTCTCTATTCCTGTAATTAGGAAAGATATAAAGAGTCTCTTGGAGATACTCTTATTAGACTCCTTAAATTATACTTTCTCCATTCCAAATTATAAGTAGATTGTTTGGGATTTTCTAGATACATAGTTCTTTTCTTGCTATACATTTAGATATATACTATGTCTAGATATATAGTAAAAGTAATATATTTAGAAAAGCTAAAACGTCTTGTAATTTGGATTGAAAATACTACCAAGCAGTATAATAAAATGCTACCTCCGTCAAATTTTTAAATACCCTCCATCCCAAAATTAATCAAGTCCTAAATCAACCTAAGTCAGTTTAGTTTGACCAACTTTATAGTGAACAATAACAATAACTATGATACCAAATAAGTAGATCATAAATGTGAATATATTTATTGGCGTATCTAGTGATGCCAATTTGATGCATGAATATTGATGGTGTTTTCTAAATTTGATTAAATATAAAATAGTTTGACTTGGGACAATTTTTAGAAGTTGATTTATTTTGGAACGGGAGATTATACTTAGTATCAAGTAGTAGCATTTAAACGTTGCAATGATTTTGAAAAACAAGTATAGCTTTATATCATTTTTTTTGTTGATCATTTCTATGGAGGCAATGCCAATGGCACATTAAACGCATGGAAGATAGTAGTAATGCATTTGATCAGAGGGCAAGGCCAGTCTTAATCGAAGATTTCATCTATCTGTTTCTAAGATGTGTCAGTCTTAAAACAAGGACATGGAACATCTCTCAATATAGTACATATAGTACATAGTTTCATGTGCTAGCTATCTGTGTAGGCTTTTTTTTTTTTTTTTTAGAAGGGGCGGCAAAAGCTTTGCCGCGATTTCTATTAGACGAAAAAAAAAAAAAGGCAACTGCCAGCCCAGTTTTTTGACTGAAACCGGGCCAAAAACCATACAGATGAGGAGGGTACCCTACTCCCCAAGCACACTTAGGTACCAAACAACTCAACTCGCGCCACAAATGGCGCCCCACTCAACTTCGACTTTAGGGGAGTGTTTCACTCCACCTACTACTGGGATCCACCAACTCCTCTTATACAACTCGACTAACAACAACACGGATGGAAAACAAGGATAAACAATAAGCACCTCTCGGTTGGATTGGGTCATCAACACGAGGTTCCATCACCGCCGCCGGTCGGATTGGGACGTCGACACGAGCCACGAGCCACCACGGAAAAGGCACAAAACCAAGAAAGGAAAAACACAACATACGAACACGGTCACCACGCCACCACCACGGGAGGGAGCCGCAAGGGAGCCGTCGATATCAAGCGCCGTCGTCACCAACGTATGAGCCGCAGCCCGCTGCAAGTCCGAGCAGCCACTTGAAACTCCTCCGCCACGGACTATCCTCCTTAAGTTGCACACCCACAATCGACGATCCCTGCTCGGCGATGCATCGTGAGACACTCTTGTTGCGGCACCGTTGAGAACCACCGATCCCAAAGAACTCAACTTGGGGCCTCGCCTCACCCAACGACTCAACTACTACCCAGACTCAGATATAAAACCACTCCAAGAGCATCACTTCCGCCCCACCGCCACCGAGAACACCACCACCATGCGCGACAACTCGAGACCTCCAGCCCCATGGGCCCTCCGCACCAACCTGCCAACACGGACCAAGTGCACCACCAAAGCCGCTACGCACAGGCAACACCACCAGCCGACCACCACCCCCGCCAGAAACCAAGATGGGTCTCCAAATGCGACGCCTCCAAGAAGGGCATCGACGCCAATGGCGCCCGCCGCGCCACGTCCGTGGACCGGGGTTTCCCCACGAGAACCCATGCTTGCAAGGACATGGCAGCTCTCAATGGTGCCCCGGGAGGGACGACGACCCAAGGCCGCCGCCACCATTGCCACCGACCAAGCGGCAGTGAAGGCTTTCGCCCGTCTCAGCACCATGCCTGCCGCACACTCTCGGTCCTGGCAGAAGCACGCTCCCCGCCAACTTCAAAACGCCACCACCGGAAGAAGCCCGGCACCGCCGGAAGTACCACCTCGGCACCAACGCAAGCACCAGCCAGCCCCCCGCCCCACCACCATGGTGGCGCCATACCAGGATGACCATGAGGAGAAGGAAGGGAGTACCAGTCATCTTGTCGCACTCCGGTCGCCCATACGCAGAAAAGCAACCGGTTCTCACCAACTCCCGGCCACCATGACCCGGAGCCGGCAAGGCGACAACTCCGGCCACGGCCCCCCACGCGCGGCTGCGCCGGCCGTGCCCGCTCCCGGCACCAACACCGGCCCCTGCCGCCGCCGTCCCATCCGCCGACCGCCCGCCCGGAGCGAGTCCGCACGAACCCGGCCGCCCGCCGCCGCCCAGCACCGACCGCCGCCGCCCAGCACCACAGCACGCCCCACCGCGCAGCCCCCCGGATCCGGCCAGGGAGACCGCGGATCTGATGGTGAGAGCCACCGCCGTCGCGAGGGCGGCCCGCTCCGCGAACTCACTCTGGAGCACCGGCATCCGCGCCGCCATGGATCCGCGGGAGGGGAGGGCATAGGCCACGCCGCCGCCTTCCTCACGGGCCACACGAGCATCCGCGGCCCGCCGAGGGGCGGCGGCGCGGGGAGGTAGGGGAAGGGTTGAGGTGTGGCGGCGCTAGGGGTTGTCGCCCGCCGCCCACGCCGAGAGCGACGGGAGCGACGGGTTCAGCCTCCCAAATCGCTCTGTATCCGCGCTATCTCGTGTAGGCTGCAACGTTTTAATTCTTAAATGGTGCTGTGATCAGATATGCCTTATGAACAATATAGTACATAGTTGCATACTATATATGTGAATCAAGTATTAGCATACAAAATGCCAAAAGTTTAATTTATTTCAATATTCATATGATATGGGAAAACAAATAAATTGAGTCGCACATGCAATGTAAAATACATACAGCACTAGCCATGAAGTATAACACACTATAAGAAACAAGGATAAGAAGAATAATACCTGGCTGTGTTGAATTGAGTATGGCCGCTATATCATGGACGCCAATAGATAATCCAGCCACTTTTACGCACTCATTATTTATGTTTCTCAAAACAAAGTGATGAGCGTGGCCACAGGGTGTTAGAAAGGATGATTAATCTTATCAATGTGATGACAAAGAGACTAGGCAGGCAAGGAACTTGTCACTCGCAGCACAGCCTTATTATATGCAACCGATCGACAAGTAAAACAGTGAAAGGAAAAGGGAAAAGGAAAAAAGAAAAAGAAAAAGAAAAAAGGAGAAAAGATAAAGATACCTAGCTAGCTAGATTAGTAGAACAAAGCAAAGAATCGATTACGCTTACAGTAACAGCTAAAGTTGACATATATAGGACGTACTAGTTTGGTCGTCCCAGTGACTCAAACCATATGCTTCAGAGTACTATAAAAGGTCGGGTTAGTTGCTCTCAGTGTTATGATCTGTTTACGTGATAAACATATACGGTTCAAGCATGGTCAAGTAAATGAAGAGAGGTTATCCTGTCCTTTAATAAAACACAAAAAGCAACAGGAGGTTAGGGCCTCAATGTTCGGCGCCGATGTGGTATGGGATACCCTTCTTCATCTTCGTGCTTTTGGTAGGTCCCTGGTGTTTGGCAATGACATGGTCTGAGGAGACATGCTTCGTCAAGGCTCTGCTGTGGTGGGGTTGGTGTACGCTGTCGAATTGAAAGGTGTGCTACAACGTCTCGTCACACTACCATTCTTCGATTCACCGTGGCGCAATAGAGAGAAAAACATTCACAATTGTTAGAGCTTTATTCCTTCACCCCCAACGGCTCCCTCCCCGCGCCGCCGCCGCCGCTGCCGCCGCCCGGCTTCGCCCGACAATGGCGGCCCCTGTCTCCCCCCCTCCCTCCCCTCTCCCTCCCCACACCCTGCCTCACCCCCTGCCCCCACGCCCGTGCTCGGGCCAGCGCGAGCCCGGCTCGTGGCCGGTCAATCCGCCACCGGGCGGTGGTCGGCGGCGTGGAGGGCCTGCCGTCAAGGGTGGTGGATCCGCGGCCCGCGCCCTCCGGCCCGGGGCGACGCCACCTCCGTGGCTAGGGGCGGCCCGAGCTGTCGGGCTGCTGCTCGCGGGGCGCGCCGCCGTCGCGCCCGGGGGAAGGCAACGAGGTCGGTGGCGGCGAGGAGCTGGGGCGTGGCCCGTGCGGAGTGTCGTGCCCTACCGTCGCGCTGGCTGGAAGGGACCTCTCCCCAGGCGCGGCCCCTTCATCCCCCTCCCTCGGCGGGTGGGATCGCGGTGGTGAGGGGCGGGTCTCGGCGCTCGACGACGAGGATGGGCTGGTAGAGCCGGAGGTGCCCCACCGCGCGCCGTGCGCCCGTGCCTTCTACTCCAAGCTAGCGGCGAGTCCGTGGCCCCGTGTGTCCCAGGGCTCGGTCGGCGATGTTGCGCCGACCATCGCGGGGCCCAAAGAGCGTGTCGGCGCCCGCGAGAACATGGTGGAGGAGCTGCCGATGCGCCCCGTCGTTCCACGTCCGACCGCTACGCCCGTGTCCCATCGCCGGCGGTCGTGGAGCCCGTGGGAGTGACGGGTCGCGGCCGACCGCCGCCCGCGGCCTGCGCCGTCGGGATCGGAGGGCTATTCCCACCGCCGCCGCCTCCTCATCGCTCGTCCGATCGCGGCGCCGGTGGGCGACTCATCGCCGTCCTTCGCTGCAGCGCCGCTCGTCAACGCGTTCCCAAAGGTGACCGCCCGTGGATGCGGGCGGCTTCACGCCGTCTGGCCGGTGCGGACGTCGTGCCCGGCGTCGCCGCACCGCCAGCGGTGGCCCGTCTCGCTGGAGTTCATCGGACGCTGCTTCAGCCGCCTCTCCGATGAGCATGTCCATGCGCTCCGTACCCTTCCGTCGCCCCGCTACCTCCGCCTCGCCGCGAGGGGCATCGTGCGCGCGCCGCTGCCCGCGGCGGGTGCCGTGAGTCGGGGCTGGCGCGCCCGGCCGCCTCGCGGGCCTTGGGGCGTGCGTCCTCGCCAGACTGCGCCTCCCAGGCCCCGGCAGGTGGTCTGCGGCGACCTCGGGTGTTCGCACCCCTCCGCCCTCGGCACGGATGGAGCCTCACGTAGCTTGGGCCAGGCCAAGGCCCTCTCGCTGTTCTTGTCTTTGGGGTGGGCCCCGGAGGTGGCGTTTGGCCTGCCCTGGGCAAGCTACTTCCTATTCTTCTGGAGGGTTGGGCCGCGGGGTCCATGATGTCGCTTCTTCGGAGGTACCCGTTGAGTCGTAGATGGTGCCTAGCCGGAGATCGTCGCAGGCATGCGGGCCAGGCGTGGGCGTGGACTGGTGGGCTGAAAGGCAGTTTCGCTAAGTTCGCCTTGGAGAGCGTCGCCGCCAACGCCTACCCCGACCCCTCGGCGCATGGATTGGTTGGCCGATCTTGTGGCCATGGAGTTCGCGGCACCTTCATGGGCGCCACCGGGGTGTCTGCGGGATCGGCGCCATGTCCACTCGGGCAGCGAGTTGGCCGTCTGGACCCGGGCGGAGGCTCCATGAAGCGGCGGGGCGGGGACAGTGGAGTGACACGGTGGCCACGGAGCTGGCGGGAGGCGGGGGGGGCGGGTGGGCCCCCGCTGTCCGTGGATGTCACGGCGCCCTCCCTTGGCTCTGGGGGTCCCCGCGGTGACCTCGCCGACCCGCGTCTCACCGCGGCCGGCGCGCGCGTCCTTCCCACGCCGAAATCGGCACCTTTGTTGACTCTTTCAAGCTGCGGCGGAGGAACCGCGATCGCGTCGCCGCCTCACCTCCGTGCCACGCGGGACCCGAGGCGTGGATCCCAAGGTGCGGTGTCCGCCTAGCGGCTAAGTCCGCCTTCCGGGATCCGCGATCGGACGGGGCGGGCTCATCGCGTCTGCTCAACAAGTGGGAGGGGACGACCGGATGGTGCGAGCTCGGGAACCCGGACACGGGCGGTCGCGGCGAGGCTCCTCGGCCACCGGTGGTTTTGTCCCGCACCACAAGCGCGAGGCGGTGTGGGTCCTCTTTCCCATGCGCTGCCCTTGCCGTGGCCGCCCCACTCGGGGGAGGCAGTGACCGCTCTGCTTTAGTCGCTAGTCGCTCATTAGTTTACAGTTTAGCACACCACTCCAAGTGCCACCGTTAAAGCCGGTGCCTTTTGTTTGTGTGTTTTGCCTAGCGGGCTCCCTGGCAACTCATTATGGGAGTACGCTAGGATGTAAAAAACATCCCCACTTCTCTTAAGGGAGTACGGGCAAGAGCCCGGTTTTGAAAAAGTAATAGAGGAAACCCTAGCAGACATCACATTTCTCTCTCCCGGCCGCCCACCACACATGCAGCCATGGGCCGCACACTTCTCCCATCCCCCTTCTACCTCCGCATCACCCACCCGCACATCGAATAGGTGCTTAAATACATACTGAGAGCATCTCCAGCAGTGCTACCTACATCAGACTACCTAAATATTTGTTTAGGTAGCCAACTACTTTTCTACTACCTAAATTTTCACTTCAACTCCAACAGTGCTACCTAAAATACACTACTCAAACCTATCCTCGCATAGATCCTGCATGTCATTCTCTCCTCTGTCTTCTTCTCCATGGAGATGGCCGCCCGTTCACGGGAGATACGCTAGGAAGGAAGGAGCTGGCCTGATCCACCGTGAGAAGGCCATTAGCCGTGAGCTCGCGCCCGAAGAAGGTCGTCGCCCGTGCGGTTGAATCGAATAGCGACCACGCCGTCCACCGTGCGCCCCGACGGGCGGCGTCCGCCATGCGCCTGCACCTGTGCCGTGCTACCGCCGCCGCAAGGGATGCCCCTAGGGGAATAGCTCCGCCCGCCGGGAGGAGCTGGCCCGGCGTTAGCGAGGGAGGGCTAAGGGCGAGTGGGCGGCCGCCCGGTGGAGCAGCGGCGGGGGATACAGCCTCGCCCGGACCTGGGGATGGTGGCAGGGCGGTGCGAGACGAGGCGAGGACTGGCGGCGAAGTCGCGGAGAGAGGTGTGCGTGGGCGGTGAGTGAGAGGAGAGAGACACGCGAGGGAGAGAGAAAAAATAGCTGCCGAGAGTTGTTGGCCCAACAGAAATAGGTAGTGGAGGGGAGAATTTAAATAGCCAACAGAAGTAGGTAGCCTACTGGGTATGTTTTCTCTCTCACTACCTAAATATAGTATAGGTAGCCTGTTTAGATAGCTGCGGGATGAAATCTATATGCAAGACGTACGAATAGGTGCTTAAATAAGCTTAACTACGTTTTGCGAGCTAGCATATTTAAGCACTTGAAGCACATATAAGCATCTTATCATAATATCCACTACATGTACGTATAAGCAGCAGGAGAAGAAAAAAAAAATACAGACACAGATGTTTTTTTCTTCTAGTCAAAGTCATACATCTGCACCCTGATCACCGCGATTGTACATGCTCTTGTATACGTTTGTCGTCAGCTTGGAATTCGATCTCAATCCTCCTCGTTCGTATCGTGGACACACGGAGGCCGCAACAAACACGAGAAGAGGCAGCCCAAGTCCCTGCAGATGGCTCCACACAAGCGCCCCACGGCGCTCCCTGCCGCCGCCGACGGCGGCTGTCGTCCAAGGTCCACGTCCACGAACTCGCCCTCCTGCTGTTGCTGCGGTCCCGGCCGCAGCACGGTGGCCGCTGATTGTGACATCGATCTCCCTCGTATTACGACGTCCACGAAAAGATCAAGTAACAACGCCCTGTACTATTTGCGTATATAGCTCGATCGGTCGATCACTAATTCGCGATCGAGTGCGTACGTACCAGGCGTCGATTGATGGCTGCAGCAGCTACCTGCCTGATTTGCTGATTTTTATAAAGACATGCATCCTAGTCATACGATACGATTCCGATCGCGACAGGCTGCCGGATTACGAACCGGAGAACGTATACGTATGTGACAGAATTTTTGTTATTTATTAATCTTGTTCCTAGTCGATTTCGACAGTGGCGGCCGAATTCGAATTACGAACGAACGGGCTCGATCCATCCCTGCTCCCCAGTCCCAGAAGGAAACGACAACACGACTAGAAATGTTTTCGGTCGCATGGGCTTTACTTGGGCTAGAAATGCTTGGCTAGATGGGCTGGCTATAAGGCGGTAGTTGGTTAGGCCATTGGAAGTTTTTTTTTTTTTTTTTTTTTTTTTTTTTTTTTTTTTTTTTGAGATTGAGCCATTGCCCATTGTAAGTTGAGATTGATCTTTCCTCTTTTCATCAAAAAAATACTCATTTCATGTTCATCTTTATTTGTTTCGCCCCCCGCATAAATACATTGCACGTACAGCTTCGTGCTGTTAATTAATATGTGTTTGTTATCAAAAAACAAAAAATCGTGCAATCATATCTTATATATCTTATTAGTAGAAATTACCACACAAGCATATTGTTGTTGATGCTATGCCACATACGAAAAAAAATTAGCCCCCTATTTGGTTTATTTAGGGGTACACCTCCGTTGTTGCATAGTTTCTAGTTTTGAAGTATACAAATTGAACAATGATGGTTAGTGTTAGAAATCAGCTTCGTCGGTAGTTCGTCGGTTTACAGGATAGTAAGAACACAAGAACAAGGGACACAGGATGTAGGGAGAAGAGGAGCTCTTTGTTTCATTTCACTTTTCACTGCCCTTACATCAACCGAGTATGGCCGCCTTTATAGGGGGACACACTACTACAAATTGTCCATCACTGCCGGGCTCCAACCCCCTTCACTACCGAAAACTGAATCGGCGAACCATATCGGTAGTGATGTGGGTTCAAACACTACCGGGTCAAAACACCGGCGGTGATGCGAGGAGAGATGCGGTTTGATATCGAACCGGCGGCGCACCGCCACCGAACACCGTGCCGTGTTCCACGACCCGGCGGCATTTTTGATCCAAGCAATGCGGGTTCGGAAGTCGGCCGGCGAGTTGATATTGGAAGCACCGCGTCGGGCTTTAACGAACCGACGAAATGTGGGGATAACACTATCGGGTTAGACCGAGCCGACGGTGTATCGAAGAGCTAACAATGGCGGCTTACTTTGAACCCGCCGATGAACTTTACATGAACACCGTCGGCCGATCTCAACCCGACGGCGTTATTAGAGTGGAGACTATCGGTTGGTTAATGCAGCCGGCGGTGATGTTTCGCCGCCTATGACCGATAGTGTTTGGTGTAGTTACACTACCGGTTTGTATGTCATTCACCGTCGGGCCCATACCACCCGTTTTTGTTTAAAATTTTTATAATTTATGAATTTTTTTCCTGAAAATCAGCTATTTTTAAACCCATAAAAGCATCATAGATACATTACATGGTTCAAAGGTTACGCATAACTAACTCCACCTAATGTTCTACGAAAATTGAGCCTAGGACATCAACTTCCAAATAAGGAAAACAATGACAATAGCCATGACAGAAATCAAAACATCTTTCATAGGCCAAGTCGTAATTCTCCTAATCTTCATATCTATGGAGAGAGGCTTCTCATCGATCTCGGGGGCTGGTTGATAGTGAAAGTTTTCACCATAGTAGGCCCTGAAAGCTTCAGCTTCAGTCTTGTATTTTTTGTAACAATTACCAGGGTAGCCAGAGACTTGAGCAGAGCAATCTTCCCAGGTTCGATAGATCTCTGGCACTTGACCAACATGCACTACATACCACGCCATGGTTTGCCTATACATGCAGCCAAAATAGAATGTTAATGCTATGTCATTCGAAATGTTGTACAAAGAAGATTTTGAACACCACGAAAACTCATGAATTTCAACATCTATCTCATTTCAATCACAATTCGAGCATGTCTTCAATCATTGCTTTTAAATGACCACAATGTTTAAATCTAATTTGTTCACCATAGACCAATTAAAATACTTTTGGCACTATATTAGGATCCTGAACTGTTTGAAAGCAAAATCTAAATACAAAAAGGAAATAGCAGGTTGGATTTATCAACACGGGCATTTCAAATCGAACAACTCAAAGCGTGACCGGCGCACTCACCGAAGCTTCCGTGCGGTCCGCGGCTCCCTGTCTTGTCTCGGTGGTGCGACGCAGCGCCCTAGAAGGAAGCGAGGGGCGCGGACGGGGCGTTCTTCCGGCGGAATCGAGCTCGAGGTCGCGGCAAGTGCGGTGTCGGGCGTGAGACGGGGGGGCGGCGGGGAGGCTGCGACGGCGGTGCGGTGTAGCGGCGGTCCCCCGTCGGCGTGGACCGAAGAACAAGCGGGGCGAGGCGAACAACGGCGAATTAGATCTCATTCTCATAGGCAAAATCTCGAGGAACTAAATGGCTAATTAGTTCTCACCGTGGAAGGCGCGGGACGCCGGCGGGGCGTTGGGGGCGTCGGAGAAGAAGAGAATGGAGGGGGGGCCGTAGGGGGCGACGGACGGCTGCGGCGCGTGTGTGGTGGTGGTGCTCCGTCGGCGGCGCCGTGGGGAACGATTGGGGCGCGGGTTGAAATGATCTGGGAAAATTTCACCTCGCGCGCCCGGCTATTATATATCGTCGAGGCTGCAAATGAATGGCGCGGGGTTCAAATGACTCGTGAAATTTTCACCTCGCACGCCCATTTCTATAGTTAATCACTTTGCCGGTTTAACAAGAGCCCGCGGTGTTAAATTATAGGTTCACTTTGCCGGGTATAAACGTCGGTGACCCGACGGTGATCGGTTAATTGTTGCCACCGCCACACGGTACCACCGCTCACGGTGATAAGATCACACTTGTTGCCACCTACCACCGCTCACGGTGATAAGATCACTGCTGTTGCCACCTACCACCGCTCATTCCCACCTACCACCGCCTATAAAAACAGCCCCAGCCTTGAGAGAGCCATGTATGGCGAACCGTGCGCCAGTGACCTCTTGTTATTTGCCAATTCTCCTATCCACATATATGGCCTCTATTTGGGAGAAAGCCCTCCACATAAACATTTTATCATGGGTAGACGGTGTATACCGCAGGTACTAGAAGGGTGTTTTTGAAGATTAAGCTACAAACGTTGCTTACGTAAGGCGGGTGTGATGCTCGTGCAACGCCATTGTTGCATGGATCGCCGGGAAGACGGAAAGAGGAGCCAAGTAGCGTGCATTCTTGTGCTTCGTCGCCGGGAGATGAGAGCCCCCGTCTCTGTCGGGTCTTTGCCGGCCTGAGAGAGACATTGGTTCTTCACAGAGGTCCCATCCGCCTTACTTAGATCGATAAGCATAACGTGTAGCATTGTAACCACCTCGGGCATAGGTGCTAGAAGGGTGTTTTTGAGGTGGTTATTTCTTAATGTGTTTGTACACTTTGATTATTGTACCGTGTCAATTGTAATCAATTAATTGTAATGCTTTTGTGAAGTATGTATAATCCCGATTTAACCTGTAATTACTCGGTCGCCGCGTAGAAATTAAATTTAATTGAAAAAAATACCAAACCTTGTCCTCAAAAATCTCAAACATCGTGCTTCCTTCACACGTGGCATGTGCACGTCTAAGAAAAAGTTTGAGGCCGAGACCACACCGAACAAAGATGACCCAAAGATAGCTTATGGATGTAATTGTCGGTCATGCTTCCGATGAAAGGGGTCATGTACCTTTGTGAAGCATGTCTACTCCCACAATGTAGAAATATCTTGAATTTTTTTTACAACCTTGTACACCCAAATTATGCCCCCACACAAGATCTTAGGTCTTTCGATCCATATTTTATTATTAGATTTTCCTACGTGATAAACGCGATAGAAGGAGGTTAATTAAAGCTTGAAAACTTATGAATTTTACACCAACCTACACCTTGAATTGCCTCCTAGGACACATGAGACCATGTGAGAAATTTTGGCACCACTGGCTCTGTTAGTGGGTAACCCCAGTTCAACCTGTAATTACTCGGGGTCGTCGCGTAGAAATTAAATTTAATTGAAAAAAATACCAAACCTTGTCCGAAAAATCTCAAACATCGTGCTTCCTTCACACGTGGCATGTGCACGTCTAAGAAAAAGTTTGAGGCCGAGACCACACCGGAACAAAGATGACCCAGCATAGCTTATGGATGTAATTGTTAGTCATGCTTCCGATGAAAGGGGTCATGTACCTTTGTGAAGCATGTCTACTCCCACAATGTAGAAATATCTTGAATTTTTTTACAACCTTGTACACCCAAATTATGCCCCCACACAAGATCTTAGGTCTTTTCTCGATCCATATTTTTATTATTAGATTTTCCTACGTGATAAACGCGATAGAAGGAGGTTAATTAAAACTTGAAAACTTATGAATTTTGCACCAACCTACACACCAATTGCCTCCTAGGACACATGAGACCATGTGAGAAATTTTGGCACCACTGCTCTGTTAGTGGGTGACCCCGAGTTCAACCTGTAATTACTCGGGGTCGTCGCGTAGAAATTCAATTTAATTGAAAAAATACCAAACCTTGTCCTAAAAATCTCAAACATCGTGCTTCCTTCACACGTGGCATGTGCACGCCTAAGAAAAAAGTTTGAGGCCGAGACCACACTGGAACGAAGATGACCCGGATAGCTTATGGATGTAATTGTCGTCATGCTTCCATGAAAGGGGTCATGTACCTTTGTGAAGCATGTCTACTCCCACAATGTAGAAATGTCTTGAATTTTTTTTTTACAACCTTGTACACCCAAATTATGCCTCCACACAAGATCTTAGGTCTTTCTCGATCTATATTTTTATTATTAGATTTTCCTACGTGATAAACGCGATAGAAAAGCTGATCACTACCGGTTTTGTATTTGCAAACCGGTAGTGTTGTTCTTTTTATGCCGGGCTCTTTTTAAAACCCTAAGTAGTGATATATTTCAAACCGGCGGTTATCTTTCAACGCCATGAGATTACTTGGACCTTTCTTTTTTCATCGAGTTGAGCGTTTCAATGATGTTTACCAACTTTTCGGTTAGTACATAGAGCATTTATATATTTATGTTCGTCCATGAAAGATAAGAAGGGCATCGAAAAAAATAAGAACTGCTGCCATATTATGATATATAAATGCAAACATCCATTGGAAAGGAACACACGATTATATATATAGAGGAGCAAACCGATTACAATATCCGATTACATATATGATAACAAAGACCTTGAAAAAAAATTACATATATGATAACAAAGACCTTTCCACGAATAGATCAATGTTATCATCAAAGTGTACAAACACATTTAAAATAAAAAACGCCGAAGGTAATGTGATTCTTAGATGAAATTCCTATGGGATTTTGAAAGCCCATCGGTGCCCGTTGAGGTCCTATCGGTGCTCTGTGAGGTTTCTTGTGCTCGATCTTACAAGGAGGGCATAACTCGGATTTACATTGAATCCACGGCATGGATGCCTTACGGGATAATTATCCGTAATGGCCAAGCGTGGTTTGCGTCCCAATGACGAAGATGCATAGGCATTTGCAAGAGAAGATCATGTTAATTTATGAAAATCTGCTTTGATCACCAAAGGAGATTTTCATTGAAGCTGAATTTTCATAAATCGATATGATCTTATCCTGGAGAATGCCATGTCTCTTATATGGACATGTAAATCCAAATGCCCAGCCTCTCAAGCACATAGAACCGGATGGCTCCGTGGAATCTCACAAATTGTTCTAACCTTATTTGCTCAATCTTCAATTAAGACTCTTGTAGCACCTCTTGTGTGAACCATTTTGGTGGCCTAAGATGCATAAGAACGATATCTATACGTGGAGGGCTTTCTCCCATAGAGGCCATAGATATGTATGTGGAGAGTAGCAAAGAAGATCGGAGGAAGAAGAACAGCAACTGAATCAAGAGTATCAAGAAAGAGGACAAAGAGAACTGAATTGCAAACCTAAGGGCCGCACTAGCCGTTTTATAGGCTAGATGCCGTGGTATGCGACTGATCAACGCCGGTTTCAACCCTAAACCCCGACGGTGATATGGAAGTTCACTTTGCGGATAATTGGCACCGCATAAACCAAACACCGTGGCCGTGGTACGGAGAACGAGGCAACAGTGCTCCTTCCTGCAATGGTGCAGGGTCAGGCCGTCGTGGGCTTCTGTTCGCCCGTTGACAATGCAAAATACTGCCGGTTCTTAGTTTTAACCCGGCGGTGATACTCCATAACACTGCCGCGTTGTGGTACAATCGGCGATATATGTGATCACCGCCGGATGGTCTTTGAAAGTGCACCCGGCAATGTTATTAATGACATTGATATAACCCGTCGACGCAGGCGGCGGGGTGGTGCTCAACCTTTCTCATGGGAAGCGGAGACACCGGGGTCGGTTTAATTAAGCGGAACCGGTAGTGAAGACTAGAGCAACACGATTCTCAAGGCTGCAGCCGTGACGTATCACAGGCCATGACCTACTCGGCAGCCTATATACGTACTACTAAAATGAAAATTTATAATACGGAGTGTACGTGGCAGGCGAACGGGGTTAGTTGAAATCTCAATGCATTAACGCTGAGATAAAATTAATGATTTCAATAAATCAATTTTTACCAGATATAACTATTTGTTTCACCGATTTGTTAATCATTGCCGGTTCATGTGTGGGCTCGGCGGTGATCAATGAAGGTGGAGACTCGTCGTCCCGCCATTGGAAACGCAGCCCGAGAATTCGGCGCAAAACCGTGCGGCGCGGGAAACGCCGGCCAGCGAGAGAGATCGTGCGAATTCCAACCGGGCGATCGTGAAAATTCCAAGCGGTTGCTTTGACGCCGCGTTCGATCGTGGGGAAGTGGAGCAGCCTGGCTAACTCTCTATTTAATTTAGCACACCCTCGATCATGGCGTTCATCCATTCCGGTTCTCGATCATCCAGGCCACATTCTCTTTGCATTCTTTAGCGCCATGGCTGCCTCGGGCTCGGGGATCCAACAAGCGCACTAGGGAGGAGATGGAGGCGGAGGACAAGGGCAAGGAACCGGTGGTGGGGCGCCCGGCGGCCGACGCCCCGGCTCCGACTCCGACTCGGCTCCGACTCGACTACGCCCCGCCTAAGCGGGACCGCCGCATGGACCTTCTGGCCACCGGCTAGAGGCGGCGGCCGATGACCTTGCTGGTCGCCGCCGCATGCGGGGAGGTGATCGAGAGGGATTTCACCCTCGATCGTCTCCGTCCCGCCTTCGGGATGTTGAAGAAGGCGGAGGGCGGCCATGGTCTTCTTCAAGGGTGGATCCACCCCGGAAGAGAAGATGAACCACTACGCCCCAAGGTGGAGCGGTGGCGGGATCGATCCTCAAGGCCTTGGCCAAGAAGGACGACGCCAGGGGAAGAGGAGGAGGAGGGGGCGAGGACTAGGCCGCGGCCTTCCTCTTTTTTTTTTTGTTTTTATCATTTTTATTAGATGTTCTGTTTTTTTTGTTTTTATATATTAATAAAATGAAAATTATATATATTATTCTTGTGTGTTGCTCCCTCTGTCCCTGAATCTGTTTTCGTTTGCGGTTCAAAGAGCGATTAAAATTAAAATTTGATTTGAATCTTAACTTGTTCTTTGGAAAATAATTAAGCTGTCGGTTGTGCTTTGGAAAATACGATCGGCGTTGAGTGCCGAGAGGCGGCCATTGGGCGCGTGATCGCCGGTTACGTTTCTCCGAGGAACCGTGTTTTGGAAACGCCACATTTATACCCGTCCCCCCGCCCCCCCTCCCGTTATCCAACACTAACTTCTCTTTCGTGCCCCTCTCACGGGAAAGCCGGACTCGCCGCCCACGATCGTCGACATAGCCGCCACCGGGAGGAGATGAAGTTATTTGTGGACCTCCTCCAGCGCCGCTCTCACCAAGCTGAACGGCCTGGCCGACGGCGTTGGCCTGCCAAAGGTGAATCGCCTTTCGAGGAGAGGGCCAACTTCTCGCCCTCGGATCGACTCTGGGCCGATACCCTCGCCGAGGGGATTCCGCCAAACGGAGGAGGAGGCCGGGGAAGGCGGCCGCCGGAAGCCGCTGCTGCCAAGCGACCAAGAAGGCCAAGAAGGCGGCCTAGGTTCTCTTCTTTTATTTGTTTATGTTAATTTACGTTTATGCGATCTGTGTGGATGTGTAAGATACAATGATCCGTGGTGGTTAATTTGCTAATGGTTCGGTTGTTGGTTAATCTGTTGCATGGCAATCTCTTTATCTTCCATTAATTTGGGTTCTCTTGTTTCCTTGAGTAACTAAATTATTTATTATGATGCGTGTCAATCTTAATTTTCTATCATTTGTGTTCAACTGTTCCCTCGTGAAACCGCGGGCTGAGTCCTATTTATACGCACATAACCCCTGTCTCCGGTCGGCTCTCCAACACTCCGCTCTCCAAACACACTCCCCTCTCTACCCGTTTTCCACGATGGCGGCCTGGTCGGTGGCGCCGCCGACGATCGACATGGCTGCCGACCGGGCGGAGAAGTCCATCCTGCATCGCCTCGGCACCGCCCGCAACAAGCTCAACGGCCTGGCCGACCAACTTGGCACGCCAGCGGTGAATCACCACTTGGAGGAGAAGTCCATCATCGCCCTCGGATCGAGTACTTGGCCCGATAAGCTCGGCCGAGGGGATACCGACGGCCAAAGGAGGAGATGGCGGCCAAGAACGCCCGGGGAAGAAGGCGGGCGGCGGGGCGGCCAAGAAGGCCAAGAAGAAGGCCAAGAAGGCGGCTTAATTAGGCCAGCCGCTTTCTTTTATGTTAATTTATTGTATCGGTTGTTTCTATGATAGTTTAATTTGGTTTGTGTCGTTTGTTAATGGATCGGTCGTTTGTTAATCGATGCGTGTTAATCTTCGATTTACGATTTTTGTTTTTCTTGTTCCTTTGCTTCCCCTCCCAAATCGCTATCGGTTCCAATCAACCCGGTTGTGTCAATCGTCGAATCGCTATCGGTTCTAATTCAAACCCGCCCGGTGATCTGTGTCCATCAAGACCACCGCCGGGAATGATTCAAACCAAGAGAGATATAAATCTTCACCGCCGTATTGGTCGAGTCCGTGGAGATTCTGGTTTGTCCGTGCTCGACGGTTCATCATTCTTAGGGCGCGGTTCATCATTGCCGGTGGACTAAATTTCGGCGGTGATACCGGCGGTAGTGATGAGCGAATCAGTAGTAGTGACAATTAGGAAAGATACAAATTTGCTACTGATGATGAAAGTGGCTACGATGTTCTCCTCCCGCTATTCTTTAATTGGCCACCATGATGAGTTCACTGTTTGTTAACTCATTCATAACACTCCCCCTTGGCCAATTAAGTGCTACGTCAATGTCTCGTTAAAAACTCCTCTCAAAACCCAGTGGGAAAAAGAGTAGGAGAAAAGAGTACATTGCATGCACCGGCTTGAATTGCACCTGTTGCCTCGTTAAAAACCTTGCATGAGAAAACCCAGTGGGATAAAACTCATCAAGGGAAAAAGAGTACAACAGTTGATACTTTGGTCGGATCTTCAGGATCGACTCGTGACCTTCGGGGTCAAGTTTACGAGCTTATGCTTTCCGGGGAAATTCTCCCCCTGAACCTTGCAACTCTCTAAGTCGTCTCATGCCAATTCCACGAACATGCTTGTGGAAGGTAGAGGCTGGCAAAGATTTTGTGAACAAATCTGCCAGATTGTCACACGACCTAGCTTGCAGGATATCCACTTCCCCACTTTCTTGGAGCTCATGGGGATAGAAGAATTTAGGAGCAATATGTTTTGTGAGATTGCTCTTGACATAGCCCATGTGCATCTGTGCAACGCAAGCGCATTATCTTCATAGATAATGGTAGGGGGTATTGATAGTTTCCATGCCACATGACTTACGGATGTGATCAATCATTCGCCGTAGCCAAACATATTCACGTCGTGCGGCTTCATATAATGCGATTATTTACGAGTGGTTGGTAGATGTTGCAACCAAGGCCTGTTTTACAGACCGCCAGAAATGGCTGCACCACCACGAGAGAAAAACAAAACCAGTTTGTGACTTGGCATTATGAGGGTCGGACATGTAGCCCGGCGTCAACATAACCCACCATAGTGAAATCCCTCCTTTCGGGTACCATAATCCAAGGTCCTGGGTACCTTGTAAATACCGAGGATAGTTTTTATGCCAACCCAATGTCTTACGGTGGGAGCGGCGCCGTACCTTGCCAACAGGTTTCTTTGCAAATGCAATATCGGGGCCTTGTGCAATTTGTAAGGTACATTAGTGCTCTATGGCACCGAGATATGGAACTTCAGGTCCCAACATTTCCTCTTCCTCATCCTTGGGTCGGAATGGGTCTTTATCCATTTCCAATGACCCCGAACGACCATAGGGGTTTTCGGGGGATGGCTTCGGCCATATCAAACCTTTTCGAGTACCCTCTTAGTGTGGGTAGACGGTGTACAAACACTCCTTCGGGGGAGGTGTTCGAGCTGCGAGCCCAAACGTAACTTGGTTTTACCCAAGTCTTTCATCTCAAACTCCGTCTTGAGGGAAGTCGATGCTTCCTCAATATCCTTTGTGGTTCCAATGATGTTCAAATCATCAACATAGATCGAGATGATGCGTAATCCATCTTTGGATTTCTTTATGAACACACAAGGACAATCATCATTGTTTGCATAACCCTTCTTCAGAGGTAGTTACTCAAACGGTTGAACCACATCCTTCCGGATTGTTTCAAGCCATATAGTGATCGCTGCAGGCGAACACTAAACATGTTGCGATTTTGATTTGGTCCAGGGACCTTGAGTCCTTCGGAACTCTCATATAAATTTCCGAATCAAGTGACCCATACAAGTATGCGGTCACGACATCCATTAACTGCATTTTTAAATTCATATTAGCTGCCATAGAAATGAGATATCGGAACGTTATGCCACTCATAACGAGGAGAGTATGTTTCATCAAAATCGATGCCGAAGTCTCTGCGTGAACCCTTGTGCCACTAGCCTCGCTTTATATCTTACCACCGCCATGTTCATTCCTCTTTCGGTGAAGACCCATTTACATCCTACGGGGATGACTTTCGGAGGTGTTTGGACCGCAGGTCCAAAAAACCTTCCTATGGCAAAGCGGCGCGGCGATTACGCCTCAATTGCTGATTTCCATTGTTCCCGTCGAGCGCTTACGGCACTCCATCAAGGACTTTGGTTCCGGATCCGGATCCAATGAGTCGGCAATTTTGGAGGCGAAATATATGTCGACAACTGTGGTCTTTCTATTGTATGATTCTCGTGATTCCACATAATTCGTGGCGATCTCCTCGAGATCATCTTCCCACTCATCGTGATTTCCCACAACGATTGAGTTGGGGTGTTCCAACCTTCCAATGCGATGTTGTGGTGCACGGTGCATTGGGATTTTCATCTTTAGGATGATGTCCTTCGGGGATTTCTCCAACCGGGTTGGTTTGCGACTTCAGGGGCATTCTCTACTTCGGTAGAGCTTCTTCAATTGATTCCTTAAGTGGTGTAGGTGGCTTAGGACCTTGTCTATGCGGACGTCTCCGCGGAACCTTGTCCTTTGCACCCTAGGTCTCCCCCCTTTTCCTAGGATTGGTGGAGACATCGAGTTAGTGCCCTTCTAGGGTACTTGAACTCTCTCCGGCGCATTTACCGCGGTATATGCGACCTTGTAACCCTTTTATGATCGATGAAGGCATCGGGCAGCTCATTCGCAAGATTTTGCAAATGTATAATTCTCTGAACTTCTAGTTCGGTTTCGGTGGTGCGTGGATCAATGGATTGCATTCCAGTTGCATTCCATTCAATTTCCCGGCATTCCATTGGATGTCTATCTCCCCCTAATGCCGGGAAATGGTCTTCATCGAAGACACAATCAGCGCACCGAAATGTATGAAGATCCCGATCATAGGCTCTAAATATTTGATTATGGACGGAGTCTCATAACCAACATATATCCCGGCTTCCTGGGGTCCCATTGATGTCTGCTGAGGTGGTGGTATTGGCACATATACAAAGACTGCCAAATATACTCGGATGGGAAATACTTGGTTCTTTCCCACGCACCATTTGTGAGGGGATGTCTCATGATATGCGGTTGGCCTGAGTTGAATTAATTTCGCAGCGTGTAACACTGCATGGCCCCAACAACTAGTTGGCGACTTACAGTCTGCAATAATGGCCTTGCAATCCACTTAATCCTCTTAATTAGGGATTCAGCTAGACCATTTTGTGTGTGGACATGTGGTACTAAATGCTCAACTTTAATACCCATTGCAAGGCAATAATCATCGAAAGCTTTAGACATAAATTCACCGGCATTGTCCATCCGAATGGATTGGATGCGGTTATCGTGAAACTTGCTCTCAATCTGATTATTTGTGCAATAAGTTTGGAGAAAGCATGGTTTCTAGTGGACAACAGGTCCATATGGCTCCACCTAGTGGATGCATCAATTAGTACCATGAAGTACCTAAACGGGCCCGGCAAAATGGCTGAATAGGTCCACAAATGTCACCTTGAATCCTTTGTAGGAATGCGGGTGATTCATCCCTAATCTTCAGGGGGGACGGTCTAGTGATTAGCTTTCCCTTTGCACATGCGGTGCATATAAAATCTTCGAGGATTAGGGAAGCTTTTAACACTATGACCAACAGAATTGTTGATGATTCTTCTCATCATAGTCAACCCGGGATGACCCAAATGGTCATGCCACATTCGAAATGACTCGAGTCTTTGAATATAGCTTGCATGGCAACATATCGGATTCGATGGGGTTTTATGCGTGTAGTACAAACCCGATGGCGATGAAGGGAGCCTTTCTACCACTTGTTTTTCGATAACCGCCGAATTTAGTGATGAGGAGGTATTCAAAGACCTTTCTCAATCTCAGTTTCATTATGGAAACCATTCGCACGGATATCCTTGAAACTCAAAAGCGTTTGCTTTGAGTCGGGGTACAACAATGCATCTTTCACAAATATTTGTGTACCCATAGGGAGAACTAATGTAGCACTTCCGTGCCTACAATATGGCATTGCTTTAGGCAATGGTCATGATATTTCTATTTTTCTTAGTCAATGTTTGGAAATATCTAGTTTCCCTTAGTATGGTGTTAGTCTTTGCCCATTGTCTACAAGGCATATCTCCTTCTCAGCCATAGGTCCCCACAAATGCTTGTTAAATACCATAATAAGTAGGAATTTAACATAAAGCATTCATTATAAAAGATAACATTACACAAACCCCGGAAGTCTCACTTGAATTTGGACCATTTACTACATTACAAATGCTCTCCGGAGCATGCATGGCCAAACTTGATGAAATTGAAACTAATACATGTGGGCATTGCATTGGGTGACTTGACCTCTTTGGGGGTTTCTTGAGTATCCCCAAATATGTCACTATCAAGGAGGTAATTTTCACCATTTCCATTAGCGTCGATAATCATGTTATCGCGCCGCGTGAGCTTCGGGCTCAATGGTGAAGTGAGATTCGTGGCCTTTTGCCCTTGCCCTTGCTTTGGGTAGAGGTCAACCGGTGTTTGGGGGTGCGGCATTTGTGAGACCAATGTCCCTTTGCTCCACACACCCGAAGCATTCATTTGCCCCTCTCCACCATTTCGACCTTGCTCCTTCTTGGGCATACCTCGGCCTTAGGCTTTCCTTTGCCTTTTGCCCTTGAACATGGCTCCCTTCTTCCCCTTCCATTGCCTCTTCCCATGGCTATTATTTTTGGTTGCGAGAACTCTCAAAGAATATTAGCATGCGCTTCAGCACGGCTATCGCATGTGCTTCGAACCCCTATCAAGCCGGTGGGGTCGGCGTAATGGTTGTTCATAAGAACTTCATTCGTTGTTTACAAAACATCAACACCTCTATGAGATCGAGTACTTGGTGTACTTTGAGTTCCGGTATTGTTGTTGTAGAACTATATTCCCGGGGTGGAAGGTGGACAAGGTTTTCTCAATCATATCCGTGGTCTTGATCTTACGGCCACAAATCGTTAATTTAGACACAATCTTGTGTAAAGCAGAATTATACGCCGTCACGGACTTGAAGTTACGAAAGCGAGAGTGATCCATCCCCGTTGTGCTCTCGGGAGCATAATGGACTGTTGTTGGCTAAAGCGATCCTTGAGGATTGCCATAACACCAACGGATCTTTCTCGATCAAGTACTCGGACTTCAGTGTCGTGTTAAGATGATGTCGTATGAGATACAACGCATTTGCTTTATCACATTTTGTGCGCTCATCTCTACCCTCCTCAAACGGGGTAATGGTATGATCGAGTTTCATGCCCTCGAGCCTGTTCTCGGCATCAATAGCCCAAGTGAGGTAGTTGCTGCCGTCCACGGCGAGCTTCTCAAAGTCCCTCTTTGCAATGTCCGACATCCCGCACATCCAATGTGTAGGATTAGTGATTTGTCGGCCACATGTAATCTTCGGGATTACAGATGCATGGTCTTCGGACACATGCAAAGATTTCCCAAGTGTAATGCTATAAATATAAATCACAATAAATAAATCTACAAGATTTAAGTGCGAAATATAAATTGCGAAAATAAATTCACGAGAATTTAAATACTTGAAAATAAATTACGGTAAATAAATTTGCAAAATTTAAATATCAAATTTAAATTGCTGTAATTAAATCAAAGTAATTGCTCAACCAAATGAAATGACAAAATAAATTGCCATGGTGGCTTCGGCCACAAAGAGGCCCATTCGAGGTCTACGGGCTGTCGAGACAGCCCATCGGGGGCCGATTATTTCTCGCCGTTCATCGAGATCGATGGTCCGTTCGCCCGTGATTTATATATATATGGAGGGTTGAAACCCTAACCCTAACATCCCTTTTTCTTTCCCATTTTTACCCCTTATCTCTTTTCATTCTCCTCATCTTCTTCGGGAAGACGAATGAATGAGAGGGAGAGAGTGAGGCCGGGCGGGCGGGTGAAGTCGACGACCACCCAATGGGCCCATGCCCTCGCTCCGGGCGCCGGGGCGAGGAGCCCACTGCCGGCTCGTGAGCCGGACCGCTAGCCGGGCGCTGCACGCCAAGTCGTCGCGCAGCGTGCCGTGCTGCGGAACGCCAGCGTCGGGCGGCCTTCGCGAGCGGCGGTCTTCGAGCTAGGCCGAGGAGGCAGCGAGGGCTGCGCAGCGCTGCCGGGGCGGGCGGCCGGCACCGTGCTGCGGTCGGCGGCAGGGGCCAAAAGCTCCCGTCGCGCCGCCTCGCTGCCGCGGCGCGGCGGCGGTGGGCCCGAGCAGCCGCGTGAGCACTCGCGCTCGGCAGTCGGGCGGCGGGCGTCCTCAGGCCGGCCGGCACTGCGTCCCGTCGCGTGGCCCGCTGGCGGGCTTCCCTCGGCCGGCGTGCACGCCTGCCGCGCATGCGTAGCAGCGGCAGTGGGCCCGTGATGGCGGCCAAGAAGGGCAACGGCCGGATCTAGGCTGCAAGGGCCTGATCCATTCGCCGTGGGCCGGATGTGAGTCGACCTGCTTCGTCTTCGGGACGAAGGTAAGTGTCCGTGCATGTCTACGTGACATCGGTTTGCTCATGGCCATCGGTGGTGGTGCCACTCTGCGGTTTCGGATACGGGGACCAGATCCAATCGAGCCTACTCATCTCGCGGTTTTCGGATGTAGAGACCAGATCCACCTGTCCCCGAAGACGGTCATGGTGGTGGCGGCGGCGGCACTGGGAGGCCTGCTCTTCCGCGCCATGAAGCTCGAGCCATTAGAGTCTGGCTGGATGGTCGTCACCGGGGACGATGACTTTGTTCCTTGTGCGGGGTAACTTAGTGTCCATGCCCATCTTAAGGATGGCTGGATGTGGCACTTCAGGGGCCACTTTGTGATAGTTCATGTGTTCGTGTGTGCTTGTTCATAGTGATGTTGTAATAGGAACAAGCAATGTTTGTAAGAACTGATTTCTCACCTTCTACCTGTTAGCTCTTGTAGAGGTCGTCTGCTGATAACGTGTTAGAAATCAGCTCGCCGGTAGTTCGTCGGTTTACTGTGGATAGTAAGAACACAAGAACAAGGGACACAGGATGTAGGGAGAAGAGGAGCTCTTTGTTTCATTTCACTTTTCACTGCCCTTACATCAACCGAGTATGGCCTCCTTTATAGGGGGACAATTAGGAAAGATACAAATTTGCTACAGTGATGAAAGTGGCTACAGTGTTCTCCTCCTGCTATTCTTTAATTGGCCACCATGATGAGTTCACTGTTTGTTAACTCATTCATAACAGCTTAGCACACAAATTAGCTGCACATGAAATATTATATCAATATATGCTGCAACTTTAAGAAAAGTCAACAATTGCAGTTCAGATTCAAAACGTTCAATAAAAATTATCAAAAGAACTATGAATTGCAAATTGCTCAACATAATATTTATTTCAAGAGCTCAACGAAGGAAACTAAAAAAATGTTTTACCTCTTAATAACTTCTTCAAATCCCAACCCCCACCCCTAAAAAAAAAAAAGGGGAGGGGGGGGGGGTCATTCCATCATCCCTTTATGTCCTGTATACAAGGATTGGCATTTTTATTGTGAGTTTGTGGCACATGGCATGTGCGAAATTGACACATGGCATCAAAACTACGAGGTCAATTTCACATCTCTACGGGCCGCTGTTACTGAGGCTCCCCTCCTACGTTGCGGGTGCAGAACCGGCGCCGCGCATTCCTCGAACGCTTTGCCGTGCATGCTGCTCCCGCCCATCACGCTACTGGTCCTCTACAAGGCGCCGTCCCTGTGCTCCCACCTGTCGGAGGTCACCGGTCCCGCGTGCCCACCTGTCGTGCGGCTCCCTCCCACCCCGCTAGAAGCGCCCACGACATGCTTTTTTTTTTTCCTCTCAATGTTTCACTTGTTTCAGATGTGTCAAAGGTATGTTTCAACCGGACCATATGCATGTTGCAAAATAAGATCGAGAGATGTTACACATGTTGCATTTGTTTTCAGATGAATGTTGCAATAGTATATTTCGAGTGTTTCGAGAGATATGTGTTCATCTATGTTTTTCTTGACGCAAATTGCAATCGTGTTTATCACGGATGTTGCATATGTGTTCGCACATATGTTGCATGTGTTTGATTCGATGTTTGTATGTGGTTGCAAAAGTTTTAAGTGTTTCGGAAGGGATGTTTCAAGTGTTTCAACTAGTTTTAATCATATGTTTCAACCGTTGTTTCCGGTGTTTCAAAACTAGATCAGATGTGTTTTTTCTAGTGTTTCAGAATGATGTTTCAAGTGTTTCAGCTATCTTCATGTGTATGTTTCATCTGTTGATTCTTGGTTGTTAAGCCGAGGTCGAGGTCGAGGTCGAGCTCCCTCATAGCTAGGCTGGGGTCGCACGCTGGCAGGCGGGGCCAGCGGGTAGGCGTGGGGTAGTCTGCGCCCAGGCCCAGTGGGCTAGGAAGGCGTGGCAAGGCGCCAAGGCCCCGTATAACAATGCTCGTATTTAGTCTTATTATTTGTAATAGTAGATCACGTGCATAGTTGATATGAGGCACTTCGAACATGACTTTGTGATCAATCTCAAGATCTATTGGATACATCTTTACATAGACGTTTATACAAGTTTGTGCTGGTGCATGTGAAGTCAATTATAGAGATTGGTTTATTCTTCAGAGAGAGTAGTAAAAACAATTCTTAAAGTTATCTGAAGTCAAATTTTTAAAGGTTGACCAAATTTTTAGAAACGATCGAGCATCAAATTTATGACACTAAATTATTTTTTTCAAAGCGTCAAGAGTGGACATGCTTCATCAAAAGAAAATAGAGTATTATTAAATCCACTTGACTCTTTGGCGAGATTCCATTGAGCTCGGTGGTGACACACTTACATAGATCGCCGGCTCTAAAGGTGATGCAAGAAGGTTGTACTTAGGCTAACACAAATGTGCGACTACTGACGAGAAAGCTACTCAATGGCAGAAAGCAGAGGTGCAAGAACGCAGAAAGCCGCCGCACACCACTCTTCCTCTTGCACCTTGATCCACTTCGGTAGCTGTGGCGGCGAGGTGAAGATGTTGTCGAAGGTCCGGGCGATTCACGCTCTTTCCACACCTCCCGGATGGCGGCGAAGCACCAGTGAGTCGAACCCTTTGCGGTAGGGCTCCAGGACTTGCGGCGAAGAGATGAGCCACCAGTCCACGAGGTTTTTGCCAGGCTGAGGACAGAGCCCCTATAGTCCCGCGAGGTGGAGAAGACGGAACCGAGGCTCCCTGGTATACACACACGAGGTAAGTATGTGGTTATGGGTCTCGATCTCTTGGCGAGCAAAGCGCGCAAACTGCCGATGGCTGCAGCCCATGCCTCATTCTTCTCTCCGCTTTCCAAAGCCGTCCATGCATAGCGAGCCAAAAGAAGAGCTTGACTTTGGGCAGGGCCTTGGTCCGTCAAAGCTCCTTGCCCCCAGTAGCTCTGAGGTGCTGACAAAGAAGGCGCGGTAAGCCGACGAGCTAGAGTACTCGCCGCTCGCCGTCCACCTCCACACGAACCGGTCCAGCGTCCCTGGCTGTAGCTGCACCCCAGCGAGCTTGTCCTCGAGCTCTGCACACTGAGCACTGGAGCCGTGTTTGCAGGGGTTATGTCCCGGGTCCATCTGTTGCCCTGGAGGAAGTCCTGCACCGACGACAACGCCTCCGGCTAATGTGCTAATTTCATGTCACAAATATTTATATTTTTTCTATAAATGTAATCAAACATAAAAGGACAACTCTAGGGATTGGCTTCAGCTAGTAATGGTAGGAAGTGCATATAAACGTATTTGCATTTAACATTCGTTCCATTCTGCAGTATAGCCGTGCACTAGAAATATTACAATCCATTTTAAGAGCGGTGCTGCGGCCCATATGTTTCCATTAGTTTCATGTTTATTTTATCTCGCTTGCTATGGCTCCCAACTTGAACTTTGTTGTGTAAAAGCAAGTTCAGTGCTCTCGCGCCAGTGGCACTAGAATAAAAACTCTCAAGCCAATCACCCCCAAGATGATGAGGACGATCACCATCGCTACAACCGCTTCACGGTGGCTGCGTATAGCGAGGCAGCAGCCGCCGCCACCGCCGCCGTCGCCGTCCGCCAGATTGTCAGACGGTCTGTTCATCGGCTGCGGCTCCACGGTGGAGGTCCGGCGCTGTTGTTGTTGCGGTCCCAGTCCCAACTCGACGTCGGTGAACTCGCCGTCCTCGTGCACTCCTGACAACGACGCTGGCAGCGTGGTGGAGGCGGGATGATCATGGCAGTGCCCGAGCTCGAGATCCACGACGAACTCGCCCTGGTAGTGTTCCGGCATTGGCGGCGCAGACGGCGGCGGTGACGACGTTGTTTCCCGAGTCCTGGTGGAGACAGCACCGCCGAGCGCGGGGACGCACCACGACGACATGGCGCGTGATTGATCGGTTCGTTGATGCTACTGCTGGGTGGTTTCGTTTTGCTGATGTCGATGTGCGTGCCTGCGTGTATATATCGATTCCGGATGGGCAGCAGGCAGAGTCCGATTGAATTTGATGTCCAATTCCGATGCTTGCAATCTATGCTGCTGGATTTGGGATGGACGAAGCGTTCCTTCCTGCAGTTGTTCCCGTAGGCCGGTATCACGTCCACGTCAGCTGCCCACTGCTTGATTTGATGTGCATCTACCGTAGCGCCGTCTTGCCCATGGCCAGCGCTCGATGCGCTGATGCCTGCACTACCGCACGCCAGACACGTAGCACTGCTCATCCACCGGAACGGAAGCCGAGTCACTAGGATCGAGTAGCGCATGCATAGCCGAGTCACCGGAAACCTGCCGCTCGCTACGGATCTCAACTGTTCCTCGCTTGCAGGCCCCATATAAAAAACTTCATCGATCACATCTAATTCGTTCCAGCCCCGATCGAGTCCCCGACCTTATACCACACCTCCAGTTCTCGTTCCAGTTCTCCTTGTTCCTCCGACGACACGCCGCCGCGCCCTCTCCGAGTCCGATCCAACGGCGCCGACGAGAAGACCGGCCATCTTCCACGCGTGGATCGCCTTGGAGCTAGGCCACGGAGACGTCTCGCCGCCGCCAGGGCCTGCTTCAAGGAGTGGCGGCGGTGGCGCGCCGACGGCTGCCGACGCGACACCGACTTCTGGTGCGACTACATCAGGTTCGAGATCGAGCACGGGACGGCGCGCGCGGTCGCGGTACGCCAAGATGGAGCTGCGTCTGGGCCTGGGGTACATCGTCAGAAACGCCCGTGACATCCTCACCGCCGACGTCTACCCTGTCGATGAGGACGCCGACGATATGGGGAGCGGTACTGACAGTACCTCCGTGATGAAGCCATGTCTTCAGGTACCTCTTCTGCGGCGGCGACGTATACTAGAAGATTTATTATTTTTTGACGTTTGTATTCTATTTTATTCTTAAAAGATTCTTTTGCCTTAAAAATGTTACAACATAATAGTTTTCTAACAATTATGTAGAAACCACAAGACTAATATACATGTAGTTGCAATATTTTTAACAAAATTATGTTATTGTAACACCAACACCGCACTACGTACACTACTATAGATTTGTACATCACTACCGGGTCAAAACCCCTTAACTGCCGGAAAATGAACCGACAGTAGGGAAGCGTAGTGATGGCTCTTTTTGTATCAGTGCCGGCGAAAACCCGCAGTGTTATCCTCTTATAAAAAAAGGTCACCACGGATGCTCCATGCACATGCCGCATGGGAGCATGCTGCTATCCCCATCCGCTATCCTTATCCGCCCGCTACCTACTGCAGCCATGCTCGCTACCGCCCGCCGCTCCATCAAAAAGAAAAATTCATCCGAGAAACATTACAAAGGAGGGATTGACCAGAACACAATTCTAACTCATCCACAAATCAAATTTATTAATACATAAACTTGCTGCAAGATCTGAGCACACAATCATCCAATCTGTTCTAATGTTCAACACATCATAGATTGAATCGATTCATAGATATCACAGAAATGTTGAACACACCACAAATCAATACATCACCAATCAAATCAATTCTGCCTGGAAGATCTAAGGCCATGCCCTCCAATCGCTGCCCCATGACAGATCTGAGGCCATGCCCTTCGCAACCTGGTGGATACATAGGAGTATAAGAAAGAAGAGCAATTTAATTACCAAGAACCAAGCCAAGGAACTAAAAATAGAAGGAAATCAAAGGATATGCGCCGCCGCTAAAAATAGAAGGAAATAGAAGAGCCAAGGAAATTGAAGAGCGAAAGGAAGGTGGATGCATGGATGTAGGGCGCATCGCATGGCTGGAAGGAACACAACGCATAAAGGTGAGGACGAGCTCGACTAAACCGCTTCTCGCTTCCAAGATCCGCCTGAGAGAGACTCGAGAAGATGGGAGACCGAGCGGTGGGAGAGGAGGGGTGGGAGAGAGAGAGAGAGAGAGAGCGTTTTGGGGAAGACTGACGGACGCGAGTGGAGTAAAACCAAAGATAATAAAAATTTCGGGTCCGTTGATATAGTTCACTACGGCTCTCTTAATACACCCGACAATCGATAGAAATCACTGTCGGGCTTTTTACACCAACCGACAATGAGGTGGACTTTCACTGTCGGATACTTGTGACTACCTAGTCATTTTTTGATTTTGAAGCTAGGAATGGGTATACACTGGGCGGTAGTGTCAATTTCGGGCGGTGATGTTTGGCGTAGTGTCAATTTCGGCGGTGATGTCGGCGTAGTGTCAATTTCGGCGGTGATGCTGGCGGTAGTGATGTAGGAATCTATACGATCAATTAAGGAAAACACTATCCTAGAAATAACTAAAGGACTTAATAAAATAGATATGATGGCTATCTAGAGATAAATAATAAACAAAGAAAATCTACTCTAGTGATAAAAATAAAAATATACACCCTCCATTTTAAATTACAATGTATTGGCTTTGCTAGGTACATACTTTTTGTTTTGCACTTAAATATACATTATCTTTAGATATATAGTAAAAGCAATCTATCTTTGTAGAAACGTCAAAATGTTTTATGGATTTTTGACCTGTACCAACCCGCACGGACAAATTTGATAGTTGATATAAAGCTGCATATGAGACATAACTAGTCACTAGAGTAGAGAAGAGACTTCTCATCCGCATCGATTTTGGCTTTAGTCTATATATATATATATTTTTTTTGACAAAATCTGGAGGGCCAAGGCCCCTACCTTTAGTCTATATTTTGGTTCCAGGACTACAAAAAGCATTAGTCAGGGAGGGCTGTTGATGTGTTGTTTAGATTTATTTAAACTGTATGTGTTGTTTAGCTTTATTTAAACTGTATACAGGTTATTATTCGATCTGATTTCAGGGTTGAGATGTATGACCTGTTTGATGCACCTATTTTTTCACTGATAACATGATGATGTCACAACCAAATTGTTGATGTAGGAGCTCCTATAGGCTGATTTCACATCTACAGCTGTAGCCTATGACTCTAAATTGAGAGTTGACATTAGTTGCTGGCTGACACACATATAGATATAGTACGTGTTATAGGTAAAGTCACAATTCAGTTCTGCCATATGCCTTTCTAGCTTCGTTTAAATCAACCAAAGAGGAAACTTTTAACCCTTTCGGACCCTCATCCTAGAACTTAGTGGCTGCAGAGTAAGATCTTGAATTGTTGCTAAAAGGTGTTGTCCAATATAGTGTTAGAAAACTAATTTCCTGACTCACAGTTCAGTTATTAAGTTTTTCTTCGTTCCATGGAACATTGGCCGAGGATGTTTGGAAAAACAAAATCTCATTTGAGAATTATAATAGAGATATGGTTTAGTCAAGGTTGTAATAAAAACAATGGATCTTTCTTTCTTGGAACTGAATCTCATTTGCAGATTTGTCCAGCTTTGGAGAAAAGTTTCGAGCTTTTAACTTCTCTATTTCCATATATCCTTGCAGCAGCGAAACATCAGGGGATAGTGTGACCAATTATTGCAACTCTCTCACGCATAGGTGTACCATGTATGTAAAATATTTATATATTAATTCCATTCATTGATTTAGTTTATTGGTGGTCTTTCTGAGTTTCATCGAACAAATCCTTTCGAGAAGAAGTGAAGGATGGTGGCGGCAGCGGCGCAAGAAAAAAGCGAGGGAGATGATGACGACGAGGGACGATGGCGAGGGACGGGAGGACATCGAGGACGATGGTGCACATATGATGTGTGTGCATGGTAATCCAATCAAGTATCAGACTTGAGGTACTCCCGGTTAGTACTGACTTCTCAAATCATTTGTATTACATTTGTACTATTTGTCTGGTGACATGAGCTTGCTAGCTTGTTTTTCAAATGTAAGACTTATTGGGTTATTCAATACTTGCGGTTTTATTGAATTAGAATATAGTGTTACTGAATTCTATAAATCTTTAAGACATATTCTGTGGCATACCCTTTAATTAAATCCTACATCCTCCACAGCTATTATAGAATTGCTCGATCCGCCAATCAAATGAGAACAATAGGTGGGCTCCCCCCACACACACACATAAGTGCCCTGCCATCTAGCCAATGGTCCGCCACCGCCTAGCCGCCAGTTCGCTGCTGCCGCAACGATCTTATGACTCCGTCTTGTGACTCCTCCCCTAATCCACTCATAGCTAGCACAAGCCAAGGCCCAAGTGCCGACCATGGAGGCCGGCCGGGTGAGGCGTGATCCCCGCCTGTTCCCAAATAAAACTAGGAACGATGGATCCGCCCCCCCATTAGCTTTTTGCAAGGCCGCTCAGCGGTGGGGTGGCACCTCCCCCTCAGCGAGGAGGAGATGAAGGTGGTCCCGAGGGCGTTGGCCGCCGGGAGCACATTCCGTCGAGGATCCCGGGTGGCGGTTGGCCGCCACGTCGGCATAGGAGGTTCTATGAAGCGGTGGAGGAGAATGTGGGAGGGCAATGTCGAGGTTGAAGGAGAATCCTGGAGACCAAGCATCTGCTCTGGCGATGCGGTTGAGGACTCAAGAAGCACCACGACGTCTAGCCATGAGGCTACCTCCTCCATTCTAGAGTGCAGCAACGGCGGGAGGAATTGGTAGTGGCAGCATCAGCGATGGGGATGACCTTGGTAGCGTGGAGGGCTGTGGCATCAGAGGTCTTAGCAGCATTGTCGGCAGAACACCCAGGCGCCTGACAAACATGGTAGCGCCATGCGTCGGGCAGACATGAGAGGGTGAACGACACCGTTGGGGAGTGGCGACAAATGATGACCACCGGCCAACGAGTGTGCACCCGTTGAAGCGGCGAAGAGGAGTACAACGGTCGTTGATGTCGCAGCGTTGTGCGAATGGCACTCGGAGCATGAAGTGGCGAGGGCCACCGATGTTATTGCCGCGGGCAATGGCCGACTCAACGACGTTAGTTATGGTGTCCACCATAGCATTCATGGATGGAGCAGGAGGAATCATCAGCATCTTCTACCTTGGGTTGAAGAACGACAACTCCGGTGAACTTTCGGTGAAGTCCCTCTCTCCTTCCTTCTCTAGTTGATAGTGTTAGTAGAGAATAGAACACTACATGCGGATAACGTGGTGAAACAAATGTTGTTGATGGATGGAAGTGACTGAATGGATTAATTGTTAATGATTGTGTACAATGATTACAATATATACAAGGCCATGTTGGCCGAACAGGTGCCAGCCGAACAGGTGTCTTGCCTCCTACGTATGTGCCCGAAAGGGCCTAAGTAGTTATGGTCCTAATTACGGTAATTATCCCTAATTGATCACTATTAATTAATGCTAATTAATCCTAACAGGATTGAGCCTTGCCCATTCCAACAAATTCTTGTTCGTATCTTTAATCCTTTCATCCAAACAAATTCACCATGCCTAAGCCCCCGGTTTGGATTCCGATGCCCACCTAGATTACTATTGCAATCATTACGCATGACATCAACATCAAGCTGAGGATACGACTCCATCCAGTTCTAGGTACCCTAGGTGACCTCAAAACAATCCATCACTACACCACCTAAAGAGCATGTGACTCCTTTACGCTTGGAGGTAAATACAAAGGCTACTCTTGCATCTAAAGAGAAAACTTCCCTTTCTCCCGCCCATTAATAAGTTCAACCATAAACCCATAATGATTGAGGATGATCCTTATGGCGATACTAGTGATGAAGAGCCTCTTACCCCTGAAGTGTTGGAACCATTGTCTTCTAGCATTGAAAACAAAGGTCAAGAGGTCAAGGCTCCAATGAAATTCAGGGCCCAACTCTCATTGCGCCTACCATTGTCTAATATTAGCACGACAATAACACATCTAAAAAGAAATCCAAGAGGTGTCTTTTCCACTAGTCTTTATGTTGTTTGCCATTCTTCATTTTTTTAATATTCTTCATATGTGCAACAAAATAGCACCATGAATAATATTTTTGAGCTCCCCCATCACATGTGATTTATTCACAACAATTTCTCTTTTTATCTTCTCGCAGTTTTAAGTTGCTTCTTGGTGCTACCAATTTCCATTTAAATTAAAGGAATATTTAATAAATTTTATTATTATCGTGATGCCTAAACATTCCTTGTCCTGCTTTTCATTTCTCAATCTACACCTAAACTAAAGAAGATCTAGCAATTTTACAATCATAGTTTTTTGCATCGTAGTACCTTTTACTCATATCACACCAATATACATTTTCAATAAAAAAAAAAAAAAACTCACATTACATCCTGGTAATATATTTTATTTCAAACACAATTCCATAATACTCATTTTCATTACAAAAGGAAATGAAAGCAACAAAATTAATATTAAAATAATCACTCGCTTATTCCATAACCATCTTCCTTGCATTTTCACAATTATCTGGCCTAATTGTTATTGCTCCACCTTCATTTACCATTGCTACTCTTGCAAGTATGATACAAATTTGTATGTGCATCAAATGTTATATAAAAATATTTGAATTGGTACAAAACTCATCTTTTCCTTCCTTATTTGCATCTTCCTTATCAATACTCCCACCCAATGATTTTATTTTCCAATATTCATCCATGTATTTCCTATATTTTTTTGACTTTCTATCTTATTCGACGATCTTCATGGCTTTCCCCATGATCATTTTTTTGTGTGCCAATTGTTTGGGTGAAATTCACTCTCACCCTCACCATCCTTGTAGCTTCGTTTGCTTGTTTTTCCTTCTATTCCTTCCGTTCTCCTTTTTAGTTTCAATGTCTAGTCTCTGAATATATATATACAATTCTCTACTCCTTTTCAGTTTTGATGTCTACTCTCTCAATATATATATTCTTCTCTCTCAATGGCATGCAACCATTCAAGCAATGCGTGTGGAGTGCCCGACCAGTGTAGTCATCGTGCATAGAATAGCCAGTGTTTCATTGTTCTCGTGCTCCTAGCTTGGTAGATTTGGGTTGGCTAGAAGCGCCGTTGCATGTCTTGCATGCACGGTCACCATGGATCACCATGCAAGCTCCACAATAAGGGAAGCCATGGCTTAGAGTCTTGCAAAGACCGCAGCACGCCGCAACATGCGGCTCAGATTGAGCATTGTTCACTGTATGAACAATGCTCCTATGTTTGGCTAGTTTTAGTTTCACTATGGATCATTGTAGGAATATCGTTGCATGCCTTTCCATGCACCATTAGCATTGATCACCATAGGAACAACGCTGCTATGTTTAGCTTGTTCCCATTCCCGGTCAGCATTGATTACTGTAGGAACAATGCTCCTAGCATTGATCACCGTAGGAACAACACTGCTATGTTTAGCTTGTCTCATTTTAGTGGTTGGATTTTATTCATTCGAGCTATATATAATCATTCATTGGAAAATAGTAACACACGCTGGAGATTGAGCTTTATTTTCACCTCACTCCTTTATGCTTGATACATGGCGCCTAGTAGAAAAGGTAACGAATGAAAAGGAGTGTACCTCTCTAGGAGATTGAAGGAATGACAAAGTTGTAGATGGAGATAGAGGGGGGGGGGGGGGGGGAGTTGCATGAGATCCGAGATTAAGTGTAACATTGCTTGATTTTAGTTTAGTTCCATCAAGAGCTGAGCACAAGTTGAAGGTTGTTCAATGCTTTGATTTTCTAATAAAAAGTTGACCGATCCTAGAAAGAAAAAAAAGGGATAGGAACAATGAAAACAAAATGATGGATATATTGTCAAGGAAAATAAAGCATAACATATGTGTAGTAGTTTGCTGAGAACCATGACCCTCACCTTCACAGAACTCAATAAACTTCATGGAGAATAAGGCAATCCTTTGAAGTGGGAATTGGATGGGTACATGTCTCCAGTTTGCAAATTGGGGAATGTGCATGGCGCAGCTAAAGATAGAGCAAGACCAAGGTGATGCATTAGTGTTTGGCCCATTGGTGAATGGTATGTATCCCATGTGGCCTTATCATTAGAAGTATAATCCATGGAGTCTAGAACAACAACATAGGATTGAGAAAGATTTATACAATACACAAACTAGTGATAAAATTGTAACACTAGGAGGAGGGTTGCATTGCTGTTCAGAGGAGGAGGTGGAGGATTCTGGTTCTGGGTTTGTTGGTTGGCCAGGACTTGAGTCAGGGTTTGCATCAGTTGGGTTTGTACGACCATCCTCATCTGCTCCAATGTCATAGTGGGGGGGCAGCTGTGGCATTGTTGGTTTGGCTTGGGTGTCCATTTGCATTCGAGTTGCCATCACTATAGTTGCCAGTAGTCCTCCTAGTTTGGGGTGCCATCTGAAGTAAGAGTGAGATATGTCATGAGCATGGTTCAAAAGGATTTTTTTTGAAGTGGCAAACATACTGATGGACTTGAGTAGTAGAATTGATATTTCCCAAAGGACATCAATTTATAAATAAAGAGGTAGTACATCTACTCCTCTAGGCGGGGTGGAGAAAGACAAATAAACAAATCAAGACACTCCCCTAAACAAAGGCGGGGTGGAGAAAGAGCTGGGAAGATAGTTTTTGGTGTATATAGTCTCGTTCATCCAGAAGAGCTTGGAGGAGCTCCACCTCGTTCCTTGCTTGCTCCTGTTGGCGGCGTACTTGGTGAAGCTCCAGGATTTCCTCAGTGAGCTCAGTGTTGAGCTCAGCCACGAGGTCGATAGTAATCATTAGGCGGACATTATCAGCTCTGGTGCTAGGTGCTATGTGAGCTGCCATCTCCGCTATACGACGGCGAGGATAGTGGCGGTCCTCGTCTTCATTGACTTCTTCAAAGAAATAATCACGGTAGGCATACAGTGCCATTCGAGCGGCATCATTCATTGCAACCAGCTGGCTCGAGCGAGGTGCTGGTGCCGAGTGGGTGGACATGATCCGGAGAGCCTGCAGCTGTGGGTTCGGCCGTCCAACATGTACCACGGTCCTCCAGAAACCCGCATAGCGAGGGTGGCTCCAGTATGTGCTCTCTTATTGTATGTAGAACATTCTATGCCCAAAGTGCCAGAGCAAAAGATCGCGCAGTCTCCAGTGGAAGAACCCATCTCTAGTGTCTCGGAAGTAGTGCTCCACCATCCACCCAATGGGGGCATTGGGGTTTGGCGCCAATGGATCGCCCTTGTTGCCGTTGGGGCCATCATCGCCGGGATTCCCTCCTATGCCTCCCCGGGCTCCTTAGAGGTGGTGTGGGCACGCCTTGCCCCATAAGTGGTGGGACGACAGCGCCTCCTCTCCCAAGGCCTCCCTCACCGGAAGGTAAGCTCCATCATCCACCTACCGGGAACGCCGCCACCTAAATTGGGTGACGTTCCCTATGAGTGGGAACTCCTCGCCGATAGCGGTGGTATGCCACAGAGCTACGGTGGCAGGTGAGGATCCGTTGAGCCATCTAATTAGAAACAATAGGGTGAATATTAGTTTGTGTCGAAGGAAAAAAAAATTGAGTACAAATGACTTCTATGGAAAAGATGATAAGAGCGGGATAAGAAGCAAAGCAAGTTAGATAAGGCCATTTCTAGTAAGGCTACGTGTCCTAGGGTCGACATAGCTCTGGTACCATTTTATCACACCCTGAATTCAAAATGTGAATTCGGATGAATATCATATGTGTGCCAAGATCTTTTCCACACATATGACTTGACAAATTTGAATAGGCACACAAAGGCAGTGCAATAATAAATTATTGTTATTACAATTCCATCGAGCTTTGTATCGGTACAATGTGTCATTATTTCTTGAATTCTAAAGAATAGACTTGTTCTCCACAAGAAGGTCGACGTTAGCACACACGCCTAACATCTAGGAATATCCTCCGGATTTCGTCCCATGGCTCCTTAACATCTTGGCAACCTTTTGGTTACAACGAGAATAAACAAAGAAGGACGAGTTCAAAATGAACTCAGCAAGTACAGGAAAAATAAATGACATGCAAAGTTGTAATAAGGGCATATGGTTGGCATGGTTTACTGCAGTGAGCTTTTAGTTGGCAAAGTTTTATTAAAACAACCTATTACTAGCATGAGTAAAGCATTCCAAACCCTTAATTAATGAAGTAGAAATTAACAAAAATAAATAACCATAAGTCCATCTCAACGAGGCATCATCCCTACTTCAACTTAGGAAAATCCATCCCAATCTCAACATAATTCTTTTTAGTAAAAATCAAGATTCTAATCATGTGAGAGTCCAGGCCGCTCATAACCGTGAGCACGGCTGATATATCATTTTATACTCCGCACAGAGGTGTACACTTTCACCCTAAGTCGTGATTCCCATTTGCCCGGACAGCAAACCCCCAAACACTTCCAAGGTGAGCGGGCAGGGTTTCACTACGAGACTGTTCACAATCTTTCACTAATAAGTGACAACCCATCGGTTTTGAGTGTGTGATCAACTGACCCCGCATGGCCCAAGTACGTTCCACCTTGCAGCAACACTACGAGCGTGAGTTACCACACCCCAACTCAAACCGCCTGTCTGCCACAAACTAGTAAAACAACTGCTAATACATCAAGCCAGAGCCATGATAGCTTAGGGTTGCACCGTTAATCCTGGTGGGCCACTCCACGAGCCGGTCCTTGTGGAGGGTAGACATGAGATCACCACAACCTTAATTCTCATTCTCCCTTTGCCTAAATCAATGTTGCTAAAAAAAGTCACTTTTAAACTTTACCAACTTGCATTAGTTCCCATGTCACAACTTTAAAACTAGTAACAAGACTTACACTAGAGTGGTGTTATAGCAACTATGCAACTACCCTTTTGACTCATAAATATACCCAGGGTACAAGGAAAATAATAGAAAGGACTAGGCAGATCCTTAAATTTACAGTAATTTAGACACATGCAATAAAAGTAAAATGATATTTAATTGTAGTAAATAGGTAAAGCAAAATTATCAAGGGATGTGCCTCTACTTGCCTTCTTCGCAGTTGGTGGTGGAAGGTCCCTGGTAAGTCTGGTAATCACCCACAAACTGATTCCCGTCTATACGCATCAACCAACATACAAGAAGCAGTACATTCTATTTAGAACAATACACCATTATATTGAATCAGAAGTAATTGACTTTGTAAAACAATTCTACTCATCGCGACGAATCCGTGGATACAAAGATCACTCAAATCGAATTAAAACAGAGAAGTTATCATCATTTTATGTGTGATGGCAGTTCTGTAAATAAATACACTTATTTTCTGAATTAAATAAATGAATTCGGGTCCATGCGCGTGGTTTCCAAAAGACCCAAGGGCCGTTCTGCAAAAATCACACCGTCTTTTGTGTGTGTCTTGTGCGGCGGCGCTACTCCGGCGGCGGCGTGGCGCGCGGGCGGGCAAGGTGAGGGCTCCCGTGATGCGCATGGTGTCACAAGCCCGCTGCGCGCATTCGCCGGCCAAGAGTGGCTACAGCCACGGGCGGGTGCCCCGCCTCGCCGAGTAACTCCGTGAGCCATGGTGACGCTGAGAGAAGGGTAGGGAGCAAGGGGTGGGACGGTCGTGACTCTTACAGCACAACGGCTCAAGGACATGGTCGGAGCGACTGGGCACGGTGGTCAAGCAGATCGACGGTGGCGGCAGCGAAAGAACGAACGGCGAGCTCGGGTTCACGATTTTGGATGTGGGAGTCGAGGAACTTGAGTGGGGGAGTGAGAGTGATAGTGTGTTCGCCTTTATAGGCGCTTGGGAGCCCTGCGCTCGTGCGGGCGGTGCACGGTTGGTGAATCGAGGTGGACCGGCGGCGGCTGTCGTAGGCGGGCACGTGCGCGTCACAGAGCAGATGGAGAGGAGTCGCAACGATGCGCAGGGCGCGGGGAGAGCGGGGACCGAACCACGGAAATGCGGCGATCGAGTGCGGTGACGGCGCTGCGGCTTGCGTGGACGGGTGCACGCGAGGCGCAGAGCGCAGTCGTGGATGCGAGCAGCTGTGAATGGGGAAGACGGGTCGCGCGTGGGGGGAGCGAGGCGTTCGGCCATGGCCACGCAGTGGCCGGTCCGCCTTGTGGACATCTTCATTGATGCCTACAGCTGTGCTAGCACCCACCAGACCTGTTGTGGATGAGGAGACATGGTAGACACACAAGATTCTGTTCAAGCAGCCACCTAAGATAGCCTACTATCACAAGTTGCTAACTGATGTGCTGGACCACTACTATGTAGACTTGAGCTCCACCATAAGGTACCAGTGCATAGAGTATCGGCACCCAGCGGAGGAGACCCACTGGAAGTCTAGCATCACCATCAGTGCTTGGAATGACATTCTCAATGGATATGAGATTGAGTCCATTCATGGTCATCCAGCCAACAAAGCCAGGGCTTATGACAGCATGGATGACGTGGCAGAAGAAGCTTACCTCTACTACGGTCGCCGCTTGAGGCTCGGAAAGGAGGATCACTATAGGTTCCTCCCACACGCCTACACCGATGGAGAGTGGCAGGTCCTTGCTCCTCCAAAGAGAGTGTGACACCCCAGTCGAACGTCCCTCTTGGCGACGTCCGTGTGTCAAGTGCCGGCAAGATGTGCCATGCTTTGACCACGCCGGGTCCACACCAGCAATATTTGATTTTCCATCGAATGTTAACTATCTTGTATACTTGTTTTGAAAACATTCTCTTTACTCTTCTAAAACAATGCCCTTTGATAGTCACTTTGGTTATTTGAGCATTACTTGTTCCATTTTCTGACAATAGCCTTGGTAACTTTCCGTCCACTAGGTATCCTAGCTCATAACTTTCCTTTCCAGGCCAGGCTAGCCACCAGCTCTTTATTTCTTCCTTCTATTTATTTACAATTCTTGTTACTAAAATCATCATAGAAATACCAATCAAAATAAAATACAATGAATTTGTTCAAGATATAACCTTTTTCTTCCTTTCCTTTGTCCATGCACACTCTTCTCCAACTTTTCTCGCCACTTGCCCGATCTCTTCTTTGTCTCGTCTCTTTTCTTGTTCACTTGCCTGATCTCTTCTTTGACCCCTCTCTATCTTGTTGGCTACTATACTAGGTGTCAGCTCTACATAATAATTTATCTAACTAGTTTACCACTCAAACATTCACTTTTGTTTTTATAGTCCGTGCGAGGCCGTACACATCCCAGCAGCCCAGCTTACCGATTCTTAGCTCCACCTCTTATCTTTGTCACTGCTAGTGGGACCCCCACGCCCTATCTCTTGACTGATTTGGTCTACGTTCCTAATTCTCCAGCCACGGATCAGCGTTCCCAACCGCCCCGCGCCCAAAGAAGACCGGGGCTGTCCATCCGACCAAACTCATCCCCTCTCCCCGTCCCCGATCTGATCCTTGCCACGTGTCCAAATCTGCTCCCTCCCCGAAGTTCGCCGCATCAAGCATGACCACACACATCGATCATGCATGCCGCTGCGCGCCGCATGAACACGCATGCGCGTGACCATGCCGCCTAGCATTCCGTGATACTTTTGCATAATAAGCTCCATCGATGGTCTTCCCTTCATACTTTCCTTATCTATCCAACTCTTTGTCTCGACGTCTAAGCCCCATTCGCCACCATTGCTTGACCGGCCAGGCTCTCTCCCCCCTCCATCTTCAATTTCTTGAACCTACTACACTAGTCCTCCCCTGCTGGCCCCTCCATAATACTTTTCTCGCAGAATCATTCTTTGCTTCCTTTCATTTCCACCATGCCCAAGCCCCCCCGGTTTAGACCACGATGGCTACTGGGAGTACTATCGCAATCTCCGATCAATATATGAACATCAAGCCGAGGGTACAACCTCAACCAATGCTACATACACTAATGCGGCCTCCCCGCCAATCCAATTAAGGAGTAGGGTATTTGTATCACAAAGGAAGCTTCAAATCCTCCCGTTGTTCTAATCGATAAAGTTCCCGTTAGCCCACCCATTTCAAAGTTGAACAAAAAACCCAAAACGATTGGGGATGATCCTTATGGCGATAGTAATCGATGAGGACAATCCTTATGGCGATAGTACTGATGAGGACGATCCTTATGGCGATAGTCCTCTTGAAGAGCCTCTTACTCTAGAAGTGTCTCTACCATCATCTAGTGACACTGAAGATGAAGGTCATGGCTCCAAAGAAGTTCAGGGCCCAACACTCAATGTGCCTAGCATCGTCTCGAATGAAGATGACAACAATACATCTAAAAGAAACTCAAGAGGAGGCTGTTTCCTTAGCCTTTTTTTTTTTACCATTTCCCATTTTGTGTAATCTTCTCCTTAAAATAAGCTTAGAACAAAGGCTTCTTTTGTTCAAATGATTATTTTTATTCACTTATGTACGTCACTTTTTTTTTATTTTCATTATTCATATGTCTAGCCAACAACCGGTTGATTGATCTCTCTCCATCAACCAACTTATTTTCATGCACCTACATTGTCTTATAGTTGTTTTTACACTGAATTATTATTATATTTACAATGAATTTTTTAGTGTAATTTATTTGACTGAGTGATGTAATTTTGGAAATAGCACAAATTTATCTCACTATTTTCAAAAAAAAAAAATTACAAATTTCTTCTATAGATTTTGTTAGAGTATATCGGGATATCTCCGGATATGTTAGATCGTTACCATGTATTCATGCACTGCGATTCAGTCATGTGGACATCCTCTCTTGTAGCTCTCTGAGAGTTGTGATCCTCTCTAGCAATCCCTATATATGTAACTGTGTGTGTTCTCAGGCTAATACATCATCTATTACACCAATTCCATTCTCTTACATGGTATCGCGAGTGTAGTTTTCAATCCCAGGCTACATCTCGCAAATTCGCTGCACCTCGGCCTCCCTTGAGTCCAGCGCGTTAAGCTAGTCGTCCTCCTTGGCGCACCTCCGGGGCGCCCTCGACGGGATCAGCTAGCGCCCGGGAGGTTCTCCGTAACCTTCGCCGGGGGCAGCGCCCCTCCCGGCGGATCCCATTAATCCGCCGCCGTCCTCGCGTCTAGAGGAAGCCACAGCTCGAACGTACCTCGTCACCCGTCATGGATCCTGCCGACGACGACCCGGATCCGCGACGCCGTGGTGGCGGCCGCGTCAACCAGCGGGCGCCGTGACTTGCACCACGACTCCGACATTGGCATCGACTTCACCGGCTTCTTCTCCTCTCTGACCGTCGGCATGGCGAGTTGGCCGGCACCGGGCGCTTGCTTGCGCCCGTAAGCCACGCCCCCGCCTTCCGCATGTCGCCCTTTTGTCGGCTCGTCGTCACCTCCACCGATCGGGACGCCTCCACCGACTTCCTCCCATCGCCGCCTCGCCATGTGCGTACTCGGCCGATCGGCCGGGCGCGCACGCCCACCGGGCTCCGTGATGTTCGTCTCGTCAGATCGCTGCGCGCCTCTTCGCCGAGTATGGAGGGCGGTCAGCGCCGCCTCTTGCGCAAAGCAGCGCGCCGTGGTCTCACCGCCATTGCACCCTCATCGCCGACGACGCCGTCCTCGACTTCATCATGATGTCCTCTTGACCGCATCTTCGACATCGTCATCGACCACGCCCACGGCGCACTTGTGCACGCATGGTCTTCATCAGGCTGATCGAGTTTCTTCGCCATCTTCTCCGAGCTCCGTCGCCGTCATCCGGATCATCGGGCCTTGAGCGGATCGTCCGGGTTAACTCTACGCTTTGTCTAGCACCACCTTGTCACCGCCGCCGCCGCCTCGGCCCTACCCCCCTTCGCCTATTCCCGTGACAACCGCGGGCTGCATCGGCACCTTCTACCCTCCGTTCTTACGCGCTGCGGCGTCATGGCGGCCTTCTCTTCGGTCCCCCAGGAGGCGCCCGGTGGTGCACCCTCCTCGTCCGTATTGGCAACACCGGTGCGTGCCATCATCCACGAGCGTTTCGGGCGTGGCAATCCCGAGTGTCTCGCCTGGCCGGCTCCCCGACTGCATCGACTTCAGCATTGACCCCCTCTTCGATTGCCTCGACGCGTCGCCGTGCCCGGTCCTTGGTGGCTTCCCCTTGCGCTACCATCCACCATGGCGCCCTCTGTGCCCGCGGTTTCCTGTCGGCGGCTCCCTACCCTCAGCAAGCTCGACAGCTCACGTCGACCACGGCTACGCTACGCACGGCATCTTTGACCATGGCTACTCGTCCTCGTGCTCGGCTACGTCGACATCGGCGCAAAGGGCTACCGCCTTGCTTGAGCAACCTCCAGCCACAACATTCACGATGCATCGGCCGCTACGACTGCGGGGGGATGTCAGATCGTTGGCTTTCAACCTCTGGCTTCTTCTCCTTCTCCAGTCTCACCGTCTGCGCCGCTCCCGCTGTGACTGCGGGGGGATGTTAGAGTATATTGGGATATCTCCAGATATGTTAGACTGTGACCATGTATTCATGCACTACTGATTCAGTCATGTGGACATCCTCTCTTGTAGCTCTCTGAGTGGTGATCCCTCTCTAGCACTCCCCTATATGTAACTGTGTGTTCTCAGGCTAATACATCATCTATTACACCAATTCCATTCTCTTACAGATTTGATACATCAGATAAATATATATCAAATTGTTCATAAATTCTTAACAAATTAAAATTATACACACAAGAGATAAGAGAGGAGAGATTGGCACATAAGGAACCGGAGCTGGAAGCTTGGAACCGTGAGCCAGAGGCCTGCAGACCCCGGAGCCAAGGGATGCACCCATGTACAAGTACAAGCTATCGCTCGCTCTGGCTACATCACCAGCGAGAGGTGTCATTGCCACCAGGAAGGAAAAAATTGCACACGTAGTGCCACACGCCAAGTGCGTGCGTGAGTCAATTCCGCAACGCATGGCTCAAAAAATCGCTTGATGACAACAGATAAATCAATCGGTTGATGTATAGCGTTTCTCTTTTTTTTTTGTCAATCGGCCTTTTTTTTATTCACAACAATTCACTTTCCTTTTAAATTAAAGCCTTCTTTTTAAAACTTTTATTTGTTATCACAATGCCTGTCTATTTCTTGCCTGTTGTATTTTTTTCCAACCATTTATTATTTTTTCACTAACATTAGTCGCCCTTTTATTTTCTCAAACCACTATCTCTTTTAATCAAATCTCAACATTATACATTATGAATAGAAAACCACTCATTACATCTTATTATCAAACTCAATTACATATTACTCTTTCTCATTACAAAAACAAAAGGAAATGAAAAGCAACAAAATCAATAGCATAACAATAATTCGCTTATTCCATTTCATTCTTCCTTGCATTTCCACTATTTTATGCCCCATAAGTTATTTCTCCTTCTTTTATCATTCCTTCTCCTGCAAGTATGAGACTAATTTCATGTATGTGCCTCCAATTTGATGTAATAATATTAAAATATGTACAAAACTCACCTTTCCCTCCTTGTTCCATCCTCCGTATCCTCATTATCCCCAAACAACAAATCTATTTTCTGACTTTCATCCATGCATTTTCTAAACTTTTTCTCTGACTTACTTGCTTTTCAGGCAATCCTCATGGCTTTGCCCATGATCAATTTGGCTCGCTAATTTTTTTGTGTTCGATCCACCCTCATCTTCCTCGTAGCTTCCATTTTTCTTCCCTTCTAATCCTACCATGCTCCCTTTACTTTTTTTTTTTTCCTTCTACTTCTCTATCTCTCCCTTTCTTAGTGATGATGTCTAATATCTCCATATATTCTCCATATATATACTCTTATATCCCTTGTTCAGATGCAGCCATTTTAGCGATGCGCTTACCGTCCCCGCCATTTACTCGTTCCCGTGCTCCTAGCTAGGAGCTATTTTGGGAGAAAGAGATGCGCTTTGGTGTGCCTGTCATTTTATCTCGTTCCCTTGCTCCCAGCAGCTATTTTGGGAGAAAGAGTCTTCCAAATACCGCAGGACGCCACATCATGTTTAGCCACAGTTGTCCCTTCTATTGTTAGCTTGTTTGTTCTCGATTTTTCCTTTTATAGGCATGTGTTCTAAAATCTGGTTGGTTCTTTTGGTCTGTCTGTCGCCTAAGGATGATAAAGCAGAACTAAAATTCAACTTTGTTCCCAAAATTCATGTATCTTGTGCCAAAAATGCGATGTAAACTGAGTCTCGTCTAATACAATCTTCTTTGAAATCCATGTAATCTCACTATTCTTTCCATGTACAGCTCTGCTAACCTTGCTCCTGAATAGGTGGTCTTGATAGGTAGGAAATGAGTAACCTTAGTGAGTCAATCCACTATTACCCACATCGAATCATAACCCCTTTGAGTGCGAGGTAATCCAACAGTGAAGTCCATACCAACTTCTTCCCATTTCCATTCAGGTATCTTCATTGGTTGTAACAGTCCTATAGGTCTTTGATGCTCTGCCTTCACTCTCTAACAGGTGTCACATAAGGCTACATACTCTGTCACATCTCTTTTCAATCCATACCACCAATACTTCTCTTTAAGATTTAAGTACATTTTGGTACTTCCAGTGTGTATTGAATAAGCAAACTCATGTGCTTCTTGCAGAATTGCATCATGAATAGCCTTCTCTTCTGACACACATATTCTCTTTCCAAACCATAGACTACCATTCTCATCTAGACTAAAACCTAGTGCCTTCCCAAGCACAATATTCTCTACAATCTCTTTAAGTTTCTCATATTCTACTAAGTGCATCGGCCACAACATTAGCCTTACTGGGGTGATAATGCACTTTCTAAGTCATAATCCTTGATCAACTCTAGTAAGCGGCGTTGATAGAGATTAAGATCTGACTAGGTGAAGATATACTGTAAACTCTTGTGGTTAGTGTAAATATCACTCGTGTGTCCAATCATATAGTGTGTCCTTGAGAGCATGAACAACTGCTGCTAACTCTAAATCATGTGTAGGATAGTTCAATTCATGCTTTCTCAATCGCCTAGATGTATATGCTACAACTCTTCCTTCTTGCATAAGAACACATCCAAGACCCAAACGAGATGCATCACAATAAATAGAAAAAACTCTTACTTAGATCGTGCAATGTCAACACTAGAGATGTTCTCAATCTTTTCTTTAGTTCCTAAAGTTTTCCTAGCACTTATCGGACCACACAAATTTGACATTCTTCTCCCAACAGAGCAGTCATAGGCTTAGCAAGCTTGGAGAATCCTTCTATGAACCTTCTATAGTATCCAGCCAAACCCAAGAAGCTATGAATCTCAATCACACTAGTTGGTGGCTTCCAATTGAAAACATCTCTTACCTTACTTAGATCCACTTTGCTATTCCTCCATTAGAGACAACGTGACCCAAGAAAGAGACTTCCTTCAACCATAATTCACACTTGATTCTCTTAGCATAGAACTCATGTTCTCTCGAGCTTTTGTAAGACTAACCTTAAATGCTTAACATGTTCTTATTCTGTCTTGGAGAATACTAATATATCATCAATGAATAATACCACAAATTCATCCAAGAATTCTATGAACACCTTGCACTACTACCGAAAAAGGAACTTCGGTGGCGGACTTTTTGATGCCGAAAAACCGTGGCGGTCATTTTGATGCCGAAAAAAACGCCATGGAAAATATTAACCGTGGCGGTTATTTAACAAAACCGCCACGGTTAATAATAAAAATAAAATAAAAAAAGAAAAGCCCAACCCTAACCCTAACGGGGCGGGATCCGGGCTCGCGCCGCGGATCCACCGCCGCGGCCCGCTTGGGGGGCGAGCCATCAAGGCCACTGGCCGCCGACCCGCCGGATCCGGGCAGCGGCCGCCGCCCCGCGCCGATCCGAGGGAAGGCGGGGAGGTGGGGAGCCGCGCCCGTCCGGCTCGCCGAGGAAGGTGGGGATCCGGGCGCGCCGCCGCCGGGGGAGGGAGGGCCTCCGTCCCGCCGGATCAGGGGGAAGGTGGGGAGGTGGGGGCCGCGCGAGATCCGGCCGCCGAGGAAGGTGGGAGGAGCCGCGCCCGGTAGGGAGGGGTTGCCGTCCCACCCGCTGCGTTCCCCGCGCCTGAACTTCAGGGCCCACGAAGCGCCCGGCCGCGCCGCCGCCAGGGGAGGGAGGGCCGCCGTCCATGCTGCCCGGCCCCGCACCGCCGAAGCCGCGGCTTGTGCGCCGCCACCGAGAGGGTGGACCGCCGCTCGCGCCGCCGCCCCTCTTGGCGCCGACGGGAGCTCGCGCCCTTGGTAGCCGCGGCGCCGGGCGCCATGGGACGGCATCAAGGCGGCGCCCGGCCCGCCGCAAAGGTTCTATGGAGTAGATCTAGGGAGGGAGGGAGGGAGAGAGTGGAGGGAGGCGAACAGGGGAGGCCGGGGTCGAGACTGGAGAGAGAGAGAGTGGAGTGGAGGGTTTAGGGTTTGTGATATTGTATATATATGGGAGTTGTTGGTGGGTCAATGGGCTGTTGAATTGGGCCCGATTAACCGTGGCGGTTATTTTACAAAAACCGCCACGCGGTTAATCGATTTTCCGCGGGCGGATTTTCCCCGGCCGGTCGGAGGCCATCTATTTTCCGTGGCGGTTTCTTAAATGTCCGCCACGGAAAATAAAAATCCAAACACCATGCAAAATCAATTCTGTAGTAGTGTTGTTCATCATATACATAAAGTAGGCAGGTGCATTGGTCAATCCAAATGACATCACTATATACTCATATAAACCATATCTTGTAGTAAAGGCTATCTTAGGTACCTCGGATGCTCTAATCTTCAATTGGTGATAGCCGAACAAAGATTAATTTTAGAGAACACACAAGCACGTCTCAACCGATTAAATAAGTCATCAATTCTAGGCAAAGGGTACTTGTTCCCGATGGTTACTTCAAGAAGTGATCTATAATCCACACACATTCTTCGAGTACCATCCTTCTTGCCGAATAAAGATAACTCGGTGCACCCCAAGGTGATGAACTAGGATGAATGAAACCTTTCTCTTGCAATTCCTTAATTTGTTTCTTAATTTCATCTAGTTCATTTTCCCTCATTCTATATGGTCTTTTAGCTATGAGTGTAGTTCCGTGTAAAAGCTCAATAAAGAATTCAATGTCTCGGTCGGGTGGCATACGTGGCAAATCATCGGGGAACACATCAGAAATTCATCCACAATAGGATCCTCTTGTTTGTTGTCATCCTTCATCTGCTTCACGGAAGCTTTCTATTGTCCATGCAATGCAACTTCAACACTAACTCTATCTCCCTTTGGTGTCTTCAGTTTGACAACTTTCTCAGGACACTTAACATTAGCCTCATACTTCATCATCCAATTCATTCGCAAGATAAGATCAATCACAGAGGTTCTCAACACAATAGGGTCCACTTCGAACACTAATCCCCTTAAAGAAAGCTGAAATGTAGGGACAAAAGAGATTTGCTTGCATCACCCCACTAGGTGAATTGACTAACATGGTGTTTTTAAGTGCACAAAAAGGGGTGTGCTATGTTGTCTAATGAATGAGTGTGAAATGAAACAATGCGAAACACCCAAATAAAAAGTACAATAGTAGGGACTGAGTTGATGTAGAACATACCAAGCATGACTCCTACGGTGTCTCCTATGCAGCTTTAGCCGACATCTGGTTGACCTTAGCGGTGTGGGGAGGGAGAGCATTGGTCTTCGAAAGGATCGGGCCGGTTTTGTCTCTTAGGGCACCGATAAGCAAAGTGTCCAACATCTCCACATTTATAGTAGGCATTGCTCTTGTTAGGGACACCACTCTTCACGGGAGCATTGTTGGGTGCTCCCCGACGTGGTGCTTGATTGCTAGACTGCTGTTGGAACTGTGGGCATTGGAAGTTGTTCTCGATTCTTCTCCGAAAGTTCTGACCATGATTCCACCGGTTGGGCTATCCTGTGTATCTTTGTTGATAACATTTCGCTGGTTGAAGCGAGGACGAGAACCACTAATCGAAGCCTTATCCTGGAACTTCCTCTTCGTTGCATCAATTATCTTGTGCTCATTGTCCGTCACAATGGCACAGTTCACCAAAGCTTGGAAGTTGGGGTAGGTGTTGGAAACTAACTACAGGTGGAGTCCATCATATAAGCCCTTCAAGAAGCGGGCGCCGCTTGTCAGAATCCTTGGCCACATCACCCTGAGCATAATGTAACTTTTGTGCGAACTTGTCACGGTATTCCGCCACCGACATGGTTCCCTTTGTTTCAGTGATGTGAACTCATCTTGCTTTAATTCCATGAGCCCCTTCAGGTATGTGGTAGGACCTGAAGTTCTCACAAAACTCCTGACTGGGGGTGCATCATCAGGACGACCATACACGTAGGAGTCCCACCAATCTTGAGCGGGTCCTTGAAGTTGGCCAGAAGCATAAAGGACTTTCTCCATATTGTTGCATTGAGCAATGTTGAATTGTTTCTCCACTGTCTTCAGCCAGTCATCAGCATCTACTGGATCAGCAGCATGTGTGAACACAAGAGGTTGTCCCTTCATGAATTCACCATGTTTGTCTCTGACATGAACGGGTGGTGGTCCTCCTGCAGGTTCATTGTCGAGGCGCTGCATCATGGCTTGCATTAGTTGAGCCTGCATACCCTCAGCTGCTCCGTAGTCACATGTGGGACAGTGGTGGTGGTGGATCCACTGGGGCACCCTGACCACGTCCACGACCTCTACATCTGCCACCTCTTGCAGCCATCTGTTATCCAACAATTGTGCAAAAAGTTTAGAGAATTTTCCGAAGTTATATAACTCATATAAGATAAAGAACATTGCTGAAAATTCTGGGTAAGTTTTAGTAACAGCAGCGCTGTATTTCCAACATAACTCGAGCTACAGAATTCCAAAAGATACATAGCTTACATGGATGGAAAGCTTATGAAATTATCTACAATTCATATGTACAACGCTTTCACAGACTGAGACGTTATCCTAGTTAAAAATAGGGTTGAACTGAATCTTTCCTGAATTTCAAACTGCATCGGATCATCATTTTGCAACTACTGTATCTCTCGAACCAAAACTGATAAAAAAGTAATTATAGATTCATTGGAAGTCTACAGAAGTGTAGATGATCCCATAAAATTTTCAGAATTTTTCAACACAGGGTTTATTAGTTAACCAAGAAATAGTACATACTGCTCCAGATTCAGCACAGCAGTAGACAAGACCGCAGCAGATATGATCACAAACCCAACTAGATATGATTTATAGTTAAACATAGGTTCATAACACAAGAGACATGGACATGTCCACTCTCTCACAGCAATCAAGTAAAGATTCCAAATCAACTAGGTTCATCATAACAAGCAACTAAACAAAGAGGTTCACATAACCACAAACTGACACGACTTCGATATAACAACGATTTTATTATTACTAGAGGCATAGTGGCATCTATGGGGCTGAATCCTTCATGGCGATCTTCTTCGCCTTCTTCTTGTAGATGGCAGGCTCTCCAAGTCTAACACATAGTTCATCGATTGTCTTCTGGGCGTCTTTGAGCCTTCTGAGCATCACATAGCTACAGCTTCAAGTCAACCTTCTTCTAGTGTTGTGCCTGAACGTCACATGCTGTAGCAGCAAGAGTGTGATCCTCTGCTGGAGGAGCAAGGACCTGCCACTCTCCATCGGTAGACGTGTGGGAGGAACCTATAGCGATCCTCCTTCTAAGTCTCAAAGCGACGACCATGGTAGTAGAGGTAAGCTTCTTCTGCCGCATCATCCATGCTGTCATAAGCACTGGCTCTGTTGGTTGGATGACCATGAATGGACTCAATCTCATATCCATTGAGAATGTCATTCCAAGCACTGATGGTGATGCTAGACTTCCAGTAGGTCTCCTCCGCTGGGTGAAGATACTCTATGCACTGGTACTTTATGGTGGAGCTCAAATCTGCATAGTAGTGGTCCAGCACATCAGTTAGCAACTTGTGATAGTAGGCTGTCTCAAGTGGCTGCTTGAAGAGAATATTGTGTGTCTAGCCTGTCTCCTCACCCACAACTGGTTCGGTGGGTGCTAGCACAGCTGTAGGCATCAGTGAAGATGTCCACGAGGAGTTGTCTCCTCATCCACAATTCTTGAACCCCAGCTTCTGGCCGACACACTCACCGTGTATCGTGATTAAATGCGTGTGTCGTGGGCCACGCTCCACTGTCCGCCCGGCGGTGACACCGGTTCGTCGACAAGGGGGGCTATCGCGGGCCCATAGATCACGCAACACGGGTCAAAAGGAGAAGCACCCATGTAACATAATTAAAACCATGAGAATTCATGCAACCCAGTTGCGAGGGAAAATCCAGAGACACCAGAATCGGGACCGAGATGGCCTCGCTAGACCTGGTCGCCTGTACCAAGCTACCTCCTGCGTCGTGACAAAAACAGTTCACCGAAGCCACCAAAAATATCAGTACCTCCAGCCCCGGCCTCCAGTATGAGTACCAATACGGCCTGCGTATGTATATCATTCGCAGTGTTTATCTACTTCCGAACCCTGCAACCACTGTAGCACTTTACGAGGGCGCTGTGCCTTGGTGCAACTGTTCCACACAAACCGTACAACTACAAATCCCGGTGCACTAGTCTAGCCATGCGCACATGCCCGACCACAAAGACCACCCGCTGGGGGCATTGACCACGCATCGTGGGGTGCAGGAGCGTGCTAACCGGATACAGAGCGGAAAAGAATGCGATAGGGGGAACGTTCACTCCATCCCACGCAGACAAGCCACCTCGAGCTTGCGAGCGCAAAAAAAATTGCAAGAAGCACTAGATCAAATACAAATGAAACGGGAGCTTGACTGCTAACGCATGGGAGCAAAAGCGATATGAAGAAGCAACGCGTCGCACCAAAGCATGTAACACAAAATATCTAAAACAAATAGTCATATCATAGCGAAAAACCCACACTACACGCATAACCCCTACCACTTAAAACTCAACAAAAAGGTTAAATGGGGTGACCATAAGGATGGAGTTCAACCATACGACCTGACGAACCAAAACTATAAAAATGCTACCTAAAAAAAAAAACTAAACATCACACAAATAATATATCCCACACTCCATGGAATAAGACACCGCATTACCTACTATTATATAATGAGCCTTAACACTTGACACCGCACGGTCGCACTCCCCTTATAACTAAAAACGATGCAAAATAGTCTCAGTCAAGCCGTATGTGGTCTAGCTTTTTAGTAAGCAAAAGTAGTTCTCAACTATGTTGTACAACCCCCAGCCTGTATTGAACCGCCCACCCTAATCAAAAAAGGAAAACAAAGCCAATCCACCGCCCCTCATCCGCCACACCGAAACCAACCACACCGATGCCCAGCAAGTGCCTCCCGTGCCACAACAAAAACCCACCGCAATTTCATCGTGCACCAAAGAGACACCATGCGCTAAACACCACCACACAAGATGCCACCATAGACAACCCCCCACCCCCCGCCCCCCCGCACTCGCTATCCCAAGACAATACACCCTCCCCTAACGCCACCTACTCCCAAAAACACACACCCCAACACGACACCCTTCAGTGCCTATTAAAAAATGTCACTTGTCGCCATATGACTCTGTTCATGTAGCACGATCAATGCAAATGATCGAATCCAAACGCCCGCCCCACCGAAGCTTACTAAGGGGGGCATATTTTTATAAATTTAGGCAGGTAATTTATAATTTTTAACATGACCACATTCTAATGTTCAACATATAAACTACTTACTTCCAAAAACATAAAATGCCAGCTACGCTTAGCAACCAAACTCGGACATCAGCTTAGACTCACCCAACACACCCCGCGCAATAGAAGAGTGACCGCACGGATTGTTTTTTTTTTTAATTAAAAGAAACAACATCTACCAACCGACACCCTCAAATTCAACCGGTGCACGTAACGCCACGCCAACCCTAGCCGCCAACCACCCATGTGTGGGCTCCGTAGTAGGCCCCACAAATACAACAACCTTGTCCCTGTCCCCCAAGCACACACACGTACACCATCTTGCCCCTATAAATAGATGACTTTGGCCCCCAACATGGGCCACAAACTTGCCCCCCACGGGACAGCCGCATAAAAAAACATAACCACATCCCCTTCGCCATCAAGCCTCGTTTCAAGCGATGGCCATGTCGGTCACAAGCAATGGCGGGTCCACCTCCCCGTGAGCTGCCCGCCCCTCAACAATGCAGCCGCAAGTGCCCCGCCACGCTTTCCCCAGTCGCGGTGACAAAGATCCAAAGGAACTTTTTTGCCTTGCTCGACTAGGCCATTGAGCTGTGCAACATCAGGCGAGCCAACTCCGCCGGCGGATCGTTGAGGACCTGAACACGCTGATCTCCATGCCTCGAGGCAAGTTTCTCAGAACACACAAAAAAGTCTGCTTCGTGAAAACCACTAAAGATCAGTGCGAATAAAATGCACATCTTCAACAGCTTGCCTCTAAACTTGCTGTGTGCAGACTGAATGCCTAGCCATGTGTACCACGCAAGGACTCCAGTTGCACCCGTTCAGACCCCAGGATCCGCGGCCACTTCAAGCCAGTTTAGGGGTGTCATCGACCAGTTCTCCCAACAAGGATCTCAAACTGCCCCTGTTGCAAACCTAGAGCCGCCATGCCTACCAAGTTGTTCCAGGTCACGTCACACTGCCCCCCCTGCACCCTTCTTCGCCTTTTTTCACCGTGCTTGATCACGTGTATTTGATTTCTTGTCGCACCATATGATTATTATTCGTGTTCTAATTCAGGATCTCCTTAACAGCCCTTAGTTTAACGATTTCGAGCACAACACGCCTGTGCCGCCCACTTATGACCGCGTAGGAGCATCTTTCCTCAAGATGTTCCAGAGACCGGTGAAGGCATTCACAGTAATCTTGCACACAAAAATCGGCTGAATCCCCTCTTGGCTCATATAGAAAAAAGACAACCAACTTCTCGCCAACTTTAATTGACCATGCACAGGCCCTACCCCGTGGCTTTGGAGACAACATACACAACTTGCTTATGCCCACAGTCTAGCTCGTCGGTGCCACCAACGTCCCCTATGTGGTTGGGTCCATGATATCAGTGGTCGCCTCTTCTTCACCAACGGCTGGGAGCATTTTGTCATCGCCGAGCGTATTCAACCCGACGACTATGCCTTGTCGTCGTCGACGGCCCACACAAAATCTCCATGCGACTCTATGTCTACAGTGGCCTCGAAAAACCATTGAGCGACCAAGTCCCGCTGGCGTTGATCCCGACCTGGCTCCTCGACGGTATCAACGTTCACAGTGTCGTATTTTACCTGCACTTCCTCCGTCCCCTACCCGTCTCCTTCATTCTTTACAATTTTTGTACCTTGTTGCAGTGCCCTCCCACATCCTTGAATGGACTTCGAGCTCAGCCCCAAGCTCTCGATGACACCTGCCATCATGCAACAACTAGCTAACGCGTGGGCCACCCGTAGCTGCAACACACCGCTCTACACATGCAAGGTCATGAAGAGCCACGTCACCAAGACCTGCCTAGAGAACTCCATCAGCTACCATAAATAAAAAGCTTAGCACAAACTACTTGCACTTGGCTAGTACCACTACCACTTCCAACTAGGGGCTCTACCACCAAAAATAGCCCCCTGCTAACCTATCAAAACAGCAACCACTATGCCTAGCTTTCTACTTCCTGTTTGCTCAGTTCGTACGTGCCAGCGTTTACTTTGTGCCACTGTACCCCCAATATGTAACAACTCGGCACGGCATCCTACCAGTCATCCCCAATATTATTATTTAATAATTTGCCTTAACTACAGGCTTGTTCAGACAAACGCTCCTGCAAGGCGCACATCTGAGATCCTGTCCGTCTGACCAGTAATTAAAAGCATGCAAGTATCATCACACCTCCCCAGTGGGACAAAATTGTAATGCGAGGCAGCCATGAACATATAAAAAAGTCACGTTTGCAAAATCTACGAATACTCACCGCAGCCTCCTACTCGAGCCCCTAGGGGATTGGGCCAAAATAATTGGATGCAACTAAACATGCCCACACATACCGAACGAAATAAAAATGCTAGCACTTCCCACCCGTTCTCACAAAAAATTCACAACGTTGGTATGTACCAAGCTCCTGCCCAAAAATCAACATCTCTAACACCACTCTCCCGCCCTAATATTTCAAAAACTCATCTAGATCCATCAACAGGATCACGCCCAGCACACGTGTCTTGCGAGGACAAGTTGGTAAATGCGACCGACCACCATTATAAATAAGCCTCATCACACACCAACGCTCATCATTCCTCTTTTTCCCACACCCCAAGCCCTAGTCTTCTATAACAAAATGGAGCACTCCAATCCAATAACACCACCGAAGCCTTGTCACCCTATGCCACCAAGTCCATGCCTTGAAACCTTCCTCACGCCAAACCAGATTGCTCCAACCCTTCCGCGCCACTTTGCGGCCCTAACAGGGTCAGTAACGCCACCATAAAGTAGTTGATCGACAAGCCCAAGGAACCCTTACACATGGGCCGATTGTGGTTGTCGTACCCTCGTGTACATGGGTTAGTCGCCCGCCTCCCCCAACCACCACCAATTTTGTCATCTATCTCCTCCGAATTCACATCCAACCTCATACATGCAGGTCCAAATTTGTGGCCTCATACGCACAATGGAGCAAGAAGAGGACAAAATGATTTCTCCTGCCTATGTCACACGGGCTCAAGTAGCGTAAAGGGTCTTCTATGTTGTGGTGCCCGGAATGACCTAGACACCGGTGCCACAAAGCCGATGGTGGGTGTGGTGGAGACTGTGCATGGGGAGAAGGTGGCGCCAAGGGGTACAGCTCACCATTGTTGTTGTTACATCGGAGAATCTCCGCCGCGTGAGGGGGTCCTTAATAGAAACCAAGGGATCAAACTCAACAGAAACATTATTATCACAAGTAAGAGATCGAACTCGAAATAAGCCCCGCGATGGCGACCGGAAGGACAACACCATTGCCGACAATTAATAGGAGTAAGGTAGGGGATGGGTTGAACAAAAGAGAGAGATTACCAAAGGACGAGGACATATGGGAAGAAGCCCTCATTGCCGAAGTACCATTCGGGCGGTTCTGGGGCCGAACAAATGGGTACGCTGCAATTCACTAGAGCGAAAGCATTGTGCCTGGTAATTCTAGACGCCGTGAGGTTGAGAGCCGTAGGCCACGCCGTCGATGAAGATCCAGAGGTGGTGGAGGGGCGGTGAAGTACGCCTGGTTGGGCTATGTACCGGGCGGGGGCTAAGGGATACCTAAGCCGGGTGCAGAATGGCATCTCGCAGGCCTGAACCATGCCCGCTCCATGGGTTCAGGCCTACGGCCCAACCCCCGGGCCGGGCGTGGTTATTGCTGGTGCACCCGCCCCACACTTCTTGACGCCGCGACGGTGGAGTTGCGGGCAGCGCTCAAAGCCGCGGAGGCCGGCCACGAGCCGCTGGAGGCACCCGGGTACCAAAAGAGTCATCGCCGATGTCGAGGTAGATCGGGCGGGAGGATCCGGGACTGTGAGCCCACCGCGCGCCCTCCGCTGAGCCGTCTCCAACGGAGATCATGAGGGCGTGTTGTTTCTCCTGTCTTGGCGTGCTCCGTGTCATATTGTTCTTCCAAAGCTAGCAGAGCAGCACAGAGAGGAAGGTGTGCGGCGTGTTGCTTGGCGGTGATAATCGAACGGTGAACGATTTCTGGAGGAGAGGCCGTGGAGCATGTTGAGGACCCAGGAGGTCTCATGCTCGGGTTGACCCATCGCCACACAAAGCATCGGCGAGGCACTTGAGTTTGCCGATATACGCCTTGATGTCCTTGTCGCCCGGGATCATGGTCTGCGGAATTCTTTCGAGGTAGACGACACGATGCATCTTGTCGTCGGAACTGATCACGGAGAGCGCATCTCCGATGTCATAGGCGGATGCCTTGGGTCATGGCGGATGATGGAGCGAACATCCTTGGAGATGGTGCTTTAGAGTCACCGAGAATGCACTGGTTGATCATAACCTAATTAGGATCACGACGATTTGCGAGTGTAGGTGGTGTGGTGAGGTGGCGCCTATGAAGGTGGTCACCGACAGCCCCAGCCTTGCCCTTGCCCGTATGCCCACATCTGGCACGCATGGCATATTGTACTC
>JADLZK010010829.1:0-32126 GCA_015847255.1 Hyparrhenia diplandra | reverse complement strand
AAGTGTATAGCTAAATCCAGAGTGGCTAAAACTAGATTAAAAGAGAGGTAAGGAGTTCTATTAGGAAGGTCTTGTTCTCACTTCAAGTAAATCATTTGCACATTGTTCTTAAGAGGGGTTGTCATGAAGAAACTCTTAATAAAGGGAATCTACGCTAACAACGCAGGGGGCTCCTACGATTTCTATAAACGGGGCAGGCGTGACAAAGGACTCAATGGCGCTGTCACCACCACGATCAGCCTTAACAAGTGTCTTCACCCCGGCCTATAGAAGGTATTCGTAATAAGCTAGTCAATCTAAGCACCACGCTTACATTAATCTAACAACTTCAACTCAAGAGCAACCAAGAATCAAAGTAATCTTATCAAAGAAATACGAACCTTAAGAACAATAGAGACAATACCACTTACTCGAATGGAAGTCGAACAATCCACAAGATCTCGAGTTGCGCTCCAATGGCACCAACTCCGGAGGAAGAAGAAGATGGAGGCGCCGACGGCTCGGGCCTTCCTTCAACTCCGCCTCAACCGCGCTCTAATTCTCTCAACTTGAAGCTCTACTCTCAACTCTAATCTAGGGCTTCTAGTTCTACATCTTGTCTAATCTTCTACTTCTAGTTCTTGAACTAGAGCTAAGGCCGTCGACTAGAGCCGGATCCGATCGATATGATGATGAGTTGATCTCGGATGCTTGAAGCCGTGGGCCTAGGGGGTCTATATATATGGGTCTTCTTATGTCTCTTCAAATTTCAAAGAAACAATATGGTACTAATCTTCATGGGCCTTGACAATGAACGATGACCATTGGATCAAACCGACATTATACGACCGGTTTTAGATTGCGTCTTAGAGGCGGTGGAGGAAGCTTCCCGGGAGACGGGGGGCAACTTGGCGCCAAGCCGGGCCCGATCGGCCGGTTATTGGACGATCGGCCCAGGTGGGTCCCACCGCCCGCGATGCGTCGTGGGCTTCGGAGTCTTCTAGATGATGTTTTCTTCGGTGTCAAGTTTCGTTCACGCCGGAGTAATCCGGAGCCTTCTAGACTTGTTTTGGAGTTGGATTGCGCTATGCTATGACACATCAATTCTCGCTGCTTTTTACTCGTTAAGTCCCTCGCAAATCACAACTTTACCAAAACTCATGGAAATCATTAGTAGAAACCCCTAATAAGGTTATCTAATTATATTTTAGTCCTTTTCCATGTTTAGTTGATAATTAAAAGTATGCATTAACAAGTGTCAACAGACGCTTGGTGGAACCGGTAGTCGATCCGATCCGAGCTTGGCGAGGGCGCCGGCGTCATTTGTTGAGGTGGCGGTGAATGGGTTGACCTCGAGCCCGTGGAAGTGCTCCTCGAGCTCGCTGGACCTTCACGATGGTACGCGATCATCTTCGGTTGACGCTAGCCGACTTCCTTCATGACTTGGTTCTTCACGAGCCGGAATCGCCCCTGACCTCGAGGTGTCGGACGCCGAGCTCAGGTCGCGCTGATGCGCAAGCCATTCACCGTATTCGTGCTCGGCCACGTTATTGGACGCAGGAAGTGCGGCGGATCGAAAGTACTTCATCGCACCTTGTTCGGGGGAGATGAAGACGCGAGCCCGGCGCCGGCGCCGCACTTCTTCATGGATCCGTCGGAAGTACGGCCGTCCAAGATTCGATGTCGCCGGGTCCGGGCGGTCGCCGACCTCGGGCCACTCCGCAACGAAGTCCGCCAGGGCCCGAGACTTTATGGCGCCTCTCGAGCCGTAGGTGATGTCGGCCCACATGAGCTCAATAGCCCACTTGGCCATGCGGCCCGTGAACTCCTGGGGCTACTGATGACCTCGCCAAGGGGAACTTGGAGACGACCTTGACCCCTCCTGGGAGTCGGCGTAGTGCCCGAGCTTGCGCCGGTGATTAGCAACGCGTACAACGCCAGCTTTTCGAAAGCCGCGTGTAACGGGTTTTGTGTCGGTGAGGACTTCACCGATGAAGTATACCGGCGCCGCATACCTTGAGCGCATGCCCTTCCTCTTCTCTTTCGACGACGAAGCGCGTGCTCACCACCTTCGAGGTGGCCGAGATGTGGAGGACCGCTCGTTAGGCGCAGCGCGCGACGAGCACGGTGGGTTGGCGAGAGTTGCTTCGGGCCGAAGTCAAGAGCTTGCCGGGCTTCGTTGGTCCAGCAAAGCGCCTCGACTTCTTCAGCCAGCCTTGTAGAGCGGAGGCTCCATTCCCGAGTCGAGCTATGAAGTTTACTCAACGCGCGAGGCACCCCGTGAGTCGCCGCACGCACTTGACATTCTTAATCGCCCCATGTTCGTGATGGCGGTGATTTTTTTCCCGGTTGGCCTCGATGCCGCTGCGGAGACGATGAAGCCAAGGCTTCCCTCGCGGACCCCGAAAACACACTTTTCGTGGTTGAGCTTGACTCCAAACTCGCGGAGTTTGGCGAAGACCTTTTCGAGGTCGTGGATGAGCTCTTTTCGAAGCGCTTTGTCTTGACAACGATGTCGCCGACGTATGCTTCTACGAGCTTTCCGAGGAGCTCTTTGAAGACTTTTCGCATACACCTTTTGGAAGGTGGCGCCAAATAAGCTTCAAACCGAAGGGCATTGTTACGTAATGTAATGCACCAAACGGAGTGATGAAGGAGGTGGCGAGCCGATCGAGCTCGCTCATCGCGATCTGGTGGTAGCCGGAGTAGGCGCCAAGAAAATAGAGTGTCTCGCACCCGAGGTGGAGTCAACAATTTGGTCGATGCGCAAAGGAAACGGATCCTTTGGGCATGCCTTGTTGAGACCCGTAGTCAACACACATTCTCCATTTCCCATTCTTCTTCTTAACTAGTACAGGGTTAGCTATCCACTCGGGATGATACACCTCCTGATAAACTTAGCGGCTAAGAGCTTATCTATCTCCTTGGCGATTGCCCGGGCGCCGATCGTCATCGAAACGCCTAAGCCTTCGCTTCACCGCCGAGAGCCGGGTTTGATGTTCAAGGAGTGCCGGTGACTTCCCTCGAATGCCCGGCATATCCGAGGCCCTCCATGCGAAATACGCCGAGGTTCGCACGGAGGAAGTCGACGAGCTCGCTTTCCTATTTGGGGTGAGCTCGCACCCACGGAGAGGGTGCGTCCGTCCTTGTCGACCGTGACCCTCCTTTGGCGCCCTTCTCGGCTCCAAAGGTGCCCGCAACCTTCTCGAGCTCGATGGGTGCGCTCGTGCTCGCCACCTCCCAAAGCTCGATGGATGAGCTCGTCGCCTTCCTCTTGAGCTCGGGAGTCCTCGGCGCCGCCCAGGCCGCCATCTTGGGCAGCATCCGCCGATCTCGACGGTAGCGTCGTACAGATCGACGGCGGCGGCCCGCAGCCGAATGCGTGCTCGAAGGTGGAGTCGACGGTGATGACCCCTCGACCGGAGGATCTTGAGCTTGAGGTAGGTGTAGTTGGGGACGGGCATGAACTTCTCATAGCACGGCCGCCCAAAGAGACGTGGTAGGCGTTCTTGAACGGAGCACCTCGAACGTGAGGACCTCCTTGTGGAAGTTGTCCGGGGTGCCAAGGTGACGGGAGGTCGATCCGCCCGAAGCGGAGCATTCGCTCGCACACCACGCCGGGATCGGTTCCGCGATGGGCGGAGTCGTGCCTTGGGATGCCAAGGGCTTGAGCGCGTGGATGTAGAGGAGGTTGAGGCCGCCGCCGCCGCCCATTAGCACCTTGCCGGGCGCATGGTGCCGGCGATGGGGTCGACGACGCGGGTACCTCCCCTGAACGGGATGTGTCGTGGGTGATCCGCCTTGTCGAATGTGATCGCCGAGCTCACCCACTTGAGGTAGGCGGGCGTTGCGGGCTCTGGTGAAGAGGACCTCGCGGCGGGTGAGCTTTTGGCGACGCTTGGACTCATAGCCGGGGCTCCCCGAGACCACGCTGGACGGCGCCGTCCTCGATGTAGATGTCGCCGTCGAACTCGTCGGGGGCCGCCTTGGCGTCTTTGTCGCCGCCGCCCTTGCCTCCTCCCCGCAGCGTGCCCATCATCACGTGTTTCTTCATGAGGCGGCCTTCTTCATCTTTGTGCTTGACCGGGCCCTCGTGATGCGGGCACGGTGCCTCGAGCATCTTGTCGGTGCTCTTTGGGCACGGTTCGTGCCACCCTTTGGGGCCGGCCTTGCGGCTTGTCCGCCCACGCGACAACCGTCGTCGTCGCCGCCGCCATCGCGACGCTTGTTCTTCTTGTTCTTCTTCTTGCGAGCGGGAGCGGATCCTCGGCGGCGACGCTGCCGCCGCCTTGGGCCTGCCCTTGCCCGTGGCCGCGGAGACGGCGTCCTCTCCCTCGGCATGGCGGGTGGCGAGGTCGAGAGCTCCTTCACGGTCTTGGGCTTCGGGACGCCGAGCTCGTGGATGAGGGTCTCGCAAGTGGTGCCAACGTGAAGGCGGTGATGACCTCGGAGTCGGAGGCCTCGGAGAGGTTGTTGCGCAGCTTGGAGAAGCGCCCGATGTAGTCGCCAGCGAGCCCTCCCCTTCTTCCGCGTTTGCACCCTCGGAGGTCCCACGCCGTGCTCGGCCTGGTGTAGGTGCCCTGAAAGTTGCCGACGAAGACGCCGCTACAGGTCCTCCCGCTTGGATGATGGTGCCCTCCGAGGTGCTCAAGCCACGACCGCGCGGAATCACGCAAGGTAAAGTGGAGGTTGCGGATGATGAAGTAGTCGTTGTCGGTGCCCCTAGTCCGCGGCCGAGGCGGTAATCCTCGAGCCGTGGCGGGGTCGGTCTCCCCATTGTACTTCGCACCGAGGTCGGGGCCGAAACGAGAAGGAAATGGGGCGCCGTGGATGCGTGAGCCGAACGCCCTCGGCCTTCTTGAGCTCGAGCTCGAGGACCCGGCGGTCTCGCTTGGGAGATTCGCCGCGTGTGGCGCACCGGCAGGGGGCGCTGCGGCTCTTGTCTTCTTATGCTCGTGGCGCCCACCGCGTCGCTTGTTTGTAGGTGCGAGGGCGCTTCTCGTGGTCGCCGCGGTGGTACTTGTTGTCATCCCGGGACGCTCTTTTCGCCCGAGCCTCCGCTTGCGCCGGGCGTTGATGGTGTCCACGGCGTCGCGGTTCTCGCCCGACTCGTCGCCGGCGCGCCGGCGGACCTCGGATGCGAGGAGGCCTCATGCTCCTCCGGTCGGCCGGTCTGCGACCGAGCTCGCCGCTGCGCGGAGCGCCCTGCCGAGAGCCTCTGAGTTGCTCGTGGGTCCCGCGTGCCCTCGGGTCCCTGGGGGCCGGGCAGAGCAAACGAACAGGCCGCCAGTTTACGGGATGCTCTCCCGAACACCGGGGAGCTATTCCGGCCCCTCGTCCCGTTGATGCGGTCGTGGACATCGCGAGCTCGAGCTCGTGTGCGACATGCCGCCTCCCCCCGCCCGGCAAGGAGGGCTTCGCTTTGGGCGCCAGCGCGCCGAGCTCGGAGCTCGTCCACCGGGCCTTGACGCGGTCGATCGGAGGCTCGCGCCGGCTGCGGCGGCGAGCCCCCGAGGCGTGTGTTCGGGAGGCGTCGCCGAGCGGACCTTTCCACCGCACCCTCGGGTGTCGCACTGTAGCAATCGATGTGGGGGTCGCAGCCCATGAGGCTCATCTGCCGGAGGGCGAGCTCGAGCTCGTGGATTCTGGTCTCGCCGGCTCGCCGCCCCAAAGAGTGGTAGGCCCGGCCGCCCGTCGGGGTACATCCCGGTGTAGGCCGCCGAGGAACTCGTCGACCGACAACGCCTTCTCCGGCGAGCCGTAGGACGACGTTGGCGGAGAAGGTCACACCGCGAACATAGCTCGTAGGCTCGCATCCCGTGATGTTCGTGAGCAGGTCCTTGATGAGGACAAAGAAGCGATCCGCCGCGCGCGATGGGGCTGATCGGTGCGAAGGGTTGTCCCGCCCCATGCTCGCCGGGACGGAGTCGGTGGGCGCCGAGGCGGTCGGGAATGTCCTCGCGCCGCATCGGGCGCGGGCGACAGCCCGGGTGAGGGATCGCCCGCTCGCAGTGAGAAGTCGATGGTGCCGGCACATCGCTAGCGCCGCGGCCGCCGTGTGAAAGGTAGGAAGCCATCGGCGAAGAAACGCCGCACTAGCGCTACCGCTACCGGGCGCCAACCGTCGTGGGTCTAGTACCACCGCCACAAGTAATCTCTCTCGCTAATGCGTGCTCCGATGGCCTAGCTCTAGAGACAATGACACGGGATTTATACGGGGTTCGGGGCAAATCGCGCTTGCCTCCCTAGTCCAAAGGTGTGGTCACTATCCGAGCTCAAATGCTCATACCGGCTCAAAGACAAGCAAGGCGAGAGAGGGAGAGGGCTCCCAAGTCTCTATGATTGAGGCTAATGCCAATATCGCGTGGGTGTTGTCTTTGTTGAGAGTGAACCTTGTTGTTACGCCTCAACCCGCAGGCCTACCTCCCCGCTTTTATAGTTGTAAGGGGGTAGGGAACATGAGCTCCCCCTTGGGTTGAGGACTTGGAGAAACGAGGACGTACGTACAGGGTAGTAGATATGTGGAAGAGCTCTCGGTCCGAGCTCTGGCGCGGACGAGCTCCTTCGAGCTCTTGAGTGCCTTGGGTGTTGAAATTGGTCGTCGTCGTGCGCTGGAATCGCGGTTTGGACGGTGGTCGGTGTCGCCCGCCTCTAATCACAGCTTGGAAGACGTCTTCTGGTATGGGGGCGCCCATACCGCACCCGTATGTACCCGCATGGCACTGTAGCGGGGCTGTTGGAGCCGACGGGGTATGGCGAGGTGGCCGAATGACCTCTCCCTATAGCTGTAGCTCTACGTGGCTACAGTACTCGTTAGGGAGTGGTTGAGCTTGTCAGGGAGTTGTTGGCCAACTCCCGTACCCGCAGGCTTCTTTGAGAAGACAGGCGGATGAGCTCTCGGCAGTCGTCGTCGTGAGGCTCGTCGCGAGGAAGCTCGAGCGAGGCGGAAAGAGGTCCCGGGATGAGGTCGAGCGCGTTGAAGATAGGGGAGCTCGTCGTCGAGAGACTTCGAGCAGAGCGGAACGATGGATCTCCGTTCGAGGAGCTCATTTGTGAGAGCCCGAGCGAGGCGGAGGCTTGTCCTTGCGTGGAGAGCTCATGTGTGATGGAGACTTCATGTGCCACAGTAGGATGTCTTGCCTTTCTCGCGATCGGGGTTCGGGATTATGTTTGGGCTGAGAGCTCGCTCATTGGTATCCCAAATATCGATCCCCCACAAGAAGAGCTTTGTAATGACTATGGCATTAAGCATGAATTCTCACCCACATACACACCACAATCAAATGGCCTAGTTGAGAGGAAGAATAGGACTCTCATGGATATGGCAAGGTCAATGCTTAGTGAATATGATGTGAGTCAATCATTTTGGGCCGAAGCAATCAACACCGCATGCTACTACATCAACCGATTGTATTGTCATCCAATGATGGGCATGACACCATATGAGCTATTGAATGGAAGAAAGCCAAGCATTGCTTACTTTAGAGTCTTTGGTTGCAAATGCTACATATTGAAGAAAGGCACTAGATTGGGCAAGTTTGACAAGAAATGTGATGAGGGCTTCTTGCTTGGTTATTCCACTACAAGCAAAGCATATAGAGTGTGGAATAGCACTAGTGGTCAACTTGAGGAAGTGCATGATGTTGAGTTTGATGAAACCAATGGATCTCAAGATGAAGAAGAAAATCACAATGATGTTGGTGGAACTCAATTGGTAGATGCAATGAAGAACATGGACATTGGGCACATCAAGCCAACTCAAGTGATTGATGTTGATGATGACAAAGATCAAGTGCTCTCATCTCCAATGGGTCAAGCTAGTGGTTCTCAAGTGCAAGATCAACAAGCTAGTACGTCTTCTCAAGTGCAAGGCACATCAAGTGATCAACCAAGTTCAAGCAATCAACTATCAATACTCCAAAATACAAGTGTTGCTAGAGATCACCCAATTGATCAAATTGTTGGTGACATTGCAAGTGGAGTACAAACAAGAGGAAGGCTTGCGGCATTTTGTGAGCACTTTGCATTTGTGTCACAAGAAGAGCCGGAGAAGATTGATGATGCCATGAAAGATGAAGAATGGGTATTGGCAATGCAAGAGGAGCTAAACAACTTTGAAAGAAATGAAGTATGGGAGTTGGTGGAAAGGCCAACCAACTATAATGTCATTGGAACCAAGTGGGTGTTCAAAAACAAGCAAGATCAAGATGGCATTGTGGTTAGAAACAAAGCAAGACTAGTTGCAAAAGGCTACACTCAAGTTGAGGGTCTTGACTTTGGTGAAACATATGCTCCGGTGGCAAGGTTAGAGGCAATTAGAATCTTATTAGCCTATGCATGTGCCCATGACATCAAGCTATACCAAATGGATGTGAAAAGTGCATTTCTCAATGGCTTCATCAATGAGCTTGTATATGTTGAGCAACCTCCCGGTTTTGAAGACTATCACAAGCCTAATCATGTGTACAAGTTGAAGAAGGCATTGTATGGCTTGAAGCAAGCACCTAGAGCATGGTATGAGAGGTTGAGAGACTTCTTACTCAAGAAAGGCTTCAAGATGGGGAAGGCCGACACTACTCTCTTCACCAAGAAGATTGGCAAGGATTTGTTCATCATGCAAATATATGTGGATGATATCATATTTGGGTCAACAAATCAAGCATATTGTGAAGAGTTTGCTAAAATGATGGCCAAAGGGTTTGAAATGTCTATGCTTGGAGAGCTCACTTATTTCCTTGGACTTCAAATCAAGCAACTCAAGAATGGTACATTCATTAGCCAAGGCAAATACATAAGAGACATGATCAAGAAGTTTGACATGCAAGATGCAAAAGGCATAACTACACCAATGGGTACAAGTGGCACCTTGGATCAAGATCTCAAAGGCAACATGGTTGATCAAAAGCTATTTCGGTCATTGATTTGAAGCCTACTATATGTGACCGCATCAAGACCGGATGTCATGTTTAGTGTATGTTTGTGTGCAAGATTGCAATCCTCACCAAGAGAGAGTCATTACAAGGCCGCAAAAAGAATATTGAGGTATTTGAAGCATACACAAGATGTTGGCTTGTGGTATCCTAAGGGGTATAGTTTTGAGATTGTTGGATATTCGGACTCCGACTATGGTGGTTGCAAGATCAATAGAAGAAGCACTAGTGGGACTTGTCAATTCCTTGGAAGATCTCTTGTGTCATGGTCCTCTAAGAAGCAAACAAGTGTAACACTCTCTACCGCCGAAGCCGAATATGTTAGTGCGGGGAGTTGTTGTTGTCAACTACTTTGGATGAGGTCCACATTGAAGGATTATGGTTTTGACTTCAACAAAGTACCCTTTGTATTGTGATAATGAGAGTGCTTGCAAGATGACTCAAAATCCGGTGCAACATACAAGAACCAAGCACATTGATATAAGGCACCATTTCATTAGAGAGCATCAACAACAAGGAGATATTGCAATCCATCCAATTGGTACCGAAGATCAACTTGCCGATATATTCACCAAGCCACTTGATGAGAAGAGATTTTGCAAGCTTAGAAATGAATTGAATATTCTTGACTTCTCCAATATGAGTTGAATGCACCCCACATATGTGACATGCCTCTCCACCGAGCCAAGCAAAGGTGAAATTGTTTGACATGTCATCATAATATCTAAGGACTTGTTAGAACATTTAGACATACAACTTGTTCCTTAGGTTGCATTCATGGAAAAGCAATGAATTTCAATGTATATATGCCATCACTATTGCTCTTTATGCTTGATTGATCTAGTGATGACATATGACATGCTTGTGGGCTTGCAATCTCAAGTGTTGAATTTGGATATATTATCAAATATGTGATTCAACATAGACATGATAACCCTTTCATGAGGTGTGAAGAAGCGTGTCTTTGGTTCAAACCGAATTACATGTATGGCAAGCTATCCAAATTTGACCAAATTTAAAAACTAATATTTCCAATATCAAAAGAACCCGATCAATCCTTTTATGTCAATTGTTGACAAAGGGGGAGAGATTAGTGCATAAAGTTTAGAAAAGATTAGAAGGGGATTAAAATTTTTTTTGAAAGCACACAAGTAGGGGGAGCAAGCTCATAAGCCATTTGTTGCATTTGTTTGTGCACTAACATATGACTTGCTCTTGCACATGTATTTAAATTCCATATATACATGCTTGTGTGATGTATGCTAGTGGTACTTTGATTGATGATTGATCATCTAGCATGCTTAGGTGGTATCTAGATATTTTGATTTCCGCTCTAAATTCAAGTACCTATGCTTATAATATGATCTCACGAGGTATCTTGAGTTTTTGATGAAATATCTAGTTATCCATGATGCTTGTATGGTGAGAAAGGCACAACTCGATTGGTATCACGCTTCAAAGGTCCATTCTTTCACCTTAAGCATCATTTTGGTAACATGGCTCACTCTCTAATTTTAATATTCATACATGTATGCAAAGCCTATACCAAACTCTAGGCATACCTGTAGGGGGAGCTCATGCTACCAAAACCGAATTTATTATGTTTGTCCAATCCTATGATTGTAAGCAAAATGCTTGGACAACCATGATAGGTTCAAAAACCCTTAATCATAAAATCTTTATGCGGGTTGTCACCAATTACCAAAAAGGGGGAGATTGAAGATCTCTAGATTGGTTTTGGCTAATTGATGACATCCTTAGGACTAATCTCTCTATGCTAAGTGTTGATTTAGTTGGAGATTGGTCAAGCCGAGGATTATGCACGGTGGTCATGGTGGATGGGTCGAGATGATCCAAATGTTGATCAAGTGCATGACATGGCGTGTTTCGAGGATCAAAATGGGCTCAAGGCAAAGGTATATCATAGGGCCATTTTGATTTTACACTCAAGACACCATAGAGGGTGTGAGTGATTATAGGATCGATAAGCCGTCTATAAAGAGGGGAAAACTATCGTACATATCGGTCCTCATGTGCCTCTAGGTTCAAAATCATTTGCATGCATTCTAACCTAGAGAGCTAACTCCGTACTTGATGGAAAATGTTTTCAAAATGCTAACACATGGTGTCGGGGTGTTCTTCGACGTGTCGGCAACAAGAATCAAGTGACGGAAGTTGGTTTGGAGCAAAGGCGAAGGAACGACGACGAAACGACGGAATTTCGCGGCTTCGAGGCGGTGACCGGACTCACTGACCGGAAGCTGGAAAATCCGACCGGACGCCCCGGTGCGCGGGTCCGGTCAGAATTCCAGAGAGCATGTTTCTCGGTCGGTGGTCGACGGTTGACCGGACGCACCGACCGGAAGCATCCGGTCGCGACCGGAAGCTGGACCGGTCGCTCGACCGGACGCACTCGCGGGCTCGGTTTGTCGGTCAGGTGGGGTTTGTCGGTTGTGACCGGACCCACCGACCGGACTCACTGGTGAGTCCGGTCAGTGCGTCCGGTCAGGCTGATTTGTGCGTGGTTTGCACCCCAACGGCCACATTTCGTGGTGGGGGGTATTTATACCCCTTTGGCCGGCTTGTAGAGGTCTCTTGGTCATTTTGAATCAATCCAAACACCTCTAGAGCTGAGCATACTCCCTCCTCCTCACTCCTTTGCTTGAGAGCATCCATTCTAGTGAGTTGAGGTGATTCAAGTGCACTTGCTTTGATCTTTGCATCTAGTGGCACTTGTGGATCGTTGTGAGCCGGTGGTTTTCTTGTTGCTCTTGGAGAGCACCACTCCTAGCCGGCTTGGTGATTGGTGGAGGCATTGGCAAGAGTTGGTGATTGTTCTTGGCCACCTCCGGTGATTTGTGAGAGGATCACACACTCCTCGTCGGGGAAGACAAAGTGTGAGTAATCTATTGCTCGTGTCTTGGGTACCTCTCATTTGCTTTGGGTGCGAGAAGCCTAAAGGCATTTGGCTTGGAGTGAGCTCCACCTCGACCCACACGTGAGAAGGTCGGCTGGGGAGATTAGCTTGAGGGTGCTCAAGTGAACTTCGGGTTAAATCTTGTGTCTCCACTTGTCTCTTGGTGATTGGTTTCAATTTGGTTATCACATTGATTCATCCTTGGTGATTGGATTGACTAGCCTCGACATTGTGGTATATCATCTCTACACACTTGCATTACTTTCATATATCTTGTGCTAGTGTAGTTTGAGTAGACTTGCTTAGTTGCTAGAATAATTAGCTTGTTCACCTAGTGGTAAAGTAGTGACTTAGCCCTTGTGTGTGAATTAGAGACTATAGCAACTAGAATTATCAATAGGAGGCTTGCCGACAAGTAGAGCTAGAGCAAACGCTTTTACGCTTTAGTTATTTACTAACAAGTTGCTCTAGTGATTTTGTAGAATTTTTATTAGGCTATTCACCCCCCCTCTAGCCATTTAGGACCTTTCATAGGTGCACCTCACCCACCAAAGAGTGTGATGACCACTACTCAACCATTGGAGTTGATACACATGGATCTCTTTGGACCGGTGGCCTACCTTAGCATCGGGGGTAACAAATATGGACTTGTTATTATTGATGACTACTCCCGCTTCACTTGGGTTTTCTTTGTCTTTGATAAGTGTCAGGTACAAGAGAAGGTGAAAACCTTTATCAAGAGGGCACAAAGAGAATTTGGTCTACTTGTCAAGAAAGTGAGAAGTGACAATGGGACCGAATTCAAGAACACCCAATTTGAAGAGTACCTTGATGAAGAGGGCATCAAGCATGAGTTTTCAGCTGCATATACCCCTCAACAAAATGGTGTAGTAGAGAGGAAGAACCGTACACTCATAGAGATGGCAAGAACAATGCTTGATGAATACAAGACTTCAGACATCTTTTGGTGTGAAGCCATCAACACCGCTTGTCATGCCATCAACCGTCTCTACTTACACAAGAAACTCAAGAAGACTTCATATGAGCTCTTAACCGGTAACAAGCCTAAGGTGTCATACTTTAGAGTGTTTGGGTGCAAATGTTTCATTCTTAACAAGAAGCCCCGAACCTCTAAGTTTGCACCTAAAGTTGATGAAGGTTTTCTTCTTGGTTATGGGTCAAATGAGCATGCCTATCGTGTTTTCAACCAAACCACCGGTAGGGTTGAAATCACTATAGATGTGACATTTGATGAATCTAATGGCTCTCAAGTAGAGCAAGTTGATCAAAGTGTTGTAGGAAAGGAGGATCCACCTTGTGAGGCAATCAAGCAATTGGCTATAGGTGATATAAGACCTCAAGAAGATCAAGCTAATGGAGAGGAGGATCCACCAGTTGTTGCTGCACAAGATTCCGCTGACGTACTCGATGATCAAGTGCAGCGCACGCGCTCTTTGAAGTGCCCCGGCGGTGCCGCACAAACGCACGGCAGCAAAGCGCGCCATCTACCTCGGCGGCGGATCGATCCACCCGCATCACCTGTTCGACCACTTGATCTCGCTCCAATTCTTGAAGCTGATGATGAATATGATGAAGATCAAGAAGAACATACAGAAGGCGTCGATCACCCACGACTACGACAAACAATTCAACGGGATCATCTCGTTGACAACATCCTTGGGAGTCTCCGAAAGGGAGTTACTACTCGATCTCATCTAGCTGCTTTCTATCAACATTACTCGTTTGTTTCAGCTTTGGAACCGCAGAAAGTAGATGATGCTCTCAAGGATCCGGATTGGGTGTTGGCCATGCAAGAAGAGCTAAACAACTTCGAAAGAAATCAAGTATGGGACTTGGTGGAAAGACCCAAGACAAACATCATTGGTACCAAGTGGGTCTTCCGCAACAAGCAAGATGAAGATGGGTTGGTGACAAGAAACAAGGCAAGATTGGTTGCTCAAGGCTTCACTCAAGTAGAGGGCTTGGACTTTGATGAGACCTATGCACCGGTGGCAAGACTAGAAGCAATTCACATTCTTCTAGCCTTCGCTGCCCATCATGACTTCAAGCTGTTCCAAATGGATGTCAAGAGTGCATTCCTCAATGGTCCACTACAAGAGGAGGTGTATGTTGAGCAGCTACCCGGTTTTGAAGACCCCAAGTTTTCCAACCACGTCTACAAGCTCTGAAAGGCGCTCTATGGGCTTAAGCAAGCACCTAGAGCATGGTATGAATGCCTTAAGGAATTCTTGCTCAATCAAGGCTTTGAAATAGGCAAAGCTGATCCTACTCTCTTCACTCATAAAGTTAGCAATGATATCTTTGTATGCCAAATATATGTCGATGACATAATATTTGGTAGCACTAACAATATGTATGTTGAGCAATTTAGTAGGACCATGACCAAGAGATTTGAGATGTCCATGATGGGTGAGCTAAAGTACTTTCTCGGGTTTTAAGTCAAGCAAATGGAGGAAGGGACATTCATTTGCCAAACAAAGTACACCCATGACATGCTAAAGAAGTTTGATATGGCTAAGGCAAAACCAATCAAAACTCCAATGCCAAGCAATGGACATCTTGATCTTGATGAGGAGGGTCCAGTCATGGACATGAAGGTATATCGCTCCATGATTGGATCTTTGCTTTACCTTTGTGCATCTAGGCCGGACATAATGCTTAGTGTGTGTATGTGTGCTCGTTTTCAAGCCAATCCAAAGGAATGTCATAATGTGGCTGTTAAGAGAATCTTGAGATACCTAGTCCTCACTCCTAACCTTGGCTTGTGGTATCCCAAGGGTTCCAAGTTCAATCTACTTGGCTATTCAGATTCTGACTATGCCGGTTGCAAAGTAGATCGAAAAAGCACTTCGGGGACATGTCAATTCCTTGGACGGTCCTTAGTGTCTTGGAGCTCTAAGAAGCAAAATTGTGTAGCCCTTTCCACCGCCGAGGCCGAGTATGTTGCAGCCGGTACATGCTGTGCTTAACTACTTTGGATGAAGCAGACCTTAAAGGATTACAGATGTCATTTCACAAAGATACCTCTTCTTTGTGACAACGAGAATGCCATCAAACTCACAAATAACCCTGTAGCACACTCTAGAACAAAACACATAGACATCCGTCATCACTTCTTGAGAGACCACGAACTCAAAGGAGATATCGCAATTCGCCATGTGAGCACCGAAAAACAACTAGCCGATATCTTCACCAAGCCTCTCGATGAGTCAAGGTTTTGTGCTTTGCGTAGTGAGCTAAACATTCTCGATTCTCGTAACTTGGTTTGAATTCCAGCACACATGCAAATTGATTGAGACACTAGATCGACATAGGAAAAGTTTGTGAAAACTTTCATATTGTGTTTCAAAAGGATTTCAAATTCTAATCCAAAATTCAATGCCATAGTTTTGTACTAATGATCTGTCTCTGGCAATGAAATTTGGTGTCTCTGTGATCAAGTTTGAGAAAGAATGAGTTTAAGTGGCAATATATACTCAGGACAGCAGGCTGGAGCGGCAGTGTCGCGTGCCCTGCGCGGCAGTGCCGCGCCTTTGCACGGCAGTGCCGCGCCTAGGGTTTCCAGACTCGATCTGTCCGAACCGGTACCGAGCCAAATCATTTTCTTCTTTCCTTTTCTACCCCTGGCTCGCCCGGTCCTCTTTCTTTCTCCTCCACCCGACTCTCCCTCGCGCTCTCTGTCTCTCTCGCGCGAAGGACAGCCCGCCGCCCGCCGCCGCTTGCCGCACGCGCTACCGGCCGCCGCCGCGCCCCCGATAGTGCCCCGCCCGCCGCACCGCCGGCCCCCTCCTACTCGTCACCGGCCGGCCCTGCTCCCTCTCCTTGAGCAGCTTCTCCTCTCGTCTCCTCAATCCACGAAGGTAACCAAACCCTAGCCTTGAAGTTCTTGCCCGATCTATGTAATGTGCAACAATCTCTCATGGATTTCTGTTTCTAAGTGTTGTATGAACTCTAGGGAAGTAGTTTTGATGATTGGAATCAATCAATTTCATACTTCCATGACTTAGGTGATTTAGGGGGTGGGCACGGCAATGCCGCCCCCAAATAGAACTTGACCATTCTTAGCTGCTTCCAACAGCAAATATCCCTCAAATCGCTTACTTCATTGAATTGTGAAATCGAATGACTCCAAACATTGAAGAAATTTCACTTAGGTTCATACTCTTCTTTTGAATCCATGGACATTTTGCACCTAAGCTATGATTTGGTTTCTGAAATTGTGATAGAAACGTAGACTGTGTCGAATAGATGTATTAGAAAAGTTTTGGCAGAAGATTTTTGATGTTTTTGAGCAAGGGGGAGCGGCAGTGCCGCATGCATGACACGGCAGTGCCGTGCATGCGCGGCAGTGCCGTGCCTCCTACGCGGTAGTGCCGCGCAGCCCAGGTTCTCACCCTGGACAGCTTGCTCAGTACATCAAATGTCATCTCCCTAACCTTTCTCCTACATATGTTTGGCCACTATACACTCTATCCTATGCAGTTTCTTACCAAAATCCTATCTTTTGCATAAATGGATCCAGGAGGTGATCCCCATGGCAAGAGGAAGATGAGGGTCAAGGTTGTAGAGAAAAGAGGCCGTGGCAGAAAGAACTTGAGCAGAGGAGCAGGTGGCAGTAGCAGTGGGTTAGCTGGACTCACTGAGGAGCAGCAGCAGCAGTATGGGTACACCATTGTGCCTGATGGTGATCAAGGCACTCCTGAGCACCTTTCTGTGTATGATAACAGCTACATGGTGCCAGTTGAGGGTGTCTTTGAGATGGCAGCCCCTGCAAATACTCAGCCCATCCCAGTTGTGAGCTACCTCAGGAAGCAGAGGGAAGTGGCAGATGCTAGAGCCTACAACGTCTATGCAGATGAGAAGACAGAAGGCATCGATGAGAGGTTTTGGGTGGCTTTTCACTCAAACTTCTATTTGATAGTCCTCTTTCACTCATCCAAGAGCAAGATCACCACTATGCACTACATAGACTTTGAGAGGATGGCTGAGAAGGAAGAGGATGCCTTCAACGAGGCAATTGAGGCTTGTGACAGGTTTGAGCTGACAGATATCATGGCATTCAAGCATGATTGGAATGAGGAGATCCTGAGTCAGTTCCATGCTACCTACCATTGGGACAGGCAGGCTGATACCATCCACTGGATGACTGACAGGAAACACTACAGGTTTGACTTTGTCACCTTCTGTCAGATTCTTGGTTTTGGGGCGATCACGCGCGGCGCGATACGATATCCATGAGATTGAGCCTGTTGAGATCAAGGTGATCAGAGACTGCTGGGCAAAGCCAAGGGAAGCTGATGGTAAGAGGAAGGGTCTGAAGGACTTTTTCTATGTGATGAACAACTTGTGCAGGTGCACCATTGATCCCAAGGATGGGGCAGCTTCAGACATCAATGGCTATGCTAGGAATCTTCTAGTACATTTCAGAAATGATGAGACTTTCAATGTGGGAAGATTCATTTGGAGGCAGCTAGCTAATGCCATGGATGATGCTAGGAGGAACTTGCCCTATGCTCCCTACCTCATGTTCATGATTGAGAGGGTCATAGGAAGATATATCCCAGGATTTGTTTCCATACGACCTACAACATTGAGAAGACCCATGGTTTGGAGGGAGGGAAGACTAGTGGCGGACCCCACTCTTTGGAGGCACCTCTCTTCGGCAGAGAGGACTTAGAGCAGCCCTCTAGCTCTAGGCCCAGGAGGCACAGTGGCTCTCGATCCAAGGCGAAGAAGTGGATCAAGGCCATCTTTGGGCATTGCGCATATGCTTCACAGCAGACTTATGAGATGCGCAGGGGAGGTGAGGCAGGGCTTTCAAGAGTGTTAGGGAGAAGCAAGGACTCCCGGTTCCTCCTTCGATCCCTAGACCACCTCAAGATGACCTCCCGGCCGTCGGCCACTAGTAGTTCGCACCAAGACTTGTCGACTTGCTTGGCGCTTTCTCGCGGCCTCCTGCTCGCTCGCGCGCGGACTAGTGCTGTTATTTCAGAGGAGGAGGACGAGGACACTGCTTCCAGTCGTCAGGATGATTCAAGTGAGGAGTGACTCCGCTTCGTTTCTTCTCTTTTCTATGAACTTTTTGGTGCTTGATGCCAAAGGGGGAGAAAATTAGAACAAATGAGAGGGGTCAAACTTTTTCGACGCCCTAGAGATGATTCGAGGATGTTGCAGCAGCTATGCTTCAGAGTTTAGATCTTTTGAAAGTAGCTTGTTAGGTGTGAGTTCGAGAGAAACTCTATTTTATGTAATAATGCCACCTATGACTTGTTATTTCTCGAATTTGGTCATTTTTGAATGCTTAAACTCGTTTTTAGATAATCTGGCCGCAAGTTTTATTTATATATCATGTCATATATGCCGTGAATGTTGTTACATGCATGCATGCGTGGCCGATAGGCGCGGCAGTGCCGTGCCCTAGCACGGAAGTGCCGCGCACATCAGTGCAGACAGACAACCCTTCTGTGCTCTGATCAGTCATATTTGTAATATGCATCACGGTTTTATACTTGTGACACCTTGTTGAGCACCCCACAGCTACCATGGATGTAGGGGGAGGCCTTGCACACTTTCTAAATGTGTGACTTGACTTTCATGTCAAGTTGAGAATTCAAATCTCACTCACACATTTAGGGGGAGGCCTCACCACACCTAAAAATATGAAATTGACCTCTCATGTCTACAACGAGAATTCAAAACTCATTCACATATTTAGGGGGAGGCTCCTATATCCCTGGCCTTCGTAATCTAAGTTTGACTTTAGTTCTTATGTAAGCTCTAATTTGGTTGTCATCAATCACCAAAAAGGGGGAGATTGTAAGTGCAATCAAGCTCTAAGTGGGTTTTGGTGTTGATGACCACCGAATTAGGGGACTAATGAGATTTACGAAGATGACATGCAGGGAATAAAATGAGGAGTTGATGTACAGGTCCAAAGGCACCTCATGAGCTAGATGGTGGTGTTTCCGGATCAAGGCGTTTAAATTATTTCATATTTTGAATCTTGAGTTTAGGAAATGTCGTACTATCAAGAGGGATCCTAGGATTCTCGAGTACCTATGGACCAAGTGCTCTAAACTTCAAATCAGACACATAACACAACTCCTAGCCTGATCAGCCAGCAAATCTTCAAGTTTCAACCTTTTCTTTGTCGGTACGTGCGGCGATGCATACCACGCGCCAAGCGATGCAGCGTGTTAATCTTGGCAAAGTGCCACACTTAAGTTCGACCGTTGGGCTCGTGGGGTATAAATACCTATCCTACCCCTCCCACAACGGTCACCCGGCTCACTCTTCTTCTTCCTCCCGACTGCAACGGCCGGGGAGCACCTCTTGCTCTCTTTCTCACCTCCATTGAAGCACCTTGAGCTCCCCACTCAATCTCTCACTTCCCACCGGGGATTTTTTTGGGAAAAGGCAAAGAAACTTCGATTGGAGACCGGATCTACTACTTCCCCCACTCAAAAGAGCATTTGGTTCACGTTTGGCCTAACCCTAGGGTTCTTTACTCTTGGAGCTTGCTCCTAGGCGGCTAGGCATCGCCCTTGAGCTTGCCCCCTTCGTGTGGCAGCCTTGGGAGGTTTGTAACCTCACACAAACAGCAATACATTACCCCACATCTCTAGGGTTAACTCCCTAGACTTGTGAACGAGGGAAAAAGCAAGCCGGTGGGCAAGCTAAGCCTTGTGTGGCAACCTCAACAACGTGGACGTAACCCAGCCTGTGTGGCGACGGTGAACAACGGGTTAAATCCTTGTGTCACTTGTGTTCTTTACATTCTTGCATATTTATCTTGTGAGCTAGGGTTTCGTCCCGATCTATCTTGTTGCAGCATTTCTGTTATATTTGGCTAGTCCCTTGTGAAGTATTTGTGTGCAGGAACAAGTGTGAATCACGAGAATCAAGTTCACAGCTCTCAGATTCACTTAGGGGTCACCTCTGTGTAGTGACCCATGGCAGTGCCGCTCGGGGACACGGCAGTGCCGTGCCTAGACTTCTCGACAGGCCTCGATTCACTTCTCTGTCTCTGTCTGTCATTCTCTCGCGGCAGTGCCGCGCCTATACGCGGCAGTGCCGCGCATATCTGTACTGACAGTGTGCTAGAGTTTTAACAGGTCGATTTTAGGGGGTCAGCCTATTCACCCCCCCTCTAGGCTTCCATCAGATCCTACAAGACAAATGAAAACGCCTTGTAAACAAAATTTTGTAGTATGAAACACTCACTTTGAACATATATGTATATCCATTGCAACATATACAACACCATATATACTTTTGCAACACCAAATAAAACACATTTAACATCTAGATAAAACATACGAAACATACATCTGAAACCCAGGGAACATACAGGGATCAATGTCGTCGCGGGATACCACAGATTGGTGTGGAGGTCGCTATTGCAGGGCTCACTGACGGCACGGACTTTGGCAATGGATTTGGGTGGAAGGAGAGGCGGTGGAGACTGTGAATCCACACGGACATGGCATAGTGGCGCGCACCAGACGCAAACATGCGGCGCGAGCAGTGTGGACCATCGCCCCAGGCCATGGCATCGAAGATGCTAAACGTCGAAAGGAGCCATAGTGTCGTACCCGACCTGAGTGGAGTCCGCTTTGCACCTAGGAAGTGCCCGACGACCACAACCCCGATGCCATGACCATCTCATATATGCAGCCCAGCGAGTGCCGACGTTCATGTGAGCCCACACCGGCCTTTAGTGATAAAGAAAGAGAATTGCTAAGCAAATTGAGTGTTTTCTCCCCCTCCAGCACCCGATGCGCCCTCCTCGACGCACCCATCATTCTCCTCATGCGGTTCTTCCTGAATTTGCAATTAGGCTTCTTCTTTGTCCCTCTCGCAACTCCACCGGGCCTAGAAGATATCGACCAAGGGAGACAAGTAGACCAATTTGGGGGTGTGGTGTGTGTGGGGGGTGGGTGTGTGTGTGTGGGGGGGGGGGGGGATGACGGCCATTTGCTAGAGTTGGAGAAAAAAACGATGACAAAAGAGGGAGGGGAGCGGAGGCGGTTGCGGCTCCAGTGAGACCTTACCGCCCGCGACAAAAAACGGCTTCGGCTCAGTGAGACCTTACCGTGCCACGACAAAACGGCACATAGGCGACAACGGCGAGACGCTATGGAGAATGATAAACACGAAATTAGGTGCTCCTCACTCACCCAAAACAATCCAACGTAGCTGGATAGCTCCTAAAGAAAAATGACTTAACTATCTATTAAAAGTTACTATCAAATCAACGTATCACGTCAAATAGTGTTGCACAATGCTTTGTGGAGCATATTTATGAGATATTATTACTTTACGCGACAAAGGGAGTACGTGACTTGTGAAATATCGATGGGTATCATCTATACTGGATTTTATTTGTGAAAAAAAATGAGAATATGTTTGGAACGCAAGAGTTTAAGAATGGTATAATAATTCCACAGAAATTTGTTGAGAACCATCGCTGCCTCTCTTTTTCCGGTCGTTACGTCCTGAGAAGAGTCGGCGAGTAGAGTAGCCGCCTACCATTTGCAGCATCAGCGAACAGTGCATGGGCAACCGGCGTCCACACGTTGCAGCGGCCGCACAAAATAATTGGTGGCGCTAGATTACATCACCACCACAAAAAAACCCCATGACACCAATCCCCAGTTCGCCCTTACACTGAATATACATTATTTTAATCAAAAAAATCGAGCCGAAACGAGGGGGCAAAAGGAGGAGCGAATAAACAATCCACCGGGTCGGGTCTCCTACCTCCCCGGAAGCACCAAGCAAATCACCACCCCGCCGATCGGCACCCATGGACCACCGGCAGCAGCAGCAGGCGGAGGAGGGCGCGCGCGTCGTCAAGACGACGCTGGCCGAGGCGCCGTCGCCGCTGTCCGCTCTGGCGGACGACGTGCTGCTACAGATCCTGGGGCGGCTGGAGGCGGACCCGCGGGACTGGGCGCGGGCCTCCTGCGCGTCCCCGCGCCTCGCCGCGCTGCTCCGGGCGGCCTGCCTCCCGCCGCGGCTGTCGCGGGCGCTCCCCGCCGAGCTCCTCCCGGCGCCGCCCCCGACGGGGCGCCCGCGGCCTGGGCCGCGCTCCACAAGCTCTCCGTCTGCTGCCCGGGCCTCCTCCGCGCCGGGGTCCTCCTCGAGCCCACCGACGATTTCGGCCTCGAGCTCGACATCGGGCCCGACGTCCCCGTCTGCGCCGCCCCCACCGCCTCCGCCTCCGTCGAGGGGTGCGAGGCCACGGCCACCTCCCGCGACGTCGTCGTGGCCGCGAGCGCCGGCGAATCTGCCAACGCCGCCGCCTGGTCGCTCTACGACGACCTGTACCTGGACGCGGCATACGACTGCTCGTCCGAGCCGCAGATCCCGCCTGCCGCCGCGGCTGTGGAATCCCCGCCGCCGATCCGTGACGACGTGGACGATACAACGACCACAACAAATGCCCGACGCGGCGTGGTGGCCGGGAGCCGACGGCATCCGCGGCGGTGGCTGGGCACCGTGGGCGCGCACCTTGCGTCGGGGTCCTGGACGCTGAGCCGCGAGCAGGGGAACAAGCTCCTGGCCAGCCGCTTCCGCGGCGACCGGCTCTACCTCTGCGACTGGCCCGGCTGCGTGCACACCGAGGAGCGGCGCAAGTACATGGTCTTCCGCGGCGTGTTCCACAACTTCGCCCGGTCCCAGGTGCGGCGCGCGCTCAGGGACACGCGCCGCCCCACCGTCGCCGTCGAGTGCGCCTTCTGCGGCTGCAAGGAGACCTGGGACCTCTACTCGGCCTTCTGCCTCCGCGGTTTCTACGGCTACCACGACGACGGCGAGCCAGTGGTGCGCGCCTACGTCTGCGAGAACGGCCACGTCGCGGGCGCCTGGACCGAGCGCCCGCTCTACTCCTGATCTTCGACTGACATGGTATTGCTTCAACGACATTGCCAAGCATTTGAGCATATAATATGCCTTTGCTGTTTCTAGACATAATTATGCGTGTCTGCATAGCAATGCGGAATTTCGTAATGTTCTGGATATATATATGTAGGATGCCTGTTGTTTATGAGGATGGATATGAATAGAATAAGAATGCCAATTGATTTGCAGCATACAGTAGGCGATCAAAGATTTGCGTAAAACTGTAATCCTGTGTGATGAGAAATTGGAGCAGCTGTTTTATTGCCACACTAGAGTTTGTGTTACTTTTGTATCTGGAGTTCAGGATTCACACGGCCGGTGCAAACAAATCCAGCTTGCTTGTACCAAATACCTTGATATTGCAACAGCAAAACAAAGTTCTCTATGCCTTCACTGCTTCAGTATGGCTGACTGTTCTTGGATTTGTTCAGTCTTACTTGAACCCATGCATTATTTTTCTACAATTACACTGGGATCTACACATTAACAATAGTTACTTCACTTCTATACTTGGCACTTGGCGGAGTGTCCAAGAAAAGATATTGACTCGTGCACTTCCCCTTTTGGCAACGATTCTGCATGAACGTGCAAGCTTTTTTTAACCCTGCGTTCCCTTGCATTACGTCATGCCTCAACATTGTTTATCCATAGGGCTGGCGTGGTGGCCGCTCGGTCACCATCTAACTGACAACGGCTCATCCACTAGAACCATACCGGGCTATATAATATAATATAACTTTTAAAAAGGTAATAATACGATCTGTTCCAGAATTAACTATAAAAACATCTTATGAGCCCGGTTAAAGATTTTTTCCCCTTGCTATAAGGGTCTGGGTCTGTTTGTAACGGAGGAATAAAAAGCAGAGGAATGGAAGAAAAAAAAAATATGTGAAAATGATAGGAATGCAATGACAAAAGCACAAGAATTTTATAAAAATGGGGTGTTTAGACCACAGGAATACAAACAGTATATATGAAATATAAGAACCATATAATAATAATCTTGTTTTATTAGTTGTTGCACGCTAGTGTTCTCTTCTAGTGTTGCTACATGGTGGGCCCACCAATTAATAGCAGCCCCTGCCCCACGAGTTACATCAAAGCCTGCTCTTGATCTTGTCTATGTACAGTACTTATAGAGTGCTCTCCTCCTGTAGTATACTGTCATCACATTCCTTCTCTCTCGAATCACAATTTCACTGCTACTCCTAAACAATATGCATGTACTCCTACAGATGACCTGCACTATGCTGAGCGACTCTCCCTCGGACTTCCCAAAGGAAAAGAAGCCTTGCTGTGGATTTTAAATTTCCTCCAAACCGTACGGGTATAAGAAACTTTCCTTTGGAAAGGAACCAACGAATCCTTTGTTCCAAACATAGCTACGGTAGCCAAAACCATAAGAAAGTCAATTCCTTTGAAAATCCTTTAAAATTCCCTTCGATCCAAACACAACCTAAGCCGGTTTATCAATCAATGGGTGGACGACCCTCGCACCTGTACATATTTGGAAGACGCCGCTGATAACCTAGTCCTTGGGTTGCTATGAGGACAATGCCATCAACTTTCCTGCCTGGAGGACCCCACTGACGGTTTGGTCACTTGGTGGAAGGTCGTATTAGGTCATATTTAGTTCCAAAAGTCCTAAAACTAAAAGGACCTTTTTTAGTCCTAGGATTTTTTGAAAAAGCCTCTTAAGGAGATACTTCTAGGGACTTTTAGCAAAAGTCCTAAAAAATCCTACCTTGTTTGGTTTTTAGGGACTTTTTTTAACCCCAAGAGTAAAAAGTCCTTGAAACCAAACAAGACTTAGTCTTTCTTTTGATTCAAGATTTTTGTGTTTCGTTAACCTATGATCGGACTGCGTTGGTCCAAAAGGAATCTGCAAATTTGGATGGCAATAAATCTTACAATACTGTATATAGCTTGTCAAAAGATTATTTTTTTAAACTAACTTGTCAAAAAAATTGCCATTGCTAGATGGCAACATTAGCAAGTAACAAACGAGCATCTCCAATAAAGCCTAGAAAAAGACCTCCAATCTAGGCTATTCTCAAACGGTATTCTTAAAAGAAATTCCGCTTGATGTGGGTCTCTTGGTGTTGACGCAGCCAGCGATGACAGCCAGGCCAATCTTGATGGTGGTGCCGTCACGGACCAGCCGTGTTTGGTGGCCAGTCTGCATCCCGACTTACTCCTTTCGTTTTTTGTTGCGTATAATAGCCTCGTTTAGTTGGGCAAGTTTTTGCCTCCAACTTTCAAATTTTTAGACTCTCTCCACATCACATCACATTAAATATACCAAAAAAGATATGCTCGGAGCAGTAAATGTAGGTAAAAAAATTAACTAATTACACAGTCTTGTTGTACATAACGAGACGAATCTTTTGAGCCTAGTTAGTTTATGATTAGACAATGTTTACCACAAACAAACGAAACGTCTTCTTGCTGTGCTCTTCGTTCAAATGAGAGATGCCCAAGAGTTCAAACGATGCTTTGGACTCTCGATGCGCCAGCGGTCACCCCAGCAAACATGCTTAAAATGAAGTTGATCCTGGAAGGAAAACGGACGCGTCCGGGCGTGGCGCTGGCGCCCGTCGTCGCGTCGGCGCCAATGCAAAAGTCCGCCGACGCATCTCAACGGCGCCGACGCGCCAGCGCCGGCCTAGCGTCCGGCCACTTGCAATCTCTCTCGCCGCTTCACCTCCAAATCCACGATTTCGTGAACGGCTTCAACTCCAATCTTTTCCAGGGACTTTTTCATGCTACCTAGTGCTAGAATCAACAAGTGTACACCACATCTTATCACTAGACTCACTTAGGTCAAGCTACCCGTCCGTACCCTCCTTAATAGTACCTACGCCAAAAAGCGAAAAAACAAAGTCCTACGACTAATCCGATGTCTCTCAACTCCATCGACAATCGGAACTAACCGCCCTTAACCTTGTCGTCCGTCTTTAGAAAACCGAAACGATTTCCACGCCAGAGGGCATACGAGACACATTCCTCGAAACCATCATTACCATGACCTAACTTACCCCCTTTTCTGCAAAACACACGTTAGTCATGGTAATATACATATTGTCATCAATCATCGAAACCACACTAGGGGCCTAGATGCTTCAATCTCCCCCTTTTTGGTGATTGATGACAACCTCTAGAGTATGGAGATGAAATTTGAGGTTTTAAGCGCACTTGTTCACATGAGCCTCTGTCATTAAGATCAAAAGCGTTAGGGTGGCTCATGCGACACAAGATCAACATATGTACTCATAGAATCTGCATTAAGAGTGAGTACGACAAGGATAGCTCATATGGTTCAAAAAATCACAAGTAATAATCAGAGTAAACCATAAGTGCGGAAGCATAAACCATATGAGCAAAAGCATGACATGATATAATATGATACCGAAGTAGAGAGCACACATGTCATAAAGTGAACCACGATGCATCACTGATATATACAATGCTAGGCATGAAAGTAAACATGATGCATGAGAGTGTATCACAGCAAAAGATCACCAAAAGAACCAAATCCCTCTCACAGACTCCCCCTAAATCTACATACTCTACCCTCTCCCCCTTTGGCATCAAGGACCAAAAACTCTAAGGGTCGGCGGGAGGTGTAGAAGCAGACGAGTCGGTCCACCGAACACGAGTCCGCAACACGCACGCTTCCGATCATCGGGACTCGTGTTGGGAGTCGGCTCACCACCGCAGAGCTAAAGGACCCTGACCGCGAAACTGGCCTCGAGAAGCGGTCCGGGCCTGCTTCGTGGTAGCGTGAGGAACTGTCTCTCGGCGCAGTAGCACCAACCGCTCACCCTCGGGCTCAAAGCAAAGCTGCCTGAGGAGTGGAAGTAGTCATAGGTGCCATCTGAGATACTGTCGCAGCTGAGGTAGACACTGTCGACGTAGAAAGTGCTGTGTCTGGCGCTGGGGAGGAGAACTGAAGCTGGCGAGCAAGTGAAGCTGACGAGGAGAGACCGGCTGTAGTGTCTGCAAGAAAGGGTGAGCCGGTGATCTCCCGGTGCGGTGGCACCAAGTCCCGCTCCCGAGCCTGGGAAAGCACCGGCATCCGAGTGATCGGCGACAAGTCGTAGCCCGGTGTCCCCTGAACCTGCGGCCTCGGAGGAGTGGGTGAAGCAAACAAACTCTGAGTGAACGGCCCTGGTGCCTGAGTCGACGGTCCCCGCCAGAAGCCGTGTACCGAAAGCCGACGGTCCCGCACCCGAGACGACGAACCGTGCAAATGAAAAAGGTGCTCAAAGGAGGCACTCGAGATCGAACAAGGTGTGCAATAAGCCCCATGAACTGCGCTCGCCAGGCGGATCGGCCGACGCTGGTACTCGCCCTCACGGCCGACGCTAGAACTCGAATCGCCGCCGCTGAAGCTCAAGCCGCCGCTCGAACTCGCCCCGACGAGCGAAAAATCGCGCAACCGCGGCCGAGTGGCACGCCGTGAGCGGTCGAACTGTCGCCGAGTAGCCGAACCGCCACGCTCATCGCTAGCCTCTGCCGCGGCCGACGAGGAGGAGGAACGGTCCTCGCCATCGCCGCTAGTAGTGTCAAACTCAAAGTCACCGCAAATGACCCTCCCGCCTCCGCCTCGCCTCAAGCCGCCGCTCCTCCGCCTCCGCCACCGGGCGTGACTGCATCCCGCCTCCCGAGCGGTCTCCCGCTGACCGGGCGTCCTCGAGCTCGGCGGATAGGGAGTGACGACCCGAGCATTCCTCGAGTCGAGAGGCATCGTGAGACCCCAAACTCAAGCGAGTGCCTCTGTCTCTCAACGCGAGCCTCAGGGGGAACTGGAGCACATAGCATGAAGATGACGAATGTGAGCCAATGTGCATAGGACATACGGCGGGTAGTGGCAAAGCTCCCGTAGATCACCTCCTCAATGTCACACAAGATCATATCCCAAATATCAAAAGGCTCCTTCCGTAACAGATGTGCCACTATCCACTGCTGGATCCTGGTGAAACCCTCTCTGAAGCCCATCCTCGGCAAAAATAGTATGGCGCATAATAGCATCAAGAGCCCGGCCATCGCCGTCATAGCCGACGGATCTCTCGCTAGAACCCTCTCCAAAGTCCGACCAAAACAACAAACGGACGGTCAACCTCGAAGGATCCCCCTGCGTGCTCGACGCGGAGGACGAACGCCCGGGTAGCACTCACCGCGGACGCCGCCGGCCCGAAGGGTATCCCGAAAGCAGCTCTACGGCACGGCATTGGTCAACCGCCACCTCTAACCCTTTGAAGCCGAAGTAGAGCTCGGAGTGGTCGGGGTCAATCCGCATCGGGCGTAGAACTCTGGATCCAAGACTCAACATAGCCGCCTCGCCTCGGATCGACCGCTTGAACCCCGGAAGTGCATCTATGTACTCTCTGAACCCCTCTCCCAAGGTCCTGACAAACCAGTCGAAAGAAATCACCTTGTGCTCTGTGAACATGCCGTAGGTCTCATACGCACGGTAGAAGTCCTCGTGCAAAGCTGTGCGAAAGAAGTCAACCCCTGGCTGCTGCTCATCTGGAAACCACTCCTCTATCGGTCGAGTCCTCATCCTGTAGATCTGCCTCGCGGTCTTTGTGGTGAGGTCCACGTGCTCAACCGGAGGTGGCCGACGAACAACTGGAGGGCGCCGGCGTGCAGAAGCTGGTGTAGGAGCGGCCCGAGCTGTGGACTGAGCTGCCTGTGCTGCCTGGGCAACCCTCGAAGAACGACGGGGCTGCTGACTCTGAAGGTAGAGCTCCCCCTGCTGTGCTAACTCGGCCTCGAGGTCTATCTGCTCCCCCTCTGACTCTGACTCGGTCGCGGCCACTGCGGTGTCCCTGATAGCCAAACTGCTGCTCCTGCCACCACGGGCTGCTGCGTCGGCGGCCTGAGCAACCAACACAGCTCGCTGTGCCTCCGTGAGAACCCTCTTCTTCTTCTTCGGCTTCTCAATGGCTGTCTTCTTCCCTTTCGGTGCCTCTGGAAGCCGAGGTGCACGACGCTGATCGTCACCACCATCACCACGCCTCTTGTCTTGACTCGAGCCATGACCGACCGTCATTGCCACGACCAGGCAAGAAGATGAGCCGACGCCTTGTGAGGCTTGGCCTCAATCCGTGCTTCGTGGGCTTGGCCCCGAAGTTCAATCAAGCACGCCAAAGACCGGCCGGCTAATCGCCCATAGCGACCCGACTCACTAGTCTTCAAGATCCCTGTGAAAAGGTGAGAAACGACGAGCGGGGCACCTTCGGGAACAAAAGCAGGTCAATCCATGGAGATCGGGCCGGCCAGGGAAGCAAGAGGGAGGCCGGGGTCGATGAAGACAGACTTCCCGGCGACGAGGCGGCCGGCGATGGTGCTGCACGACGGCAGAGCAATGGCGGCGGTGGCGGCCCCCGAGCTAGGGTTTGGCGACTGCGAGCGCGAGCCGGCGCGGCGCGCGAGGGGCGAGGGCGGGTGGCGGCGCAAGCGGCGCGGGTGGCTCGGTGAGGGCGGGCGGGCCGGGCGAAGGAGCGGCGGGCGCGAGGGCACGGGACGGCGAGAACGGCGGCGCGGGCGAGGGAGTGTGCGGGCACGGGCGGGTGGGATGAGAAAAGATGGGGCCGATCGATTTGGATTAAAGAAGGAGAGGGACCCACTCATCGGAAAAATGACCCATGCTCGCGACGAAGCGCCGGACGCCGCCAGCGGGTGCGCCAGACGCCGCCAGACGCCCGCCGGACGCAGCCCCGAGAGGGTCGCCGGGGCTGCGCGCCGGACGCCGGTCACGGAGCGCCGGACGCCACAGCGCGCGTACGGCGGTGTGTATTTTCCTCTGAAAACACGCCGGACGCGCCAGGCGGCCTCTCGCCGGACGCGGCTAAAATCAATGCCAGCGTCCGGCGCCGTTAAATTTTCTGCTGTCTTCAAATTTTGTCTTCAAATCTTCACGGCGCCTTCTCCCAACCTCATTCCAACTCAAATAAGACCCAAATAACACCTAGTTGGAACAGGTCATGGGAGTCCTCACTCAAACCCTCGAATTTGCAAATAATTCGCCATAGGCGTAGTTTAATTTTTCGAAAATACGTGATAAAACCGATCGAGGAGTATCGTATGGCCAAGCTATGGAGTTTATGAACCATTAGGAGCGTCAAAAGCTCTCTCCATCCTTGGGCGAACACAGCGGATACTCAAGCTTGAACCGAAAAGAAACGACAAACCAACAACCATGCATATGCTATGCAAAAACGAGAATTTAAATACGGAATTTGAATCTAGTTGGCTTGTCAAGTTTGAACCAAGGTTAAGGTTTTTCACACGCTTTTTGGTGGTTATCTTAATCATGTTAGACAAGCCCTATATGCATTGCAAGAATCTAAACATGGCATATAATACAATGAATGCAAGGGACAACACAAGCTCATTTTCTAGTGAAGTTGGAAAAGTCAAGAATATTGAGCTCGCCTCTTAACTCACAAAACCTTGCCTCATCCAAAGGCTTAGTGAAGATGTCCGCCAAATTGTCTTCCGTCCTCACTCCTTGAAGAGATATATCCTTCTTGGACACATGATCACGAATGAAGTGATGACGAATATCAATATGCTTGGTGCGGGAATGTTGAACCGGATTGCTTGCAATTTTGATGGCACTTTCATTATCACATAGCAATGGAACCTTCTCGAGCTTGACACCATAATCAAGGAGAGTTTGCTTCATGTAGAGAATTTGAGCACAACAAGCTCCCGCGGCAATATACTCCGCCTCGGCGGTTGACAAGGTCACACTATTTTGCTTCTTAGAACACCAAGAGACAATGGACCTTCCAAGCAAATGGCACCCTCCGGTTGTGCTTCTTCTATCAATTTTGCAACCGGCATAATCCGAGTCGGAATAGCCAACAAGTTGGAATCTTGCACCTTTGGGATACCATATGCCAATGCTTGGTGTTTGCTTGAGGTACCTAAGAATTCTCTTCACCGCGGTGAGATGGGATTCCATAGGGTTAGCTTGAAAACGAGCACATAAGCAAACACTAAACATGATGTCAGGCCTAGATGCGGTAAGATAGAGCAAGCTACCAATCATAGATCGATAGTGAGTCTTGTATACCGGTGTACCTCCCACATCCGGGTCAAGTTGTCCATTGGTTGGCATGAGTGTCTTGATGGGCTTGCAATCTTCCATATCAAACCTCTTGAGAAGGTCTTTGGTATACTTTTCTTGAGAGATGAAGGTCCTTTCTCTCAATTGCTTGACTTGAAACCCGAGGAAGAAGGTAAGCTCACCAATCATGGACATCTCAAACTCCTTCGACATCAAGGCACCAAACTCCTTGCAATGTTCTTCATTTGTTGAGCCAAAGATTATGTCATCGACATAAACTTGACAAATGAAGATGTTCCCTTCATGCTTCTTGGTGAATAGTGTGGTGTCCACCTTCCCAATGGTGAAGCCCTTCGCAATGAGGAAGTCCCGAAGGCGCTCATACCATGCTCTTGGGGCTTGCTTGAGCCCATATAGCGCCTTGGTCAACCTATAAACATGGTTAGGATATCTAGGGTCTTCAAAACCGGGAGGTTGATCAACAAAGACTAGTTCATTTATGAAGCCATTTAAAAAAGCACTTTTCACATCCATTTGATATAATTTCATGTTATGATGTGATGCATAAGAAAGGAGGATACGTATGGCTTCAAGTCTTGCCACCGGTGCAAAGGTCTCTCCAAAATCCAAACCTTCAACTTGAGAGAACCCCTTTGCCACTAGTCTTGCCTTGTTCCGCACGATAACTCCTTGATCATCTTGCTTGTTGCGGAACACCCACTTTGTGCCAATGACTCTTGCACCTTTAGGTCGCTCTACAAGTGTCCACACTTCATTGCGGGTGAAGTTGCCCAATTCTTCATGCATGACATTCACCCAATCCGATCTTCTAGAGCTTCCTCTATGGTAGTAGGTTCTAAACAAGAGACAAAAGCATGATGTTCAACAAAATTAGCAAGTTTTTGAGATCGAGTCATAACCCCCTTTGTAGGACTCCCTATGATGAGATCTTGAGGATGTGCTTGGAGTAGAGGTGAATTCCTTCGATCAACCACTTGAGGAGGGTCTTGTGGAGCATCAACATCTTGAGCTTGTTCCACACTTTGTGTTTAAGAGGCATGAGTATCATCGTGGTGGTTGTTCTCATCTTTATCATCATCTTGTGGAACATTTGATGAGGATGGCTTGTCAATTTCTTGAACATCATCATCATCATCTTTAGGCTTGATGTCTCCAACTGGCATGTTCTTCATGGCCTCCCTCGAGACAACCGGCATGTTCTTCATGGCCTCCCTCAATGGTTCTTCACCTACATCATCAAGATTCTCAAGTGCTCCTTGGGAGCCGTTAG